>CM041716.1:1378706-1688706 GCA_023373845.1 Nibea coibor | reverse complement strand
TGTCCAGGAAAGAGAGAGCTGTGAGTGAACTAATGCATACCAGCTGTCCATCACAGTGGAAAGAAACGCAGAAACAATGTGTGTAATGTGGGTGATGGGACATTATGTGAGATTAACATGATTAAAACATCATTTAAAATGTATATATGATTTAAATGTCAGGCAGAGTTTTACCTGAAGGATCATGTGGCTGTTCAAAAAGTAGCAACCATGCTGATCAACTCAAGTCCCTTTCTGAAGCCCAGTGGCAGGAGCATTCACAAATACTAACATTAAATTTCAAGAAAGTGTGGTGGAAGAAGAGGATCCTGAACAATGCAAACTGTGGTGATGCATGGTCTACAGCATGGGGTCAACGCAGAGCCTAAACCTACCCGAGTGCCCTGATACTGTTTATAAACCAAGTATTGAAAGATTGAATCAGCTAAATTCTTTCTCTGGAGAGTTTACCTGGATGAAGGTGGTGTATCTGCAGCTCAGACGCCGCACATTTGGATCCCAGACCTCCAGAGGCCACTCACATCCATTGCTGTTCATTTTTATCGCCACTGTCACCACGTCCAATTAAGATTTGCACACCATTGTGAGCGAGAAGAGGACTGTAAAAAGCTAAAACCTGGATGCTACTTCTTGTTTTGATGTGTCTTTAGCTCTCCTGAGCTATCCTGAGTTATTTATTAAAAATTCATATCCCAAAATCTGAGACTTCCAGTGCAAAGTGTCCAACAAAAAATGAAATAGAAGCAGCTACAGCTACGTCATGACAGAAAGAAAAACTCCTTCCAATCTATGAAAAAATGTTCTGCTGATCAAATATTATCCATACTTTATCTTCCTCTGCTACATAAAAACAATTACAAGTGGTGCTGGTGCTGGTACGGTTTGAAGTCACACACACTTCCTGTTCAGAACAGTACAGTTCAGAATGTGTGTGATGAGAAAAAACATCCACAGAGAGGGGTGAAGGCTGATCTCTATGGGTTCGTTTGTTTTATTGGCTTGTCCCATTTAGGCCTCCACAGCGGGGGACTCTGTCAGAGCTGATTAGTCAGTCAGAAAGGCTGACAAGTTCAGCAACGCATTAACTGTGTATCAAAAACGCCGACACGAAAACTGATGCAGGCTTGCACACATGCACGCACACACACACAGGCACACACACAAATGTCATGTCTTGGTGTGCGCTTCACTATAAAGAGGATTCAGTGGAAACAATGCAGAGTAATGAGCAGCTGATATGTGTTGAGTTGCTGAACCTTTACTGCAACAAGCTGCAGACAAAAAACTCTAAACTTTACTGCAGAGTTCAACGATCTGTTGTGTGTGTGTGTGTGTTTGTGTGTGTTTACCTGCTGTAGAATGACCATGGTTCTGGTTTCTGTCCTTATGCCTGGACATCAGCAGTCACGTGTGGAGCCTGAGAAAGACACAGAGAATAATAAGAGCATCTATTCATCAGTGTCATCTTTTACTGTCTGTTCCAACATTAGATAAGGCACACACACACACACACACACACACACACACACACACACACACACACACACACACACACACACACACACACACCCACACACACACAGGTTTTGCTTTACCTGTAAACATGATGAAAGGAACAGCAGACACATAAAAACAGTCCTAAAACTCTGTTGTTTAACTAAATGGCATGGTAGTGTGTGTGTGCGTGTGTGTGTGTGTGTTGGCAGGTATTTGTGCGTCCTTGCATGTGTTGCTCATTAAGGACAGACTTGACCTACGTATAAGCTCTACAGAGTGGTGCTGTGTGTGTGTGTGTGTGTGTGTGTGTGTGTTTATGGGTATTAGCTCTAGTAAATTATTCAGCCTCCCTTAATGAAGCTTTAGTTTGATCCTTTGACTTTTTGACACATGGCAGCCGTGACACCTCAACCTCATTAGACGTTTTGTTCAAGCCTCTCTTTGAAAGCGAGTCAAGGTTTAAAGCTGACATCCTTCCTTAGATCCCTGCTCTCACATTTCATCTGTGATACTGACTTTGGTGCATTTTAGTACATACCTTTGGAAGGAAATCATGTAATTTGTTCTGCTTTTCAATTCACAGGTTTATATATTTATTACAGTTTTTAGAATAACAGGAAGTATATGTTGCACTTGCACTAGCCTGTAATCTCCTGCTGTGAGTTAGATGACTGACCACTGTCTGTGTGGTAAAAACATGCAGCTAGCTAACTTAGCTTAGCACAAACAGGGGGATCCATGCTGGTTCTGTATAACAGGAAAAACAAAAACAAAGTTACATTGAGTTATGTTTCAAACTATTTCTTTATTGGACCACGACTGAGACTAAAGCAAACTCAAAGCATGACCATACATTGTCCAGCTAATACTTTGACCATGTCTTTTTCTCAGCTGCAAAACGTCGATATCATTCACAAAATATATTTTGTGAATCAGATCTTGAGACGGGGCCTAAGTGGCTACAAATCATGTGCAAGTCATGACTTAAAGCCCAGGGAAGTCAGTTTTATAGTGCAACTTAGAGTAAGACTGACTACACAAGCAGGATATGAGGATACAGTTACAGAAGAGTTAAAGTTGAACTACTTTAAAATGACTCTGGAAGAAGCCATTGGTGTTTGTTTCTTAGAGACTGACACAAGAAACCTTCTTGATGTGTAGATAAAAGAGAATTCAAATGATTAGTCTGGAATCACAAACCTGTGTGTACATGAGACAGTAAATTATTCACTCTGTCATTATCCAGCTTCATTTAGTTTGTTTGACCTTTGACATCGAGCAGCAGAGACAGCTGCTTTTCAAAAGAGACAGAAGAGAGAGAAATCATGAAAGAGATGTGGGAACTTCACTCACTACAGAACCACCACAATGACAATGATAATTTCCAGTTGGTCCTCTGACACACAGCAGTCACCATAAAACATAAAACATCCTCACTGAATTACATGAAGACAATGTAACCATCTATCCAACATAGGAGACGGACTGCAGAGTCATGCCAGGTTGGTCTCAGCTGCAGAGCGTGGGGGGTGTCGGCTGAACTTTAAGCAGATCCATACACGCTAAGTTGAGTCACAAATGTTTACACATGCTTTTGGTGGGAAAATCTGTATTGACATCACATACCAACAAAAATGTACACATAATGTAAACACGTGAAATAAAATACAAGTGTGTCTCTGTCTCTGTCACACACACACACCATCAATAATTCAGGGTCTAATTACCCCAGCAGAGGTCTGGGACAAAGGTTGTGTACAGCCATGGCCTGTGTGTGTGTTGTCTCAACATATCAGATTTTATACTGTAGATTAAGACACATTAGCAACACAGCGAAAGTACCAAACCCTGCAGAGATCAGAAAGAAATGAAAGATGGACAACAAAAAGAGAAGACCAACTAAAAGTTAAAACAGAAGAAAAGAACAGAGACAGAAAAGAAGGACACGAAGGAATGGAAGAAGAGAGAACCCCCCCAACACCTGAGGGGAACGTCTTTAGCTGTTAAACTCTCCGCTATGTTCACCAATTAGTCTGTAACTGTGTCTGTCTGTCTGTCTGTCGTTTAGTGCTGCAGGAACTCATCTCAGAGGTTTCTGTGTCGCCTTTGCACACCTTTCTAATTGCTGCATGAAGCAGGTTCAAAGCTGTGCTGAAAAATACTGGCAGCTTCAGTGAGCACATCTGAGAACCGAGTAGTGTCAATCCCCCTCCACACCTTACAGACACATTTATTCATCAGCCTCAACAATCTGTTCAAAGAACTGGTTGAAATCTGTGAACCCAATCGAATTCATACCCACACTTCACTGCCTACTGATGGGCCTGAGGCAGGTACCACCAAACCCTCCACTGGGGCGACTAGCAGAGTGAAACCTTCTAATGGGGCAGCAGCTATGGAACCTGCAGGGCAGGTTTGGGTGCACGAAATTTCCATTAAGAGATGCAGTTTGGTTGTTTTTTGTGTTGGTGTTTATGAGCTTAATGCTACATAGTCATAGTCATACATATATATCTAAATGTAAATCTACAACTGTCACACAGCTTTAAAGTAACACTATCAGATGTGTTCAGCTGGTTTCAATGCCCCCAAAAGGCAAAACAAGTCAATGAATCCAGCTTTAAGGAATTGATGTTGCTGTGTCGTTAGCCAGACTTTGCTTACATCAGCAGTGTGTTGAAATATGAATGTTGACATGACTCGGCTACACCCAGTTTAGAAAATGGTATCATAATGTATACTTCAAGATAAGACTATAAAGGTTTGTGAGTACCCAGGGCGGACTAGGAGTCAAACCCAACCTGCTGCAGATTCAGAGGTTGTAATCAGGGGCGTGTGCAGGAGGACGGCACGGGCCAACCTAAACCATGACTGACTATCCGCCTGGTCAGAGGTGGCACCTTCATTCGAACAAACTGTTTGAGGAGTAAACTGTTTATAAAATGTTTAGCTTTTTTTTTTTTTTTTAATCAATTAGTTATCACTGTAACTGTGATGAGAATGGTCTCCTGACTTAACGGAGTAAATTAAGTAGTAATTCACAGTTTTTGCTGATCAGAAAATGATTTATTTAGTTTCATTTTATTTCCTTCTACACTATAGAACTGTTACTGGTAGTCTCTTGTTATTAGTCATAAAGGTGTTTCATGAATTATTAGCCCTGTAGAATATGATACCATCAAAAAAGTAAGTCATAATCTTAAAGCTACAGCCTGAGACACAACAGACACACTAACACACTAACCTGGTGAACAGACAAAGATTTGGGCACTAACACCACCAAATGAAATGATAAACTGTTTCTGCTGTGTTGTCTGTGTGTTTTCTGTGTTTTTAAGAAACATATGTCACACACACACACACACACACACACACACAGTAAGGAGATTATGCATAAAGCCAGCATGCATCTATAAGCCTGCTGGCTGACTGCTTGTCCTTACCCTTTTGCGTGATCTGAACTCTTGCCGTCCTCTCGTTCTTCTGCTCTTCTGTTTCACTCTGTCCTTCCTGTGTTCCAGTTTTGGTTTCACCACAGACGTCCTCCTTGGCGGACGGATGGAGACATGAAGAACAGGAGAAGAGAGTGAGACAGAGGGGTCTTTCTTCAGGAGAGAGGTGTAAAAAAAGCTGTTAATCCCACAGCAGAAAAGTGGAAGGAACTAAAGTGACACCTTCATTTTGAAGTTTTCCTCCTACCTCAGAACTTTTCACCCTTTCATGTATATTTCCAGTGTTCTGTGTCCCTTTTCTCTGTTCTCTCATTGGTGTACCTCCTCTTCTCTCTGCATATCTCTGCTTCTTTGTTTCATTCCTAACTTCCAGCGCTGAATTCTGAGTTCTTTTCTCTTCTTCTCCTCTCCTTCATGTGAAGGAATACAGAGGAATAAGGACTGAATGACTCTCCTCCTCTTCCCTCCCTCCCTCTTCTTGTTGGTATTAACGGTGACACGGCAAGCTGCTCATTCACTGCCACTGATCCCTGGATCCCTGTTACAGAGAGAGAGAGAGAGAGAGAGAGAGAGAGAGAGACAGAGAGAGAGAGAGAGAGAGAGAGAGAGTCAGTGGGGGGTGATGAGGTACAACACAGAGGAGGTCAGAATTAGACACAAAAGAACACACACACACACACACACACACACAGAACGTCTCTGATAAATGTACATATAAAGAATTGATGAAGGATGATGCTCAGCATCAGATGAACATTCAGAAGAGTTGCTTTCCTCTAACACAACAGAATAGAACTGAGTTTGTCTCATGATGCATCCACAGCTCTTTTAGACAGTAAAAGCCCGTCACCTGTCACCTTCCATTTAGGCTGCCCCAGAACTTTAAACAATGGATTGCCCTTTGGTTCGATATTAGTCCACAGCTGTCCCATTAGAGGGTTTTAATCCCAGCAGGGGCTTGGTGGTATCTCCCACAGGCCCATCAGTACCCAGTGAGGGTGGGCATGGATCAGATATACAGTACGTTCACAGATTTCAACCTGAAGTACAGATTGATGAGGCTGATTAATAAATGTCTACAGACTCATGGAGGCGTGTTAGTGTTAATGTTGATAATATCTGCACCAATAATATACACTTAAACAATATAATCCCTGAGCTGTGTGTAAAATATCTGCAATAAATACAATAATTACTTTTGTTTTATTTTGAAATACTTACCGGAAGTGTCTACACAGTATTGTCTCTGTCTTTAATGTCGAGCGCCCTCCAGTGGTCACGCTCGGTCACTGCAACACTACAATATATTTGTGTACACAGTGTTAATGTTAAGTCAGACACAGTGAAACAATAACACTGGCCATGAAGTAACAATATGTAGAGCTTGTGGAAAAACATTTTGAAATGAATAAAAGTCTGGAAGATGTGTTAGATAAGATAAAAAAGTATATGATGTTGTGTATGATGTGTTAAACAAAAGTGAAATGTAACATGTAAAATGGTGATTGTGCTACATGGTTGTTAATCGCCTAGCGCCTGCGTCTGGCAACTCTCCTACGTCGGCGACTGACGGTGGACCTACGGGTCCGCCTGCGGCGGCGAAGGGGCCGAGAAGCCTGTCTGCGTCTGCGTCTGGGCATTGTGAAACCACAACAACAACGACAGCAGTGCACTGGGTCCTATTTATAAACTTTCACTGATGATGTCACAGGTCACATGACCTCGTCAGTGAGCTAATGCACTAGCCACTAAGGTCACATGGGAAGCTTGTTTATGTTTGGCCCCGCCCCCACTGCCATGTCATGTGACCTGTGACATCATCAGTGAAAGTTTATAAATAGGACCCAGTGCACTGCTGTCGTTGTTGTTGTGGTTTCACAATGCCCAGACGCAGACGCAGACAGGCTTCTCAGCCCCTTCGCAGGCGCAGGCGGACCCGTAGGTCCACCGTCAGTCGCCGACGTAGGAGAGTTGCCAGACGCAGGCGCTAGGCGATTAACAACCATGTAGCACAATCACCATTTTACATGTTACATTTCACTTTTGTTTAACACATCATACACAACATCATATACTTTTTTATCTTATCTAACACATCTTCCAGACTTTTATTCATTTCAAAATGTTTTTCTACAAGCTCTACATATTGTCATTGTACGTACACTTCATGGCCACCGTAGTTTCTCCTTCATGCATACAAGGCAGAAGTGTTGCGACCAGCAGCTGCACCGCTAAATGCCACCAAATCCCTTTACAGGTGGTTACAAGCACCTGGTGCCCATCTGTAATTGGGAAATGAATCTGTTTCTCCAGAGTTGTTACCGCTGAAGAAGGACTGAAATGACAGTCCACCTACATCCTCACTGGAAAGAAATAATTCTTTTATGGAAATTATTAGCAGGCAGGCTTCACAGCACTTCACTGATGTTTCCACTAGGTGGCGCTCCATCTCTACGTCTGTACTTGGCTCTTTTGGTTTCTTCACTTGTGATAGGTGAACATTAATGCATTCTGTGAGCCACAGCACTGATGTTTCAGATTGAAATCATGTGAATGTGGGCAGTGCCATGAAAGATCTGAGCTGCTGCACGAAGGTGGAAAACAGATAAAACTTCATAGTTTTACTCAAGTAATCTTACAAGGTAGCAGATTGTCGATCTTACTGATAACTTAACTGGTGATTTAAAGTTCTGGAGCACAGTAAGTGCAAAGAACATGGACTATGCAAAGCAGATTAATAAGTTTTTCTTTTTCCTGGCACCTGCTGTGCTCCATATGGACCAACAGGGGGGGGCTGCTCTAATATTGCTCCTGTTCAAGGCGAGCACAGAGTGAAATTTGTTTTACTGCTCCTCTGCAGCAGGAGGTTCCCATCCAGACAGAAGGTGGCACAGAGCAGAGGGAAGTACAGACAGACTGTAACCAACAAACAGTCAGACACAATACGACCAGAGACTGCAATCAGCACACAGTTCACACAAAAGACCAAAACACATCAGTGGCAAACAGGGAGAAGAGGATTGACTCCACTGCTGGTGCTATAGCATGTGTTATTTTGTTTCATTCAGTGTAGAGGATACATATGTGTGTGCTCATCACAGTATGGAAGTCTAGACGTCAAAAATATATTTAATCCTTTAGAACATGGCCCAAACTTTAATGTAATCAAAGTAATTATTCCTGTTGAGCAGGTCTACTTCTAAACTCTTCTAATTAAAGTCAACACAAAGTCGACTTTATTTATTTAGAACTTCACCAATATTGTTACCATCGTTGATAAAAGTTCATAATTTTAACCTTAACTTAAACTCAACCATTAGTTTGCTCATACTGTCTAACATCTGTCTGTCTGGATGTAGCAAGTTTCAAATATAAACTGATTGTATTGTTAATATTAATACTGATTTCAGCTGCTGTTCAACTTCAACACATTTGTGGAGTATTTAAAGACATTTGTACTTCAGAGAGATCCCTGCACACACACACACACACACACACACACACACGCCCCCAACTCCTTCGTTCCCTCCTGAGCTACCCGTTAATCAATAATTCTTCCTTTTCATTCGCTCCTCTCTCTCTAAGCCCGGCACAAACCCTTTCCTGCTGCTGAATTCTCCCCAAATCACTTCATTCACCCAGCTCTCTCCACACACACACACACACACACACACACACACACACACACACACACACACACACACACACACACACACTCACAGGGAAGCTGCCCCTCACCCTCTCTCCCAGGATGATTCCAGTCCATTCCCATTGAAGCACATTAGCATACAGATGTTAGACTGAAAAGGGAAAGCAGGGAAACACAAAAGGCCTGCATGACCAGGAGGGGAGGGAGGGGTCGAGGGGCTGCACAGGGATGGCCCTTGGCCTTTTTAAGGTCTTACAGACACACACACACATTCATGCACACACACACAACCACACAACCACGGGTGCTGAATGGTAAGTAGCCATGGGGGTTGTGGGAGTCTGCTCCTGCTTCACTCTACTGTTATTCATTCACCAGAGGGAAATCCTCAGTCTGCCCTCAGCTGAATGCCAACACACACACACACACACACACACACACACACACACACAGAGGACCACAACTGCCTCTTATGCTTGTGCACAGAGGAATCACACAAATACTTTTGTTTTTCACATTTTCATATTATCTTTAAGTTCCACAGTGACATAATATATAATATAAATTACACATATATAAATGAAGATAAACATCTTTGTGTTTCTCGCAGTTGGTTTTAGTTTAGTTTAATGTTTGTCCTCATAATTTTAGTCCTGGTTGGCGATTAGGGAGTGAACTGGCCCCAGTTCAGTGTTTTGATTTCATTAAACTACTTCTCATTAAAATATGATCAGATTGTACAAAACAGTGTGTTGTTATGGAGCTAGAAGATGCTGTTTACATGTTAATGTATCACTAATCACAGAAGGTTTGGTAGTTTAAGTAAATGTTGCTAATAACATTTCTGTACTTTTAAGTTTTTTTTTAAAGCGGACACACACACACACACACACATACACACACACACAGAGGGGAGGACGTCAACTTCTGCTCCACTTTGTGTGAATAGATGGAAATCAGTCACAAGTATCTCTGTGTCCCATTGTGTGCCGGGAAGTCTTTGTTCGAGCATCTGTTGCCCAAACATTCTCCTCAGTGTCACTCACTCTAAATTGGTCTGTTCAGACGAGTTGCAACAAAACTCACTCCTCTTCCCACACAACACACACATAAACACACACACACACACACACACACGGAGGGGAGGGCTGGGAGATTCCCTGAACGCAAGAGAAAGAGTTAATCTTTGTTCCTTTTGTGTGTCGATGAGACACAGATGATCGTAAAGGCCCATCGAAGCACTGGCAGCATTTTAAAGTGATGTTCGTGGGAACGCTTCACCCAAAAAGGAACATTTGTGTTATTCCATCATGTTAACCACAAAGATTTCCACCGCCACTAAACTTTTACTGAACTTCCAACTTCTCATAGTTCACCTTAAACACTGTCAGCACTTATATAAGTGCAAACTGAGCAAGTCCAAAGACAAATTACGTTTAATTAGCACTGAGAGGTTAATTCAGCACTGTGTGCCTCTAATGTTCATGCATCTAGTTCACACTGCTCTTCTCTGCAGAAGGTCTAACTGCCTTTAACTGCATTGCTCCTCGAGCTGACCTAATGACTGTCAGAGTTCAGAGCATTTCTCTGCATCGTGAAACATGATCTGACAGAAAACAGGGCATGAACAGGGCAAATGTATGAGCTGTAAGGAAAGTGCACAAAGAGAAGCAGTCTATGTAGGCGAGGAGAGTGAAAGAGCGGAATATCATGTCTTCAAGTCTTTGCATTCTTTTATGTTCATGTTGCATGTTGCTTTGCTCAGAATGAAATCACTAAAATGCTGCAAACGGTTAATGACATCCATGACCACAGAGCTCTTATTTTTCAAAGACTTTTATTTTGAAATAAAGATGGACAAATATATTAAGATAAAGAGCTAGGATATCAACATAACCCATGGAATGTAAACAATAAATGCACTTAAATTATGTAAAACAAAAAACACAATATCAAACAACACAATATAGGTTTTGCTTTGAAAAACAAAATAAATAAGAATTTAAGTTAACAAAAGTTACAAAAAACATCTTGCTGTCAAGTCAAGCTCACAATAAGCTACTGCAACAACAAGCGTCTCTGGACTCATCGGGGCAGGTTGAGTCGATTTCAGTGACAAATGCAAACAATCAAAATCTGATTTGCCTGATTTTTCAATTGAACTCACTTGATTTCACCCACCGCTCAGAGTTAGCTAGCTAGCTAGCGTGCAACAGAGGTCGGCCTACAAACACATCGTCGTCGAGGCAACTCTGATAGATAAAAATCAACTATAAACACAGGTGACCTTTACACCTGTCCGTTTACATGACAAGAGAGGAATAGCACACAGGTAGGAATTATCCACACACAGACCACGATGCAGTAACACAGCAGTCATGACAGACACACAGATTAGTCACACATGGAAGATGAAAAGTTAACACTCTTTTTTTTTTATCATGAAAGCATTTTTAGCTGCTGAGTCACACTAAATGTGTCTTTCACCATTGCTTTGCTTATTACAGTCGGAGGTGTGAAGCATCATGGGGAGGAGAGTAGACTCACTGGCTGCTCACACCAACAGCAGAAAGCAACTACAGTTCATGTAGCATCAACTCTGTCATCTGCTTTTGATGTGAATATTCAGTGAGTCTTGATTTCTGCCAGGCCTAATAGCCAATAAGGCAACATTTATATAGAATGCCAAAATGTTTGTCTTCCACCTCCTTTCCTCTCCTCCCCGTGAGCCTTCTTAAAGCTACAGGATAGCATTAAAAAACAAGCAGATGGACATCATGAACATAAGTAAAGCATCATTTTTCTGGTAAATCACAAAACTCTGACAGAAACCACAAATTATACAAAAAAGCAATAAATAAGTCTAGAAAAGTGTTAAGCAATAATAATAATAGTCATAACACTGTATATTACATGTCATGGCTAAAGGCTAGGCTAGGTGTTAACAGTACTAAGTAGGTTAGGGCAAATCTAACATCAACTTTGGTAACTAGAGAGTCAGTGGGTCACCTACAGGTGTGCTAGTTTTTTGTTGTTGCTAAGGCAGTTTAGCTGAATCCTTGCCAGGCAGTTAAATTGGCTGACAAATACAATCAAGTGGCCACAGCCATTCAAGCAATCAATTAATCAATCAGTGACAGCATACAGTTTTTAACTCTCTTACTCAGAGAGAGGTTGGTTTCATACAGTCGGAGAGCCCTTAATATGACTGGAGAAGTGCTGCAGGCAGACGGGCTGAAAGGTTTTGTAGGGAGTAAAATAAGAAATAAAATCTGTAAAAAAAACACAGAAATACTAAAAAAGTGGATAGCACACCAGTCATACACAGGGCAAACCGGACGAATCTTAAATCCTTCTTAAATCAGGGTACAGGAAATTCTCACACAGAACCTCCCACTGAGCAGGAACAGCTAAGTGAAGTACCCTCCAGGTATATTCTCTAAAAATGGGTATACAACAGTATACAGCAGTAACAACGGCGTAAAACAACAACCTTAGAAAAATAACAATCAAAACAAAAAAAGGGAAGTCAGCTAAAACTGGACAAACACTGAGCAGCGCTACAACTGCTTGGATGAGAAATGCAATATGCACAAAGTTAGGTACGTTTACCGGCTGGATCAAGGGAGGAAGTGAAAACCTAATGTTTTAATCCTTTGTGACTTGAATCTGAACTCGGTTTGAAAATGTCTAGTTTGATAATGGAGTTAGACGCTATATTGTGTGGTTATGACACGCAGGATCGCTGCTCGTTTTTGGATTGATGTCAGATCCTGGTCACATAGAGTTAAACAATTAGACCATCTATCCCTGAATAATTCAGCCCCGTGGTAAAACCCCTCCCTACTCGTCTGAAACAGACAGGCGGCTAAAGATGGGCAGGCGCCGGCCTTCAAAGCTTGGTGACTCTGTGCCACTGGAGGAAGAGCTGAGGGAGCAGGAGGAGGTGTAGCCTTCCTCGGAGAGGGAGTCAGCTGAGGAGCAGCGCTGAAGGCCAGGTGGGGCATTGAAGGACACTGGCATCTGCTGGGGGAGGTGGTACTGGAGGTTTGGGTTCTTGGAGGTGAAAGTTGAGGTGGGACACTTGGTGCTGACGGAATCGGTCACAGCGTAGAAGCGCAGAGCTGAATCACTGCTGTCTCCTGCCAGGTCGGTGATGCCAGAGAAGGGGTATGGGCAATGCTTCAGTGCCCCAGGCTCGGGGAAGAGAGGGGAGAGGAGCTCTGGGCTTCCTGTTGAGGATGGAGACGGGGAGACAGAGGAGGCCCGGGTGAAGAGGAGGGAAGAAGGCTGTGACTCTTCAACTGGTTGGAAAGTCTGTGTGGAGGAGGAGAAGCCGGCAAAGCTGAGGCTGTGACGCAGCAGAGGAGGCCTCAGCTTCTGTTTCTGAGGAGGCGCCGCAGCGTTTCCAGCCAGGAGCTCATCAGCGTTGTGGATGAAGTGGCAGCGGGCGCCGTACGGGCAGAAGCCTATCGTGTGGAAAGTGCGGCACGGCTCGGTCTTGTACTTGGGGTGCCTGCTGAGGCCTCTCAGCTCATCCATGCCATGGGCGAACTGGCATTTGGTGCCGTACTTGCAGGTTCCGCTTTCCTCATAGGTGCGACAGAGTTCGGTCTTGTACCTAGTGGAGATGTGAGGTGAAGGGGCCGGGGGTCTAGAGGCAGAGGGGGAAGCAGCGGAGGAGAGAGAGGTGTTGCTGATGCAGAGACCTGGTGGAGGGAGCAGCAGTGGAGGGGACACGTTAGACATTTTGTCCTCTCTGCCTCCCAGGCTGCTGACGTTCCCCTCGATCATGCTGACTGAACGGTCGACTCTGAAGGGGATGTGGCTGAGCGCCGAGCGAGGAAGCTGGCTCTCCCTGCTCCACTGTGGAGTGGAAGCCATGTTGATCCCCCAGCAGGGTGAGTCGGTCATCTCAGAGTTGCTGCTGCTGCTGTTGAACTTGGAGTTGGGGAGGGTGACGGGGCAGAGAGAATGACGACGCTGGAAGCCCAGGACTCTAAGACTGTGCTGCTGCCGTTGCTGCTGTGAGGCAGCAGGCGAGCCATCTGTCGCCTCCAGGCCGCGGAAATTCTGTCACACAAAAGGAGAGAGGAGAAGAATAGATGTGAGCTTTCTGCATTCCTGGAGCACTGGAGCGAGACTTGCAGGGCCAAGTCGAGCTGAAAGGAGATTTTAAAGCTGCAGCTAAAGCAACAAACTGATGAACCGGACGAAGTTTACACGACCAGGTTTATCTTGAAAATGTTAAAAAAACATTTTTAAACAGTGTTTTAAATCTGGAATTAAAAATTCAAAAGTTCAATTCAGTCTTTACATTTTAGTATGTGTAAAATAAAACAATAACATTTACATGCACATTTTCATTTTTAACACAAAATCTCATTGAACAAGCTCTTTTTCACGTTTCTCCTCACAGAGAGAGATTTTAATCCTCCAAAGGCTGCAGTAAACTTCTTTTTACATAAATTTCCCCAAAACTCTAAAATGAATGATTGCACCATTTATGAGTCTAAATGAATGTGAGATGAATCCAAATAAAGAACCTGTTAATCAAATAGGCATCATAACTTTTCTCTGCATCAAGAAATATTCTAACCACTTAATCCTAGACAGGAACTTGTTGGTTAGATGTGACATGTTGCGATAAAACTTTGTCATTAGTTATTGGTCTCACCTTGCAGAACTCCTCATCCAGTTCCAGGAAAGGCGTTAGAAAATCGGAGGGCATGATTTGCTCCACCGTCCTCGCTGAGTGAAGGAGCTGGATGTCTGATCCCACAGTGGAGGACCGCTGGGGAGGACAAAAAGTTTCTGGGTCCGAAGAGAAGGAGGAGAGATGGACAGTTGTTGGGGAGCTGAGACGGCAGAGAAAAGGTTTGAGGGTCTGGACAAAACTCTTGAGATTTCAGTTTGGCCTTTTGAAGGTTTTTCAGAGAAACTGCTTGTTCCAGGAGGTGAAAGAGAAGCTTTTGGGAAGGGAAAGGGAGCGAAATGAAGCAATCAGGTCCGTTGAGAGAGAAAGAGCAACGTGACCCCCAGGAGGAAAGTTCTTCGACCATCTGTTGGAATCTGCTTAAATAGTTGGGGAAACCCACCCACACACACCCACCCCTGCCTGTGTTTCTCAGGGGGCAGGGCAGGGAGTGTGTGTTAATGTGTGTGTGTTGGGGGGGATGGGGTCCTGCATTGTAATGGTGTGCTGGGGGGCAGGGTGGGCACAGAAAGAAGAGGAGGGAGCTGAATGAAGCTACTTTTCCACCCATTCATTACCAAATCCTTAAAGATGCATTCTTCTTTTTTCAACAGGCTGTCCCCTCACTTTGTTTGGGATCGATACAGCTAAGCAGATAATGACAAAGTGTTGCAAATACCAAACACGTTTACTGTCATTAGTGTGCTTAAAATGCTTCAAACTCGTTAAAACATTTAAAAGTATAATTGACATGAACAAGCGTGTAAGACTCAACACATTCTACTTTGTGTACTCTGCTACTTTGCAACTGTTGAACATAGCTGAAATAAATATTAAAGAAAGAATAAGAGCACATTTACTCTCAATAGTGCAATTAAAAGGCAACAGTCATATTTACATTACATTATATAAGTATATCTGACAGGACATATGTTCCTCCACCATACAATTTGTCCAATATTCATTAAATGATGTTTTTGTCATGTGGATTTCTGACATTGACATTATCACTGAAAGGTGTTCTGATTGGACACAATCAGTGTTTCCTTTAAATGTTTCCAGCCACACATTCCACCCAGATCAATAATTTGACCTCAGAAGCTTTTTTAATTTCCAATACAGGTACACCAATATCCTCTTAACCATGGAGCTACTACATGCAGGACAGAACTCTAAAAGGTGTAAACAGAGTGTGAATGTGTTAGACTGACAATGACAAAACAAGTTTTTCTAACCGCACACGAGTTTACAGCAGCTAGCATGCTGACAAACCAGGTCGTGAAGATTCAGAATAAATTCAAATGTCACTGTTATCTCAGTTTATATTTTACATTTGTGGCCTCACATTTACAAGATAAGAACAAGTCCTGACATGTGGGTCAGTGGTAATCCAGCCACTCCCTCAGCGGTGATGTCCCATCGTCACAGTATGCCATTTCAAAGCTCGCTGTTGTGTTGAAATGCAAATGAAGGTCACTGAGGAAGGCTCAAAACGAGCAGGATGGAGAGGTTTCAACTACTGACCGCTCCCCAATAATCAGCAACATCATGTGACAAAAGAAAGAGTGCTCTTGGTTTGGATAAAGTCTGTGATCCCCTGTTCTGAATCACAGAGATGCTTGTATGTCTGTTTTTGTGCTACAAGGAAGTGTATTTTCCTCAGAAGTTAAAGAAAGTTTAAGTTTACTTTCAGCTCTCAGTGAAACTCGGTGAGCATGTGTTGTCTGTTGTCATGTATCATGCCAGTTAACACTCTTTACAGTGGGAGGAAGATACATCTCAAACAACACTGCTGATGTGTTGTTTGTGTGGTGCATTGTGTCTCTGTATGGACACTGCAGGGACGTCTCAGACTGTGATAATGTGGCTGGTTGATCCAGGATGTTGGGCCCATCAGTGAGTCCAGGAGCTACACAGAGGAAGTGTAAACACTGCAGTGTTTACTGCCACTGTGGAACAATACAGGGAGGTGACACAGAGAACATGCCGTGTTTGTTGGAGTGTGTCATAGAGAGAAGTTAGATGAAGAGTGTGAGTGTGTGCCCACACTAATCTGACTCTCAGTGCTGATTTTGTTAATGATGAAAAAACTTGTCAGCAACCTTTTTTTAATCCTAGAAGTTTAATCTGTGTATTAACTTAAAGGTTTTCATGATTATGTTGGCGTGAACGTAGAGAACCTAGATTTGGATTAGAAACATATATTCCTGTTTGCTTCAGATAAAACACAGCATATCATTCATACACTATAAGAAGAACTGAAATACAACAACAAGCCTCTCTGACATTTTTATATTTTGTGATGCTCACATTGTCTGTGAGCAGGGCCTGATGTTTGTGTCTGTATGAACTGAATGACAGTTCATTTTAAAGAAACGTATAACAGACATTTCTTATCATAACGCCTCACTGATACGTTACTGTGGTGTGTGTGTGTGTGTGTGTGTTTGGGGTTAAATAACTGTAACCCAGTGTGGTTTCCTCCCTGTGGTCAGTTGATTTGGTAACAGACTGACTGTCGTTATGTCTCTTTTCGTTTCTTGCCTCTTTCCTTTTTTTACTGTATGCCCTCCTCTATACATTTCCTTTTCTTTCATTATTTATGGGTGGCAGAGCAGACCTCCTGCCATCGCGTCTGTTTTTCTGGATTGATCAGGCAAAAATAATCAGTTAACCCTTCATCTCTCTGCGTTGTTGTGGTCTGGTCTGGTGACACAGCAAGTGAATCTGTTACATAACCAGTGTAACTGCCTCTGTGTGTGTGTGTGTGTGTTTGGATGTATGTGGGTGTTTTCTGGTTATGATTTATATTTGGAAAGCTCAGTATGTACAGTTTATTTGTGTTCTGCAGTGTCATTACAGCGGCTACCCACAACACGATCATGTAAATGATGTTTCCATTGATTACACAATTTCAGGAAGCTTGCTGTGTGAATGTAAAGTTTTGTGTTTGAATGTTCTTTGGATAGATTCCACTAAATAAAGTGTGAGACGAGCTCAGTATCCTTTCTCCTGCAACACTGTGAAAACAAGCCTTAAATAAGTTATAGGTAAGAGTAAATAACCTGATAAAATATGACACACTTCAGCTCAGTCAAACCTGTAAATCAACTGTTGTAAATCAACTGTGAGAGCACCAGGTTTGGTCAGGCGGTTAGGGGCCAGCATCAGGAAGACATTTCATCACTGCTACGATTTTATGTCTGCATAAAGTTGTCATATCATGATGGTTGTTTATTAAATGTCACTCGCTTTGGCAGTTGGCAGGAGACTGGGTGGAGACGAGGGAGGAGCAGGTTGACTGAGGCGGGTACGACACAGCAAAACAGTCCTGGATACGTTAAGTTTTATGGTTTACAGTATGTTGACAACAGAGACAGATGTAGGAAGCCTGTCTGTTGGTGTTTGACACTGACAGAACCACAAAATATTATACAGTTAAACATTAAACACACACACACACACACACACATAGGTCCTGAACTATCTGCAGGTTGAAGTGTGTAGTTTGTAAAGAAATCTGTGTATGCAGGATGGACAATGATGGCAGGTATTTCTAAACTATGCCCCCTAATAATGCACAAAATAAGAATGATGGTCATTTTGTTCAACTCTGTCTGTCTCTCTCTCTCTCTCACACACACACACACACACACGCACACACACACACACACACACACACAGCATGGTTGTCGGCCCCCTGTCTGAGCCTGTCTTGGCCTCTTTGTTGAGGCCAGCATGACAAGAGCTCCATTGTCCAGAAGCTCCTCCATATGTTCCCATATACACCACAGAGAAGCATTGTGGACAAATCTAACTGTCCTCTGTGGCTTAATAAAGGACAAGAGCTCACCCTGACTTACATGTTACAGGCTGAACTGAACTGTATCTGAATATGATTATTCTTTAGAACTGTCACTGCAGTACTCAGTATTAATGTTTGTTATGATCATACATTGAAATGATTTCAGCATTCTTCCTGATGCATCATTTTGTGTTTGAGTGTTTAGTCGTCCTTTAGAACATGACCAATAACTTTATTTCTCAGTTTCACTGACTCTCTTTGCCGTCTCTCTTAAACAGACATAAATCATAGAAAGTTTCTTCATATGACATATTTTTGAGAATAGACTGCCAGACACAGATGTTGGTGCTGGATACGTAAAATAAACCAGTTGGTTCGATCATAGTTTGGTCAGTGAGCTCTGTCTAACTGGTGCGTGATCGATTTAATAACCAGGCTGGCCACAGTGTTCAGTTCAGTTCAGCGTTCCTCTAAAAGTGAATGTGACTTTTGCACAAACATTACGGTTCAAATAATCATTTAACTCATAAACTGAAGCAGCTTTCATCTCTCTCCTGACTCATGAACAAACACATCGCCTGAGTTTTGTTCAAACTCTATCTAACCAATGATCTTCAGGGCTTTTAAGATATCCAGTGCATTGGGTGAGAGTGTCAACTCAAGGTTTCAGAGCAGCCCCTGAACAAAAGTCTGCAGGTCATCAATGAGTAAGCAGGACATTGATCTTCAAATGTAATCTTTCATCCCTGTAGCATTCTCTTACATGTAATGTTGCAGTTATTTACTTCCTAAATAAAAACGATCCCTGCTCATCTCCTCCCGGTCTTGCCCATTGTCATAGATGTTGGCCTCTTTCAGGTCATTTCCATTTCAGGGTGGATCTGAATGGTTGTCAAGTACCCTGTTTGCAAAGTAACCTGCTGTGTTTGTTTGTTGTGGTGCTACTTTGCTCCCACTTTACTATCTCCATTGATGAGGACGAGGGCCACAGCCATCAGATGTCCTCTTTTTCCTCCACCATATCTTTATCTTTGGTATACCAAGACTATCATGCAGTGATTGGACAACTGTGCAGAGTATAAGTATGGTGCAGTGTATGTAAAGTGCAACACTATGAATGAGAGAGACTAACAAGATGTACTAACACACACAACTGTGGTCAAGTTGACTTGTGAGACTTTGGAGGTGGGGATAGAATAGACAGTGGCTGATATCTCCAGCCTGTCTCTGCATACAGTGAATAAAACCAGCACCTTCAAAGTGACGTTAAAATGGAGCCTGTGAAAAGTGTTAACGAGGGTACGACTGACTGTCAGAGACTAAACAACAAATTCAAAGTCATAGTCAATATTCAAAGTGACCACCGTAGGACCAGAGACATCAGCCACTGTCTTTGCCAAAGTCATAGTCCAAAATCTCAAAAGTCAGAGCTGCTGCTTTGTTATTAGCACGGGCTGACACACAAAACCACATGATGCTAATACATTTTTGTTGTCACTCAGTGACGGCATCCTCACGACACACAGTGTCATTTCTTTAAGCAAACGGCACGTTCTCACATTCCCGTATCCAAAACTGACAACAGAAAAGTAACTGCAGAGTTTTGGTTACAACCTTTTCGTGTGCTGCTGATGTATTGTGTTTATTATCTGCTGGAAGATGGTGAGTATTTCCTCTTTTTGTACCTATAAAACCTTCAACGCTAAGAGTACTCTAGTGCCAATAAAGCACACAACTACTTCATCTGCGTTTAAGCAGGAGATTTATGGCTTCTCTTCTGAGCTGCCACAAAATATTTCCAGCCCTGATAGGAGCGAAACAGTTTTAAGCGACTGATTAAAGCAAAATGTTATAGAGATTAATGGTGACTACAGTTGAGAAATGAACATGTCGTTGAAGCTGAGAGATGAATGGTGACCCCGGGCTGTTGGTGACTGTTATACAGAGGTGGATAAATCACTATGTAGGGACTTGGCTCCGGTGACACTGCACAAACAACCATGTCACGACAAGCTGCAGAAAGAGGATGTTTCACTTTGTCTTTGGCCTTGTTCCATTCATCAAACCAGCTTCCTCCTAATTATACTCCTACATGTCCCAAAGTGTTTTCTCACTTTTATTTCACAAAATACTCTCCACAATGGACCACATCCTGTTCGCCCTTATTCCACTAGTGATCCTGAGAGAATGAAGCCTATACAGATACGCATAGGCCGACTAAAAGTCTTCAGTGATGCTCGAGTGATGGATGAATTAGAAAAAGAGCTGTTAATATTTTCAACCTTTTTCTTCGTTTAATTCATTTTGGAACAAAGGAAGAAGTGGGCTTACAGATAATGAGCACAAAAAGGCCTGTGGAGTTTTAAAGTGATACTTTTCTATGATGAGTTGAAATGAACTGGAACTTTTTAATCACTTTTACTCAACTGGTTCTTTTGGGTTTGTGAATGTCTATTAGCACTTACAGACTTAGTATCATTACTTCAACTACCTGAAAATAATATATAATAATTTCAGTATTTCTTTGATTAAACATTAAACATGAAGGTTTTTGTCAGTCATGGTCATCAGGGCCTGTTCTGTGTCCCTCTGATCCTCCATCAGGCCGTATGGCTCCTTAAATCTTTTCAATTGACCAACTGGACTCGGACCCCCACCCTGCATACACACACACACACACACACACACACACACACACACAGCTAACACAACACAACACTGTTTTATCCCCCTCTCTTTCTCCACTACCAAGGAATCCCTGACTTCCCCTCTTCGGTTCACTCTGGAGGAGGGAAGCAGCAGCAGCCGGTTCTGCTTCCTGGAAGAATACCACGTTCAAAGAAGAAAGAGTGAGTGTGTTTGGGGGAGGAGGGAGGGGGAGGGCAGTGGGTGAGCTGAGTGTTAAGAGCGTCCACTGGATTATGTTTTGACAAAAGACTGGACCCCCTGCTGCTGTAATTTTCCCGCCAGTCAGTTTCCTGTTTCCTGGAATCTGGCAACGTGTCACACACACACATGCACAGACACACTCACACACACGGACCATTTGGTGCCAGCTGCTCACCATGATGCAACAGCAGAGTGACCAGAAAGCCCTTGGGGCATCTGGTTAATAAAGACTTCCTTTCATCAAATCCCTGGGAACATAATCCATACACATTATTTTATCACATCGCTTAGAAATCGCCTTAAAAACAGGCGGATGGAGAATCTGCAGAATCCTATTCATCCTGTGACAACAATAAAAAGATTACTCTCCACACTGAAGCTGACAGTCAGTGTTTCTGATACTCGCAGCGTGTTCAACATGCGGTTCATTATTTCAATAGTTGGCAGCGTTTGAAATGAAACATTTAGATGTTTACTGTATTTTACTGAATGTTCTAACAGTCACATGACAGAGTCAATGGAAAACTGAATCTACAAAAAGTCTATTATTTTTGACACAGACAGACAGTTTCATCTTTCCCGCTCAGCCATGGCAAAACAAAGTGACTCTGTGATGTTGATACAAAGTGTTCTGTCACCTGTATATGTGTAGATTGTTTTAAGTTTGGAGTTGTGCACCGGCAGCGTGTGGCTATCGAGTGCCAGGATTAATATCACCTAACAGTCAAAGAAACAAGCCTACTGAAAGCCTGGTGAGCCCTGACGCTCCCAGCATAGACTGCAGTTTCTCAGAGAGGAAAACATGTATCAGCCAGTCTGCCACCCGCTCCGATTAAAGCAAGCATTTGCTGCACAGGACTGACTGAGTCTGAAACCTGTTTATGGCTGTAATGGTTCCACTGAGATGACTGAGCAGCAGCTTGGTAACTTAAAAAACGCAGAATGAGTGGACACTTGGAGGAAGCATGTGCCAGTCCAAACACTGGAATCAGGTCTGTGTGAAAGTATGAGTCCAACAGTGGACATACAAATGGCCGCTTTCTGGAGGGCTCATAAATGTCTCTAAAAATAATCACTGGAACAAAAGTTTGTGCAGCTTCAAGTGTGTCTGCAAATGTGTGTCCAAATGTTTGACACTGTGCAGAACATGCTGAGGATGCTGTGCAGAAACTCAGATGTTCACTACAAATGTCTGAGAGGACAAACAGCAGCCTCACTGACACACACACAGTCTCTCTCTCTCTCGCTTACGCACACACACACACACAAACACACACACACACACACACACACACACACACACACACACACACACACACACACACACACACACACACACACACACACACACACACACACACACACAAACATACACACAAACCTCCAATGCCAAACTGTCAACTGCCACAACTGGTGGACGGTTGCTAAGGTGTGTGAGGCTGTCTGGACTAAACAAGGTCCAGTCTGTCTCACACACAGTCTTCCGATACAGTGTACAGACACACACACACACACACACACACACACACGTTGGGTCTGGGTGCGAGTCTAAGAGGTGTTGTTTGGTGCTAAATGAGACCAGTCTCCTCAGCAGCTGCTGCCATGTTATTTTAACAGGGGCTGTCATATGTGTGTGTGTGTGTGTGTGTGAACCCTCAGCTGTTAGTGGTTAACACTCTTTTGTTTTTGAATTACATCATATAGTTGTGAACAGACAATCAGGAGGAGACATCTCATGTTTTAGTGGTTTTGGTAAAAAATAAGTTCAGTTACAGCAAACATGTTTTTACTGAAACTCAGGAAATGACTAACGAAGAAGAAGAAGGAGGCTTCAATGTCCTCGACACTGAAATACTGACAACTATATTTACTGAACAACATCCTGTGCATGTGTGAATGTAAGGCTGTTGGACTTGGAAGTCCCCGGTGTTGGACTTTCCCCCCAGCACGAGAAAGGACATTTAATTTGAGAAAATGGATTTACATGCTGAACTTAAATGGGACCTATTATGCTCATTTCCACCTCACTCCACCTCTGGGTTCTTAGTCCACTTTCCACTGTCAGTTAGTGTTGGTATTTTACATCATATAGCAGTTAGCAGCAGTTGGTGGTTAGCTATTTAGCAACAAGTAAAGATCTATCAGTATCAGTAAACGCTGTGAATCACAGAGCGCTGGTAGTTTCTCCTTCACTGCATTATGCAGAACTTGCACTGGTATTCTAGGAATTCTGGCTGTGGACCAGTATAATATAAGGTCATGGGGGGTTAAAAGTCATCATCCTTTTATATTTTTGAACTTAGCCTCATTGTCCCTCTCAGCGTTCCATTCAGCTGCCGTGATTGTATTCCAAACTGTGTCTGATGTGGCTTCAAAGAGGAACTGCACACAGGCTAAAGATCGAACAGCTAGCGATGACAACACGCTATATCCACACGAGGTGTTCAGCACATGTATGAACGAATCTTTGAACTAAATTACTAACTGTAATTAGTTAAAACTGTAATAACATGAGTGGCTTTGATATATTTGATGTCCATGATATAAACAGTGCTTGTATGGACTAAACAATGTCACATTTACTTCACTGTCATCTGCAGCTCTAGGATCTGAGATACTTTGCTCCATGTACTTTTACAACAAAGTAAAGTCTAGCAAACCAATATTTCACTATACATTTCATTGTTTGTGTAATGATGGTTAAGAAACTAAAGAACAAACAATGTGCATTTAAACTTCAGAGCATCATCAGCTTGAGAAATGAGTGTTGTTCTGGATGCACCCATCCAGCCATATCTAACGGAGTCATTACCATAACAAACATTAATTCCCTTTGGAATCTCTGCCCTCTTTTCTGTACAATACAAACCAGCAGAGTTATGCAGCAGTCCACTGAACTGTTCCCTTTCTACTGCTATTGTTGCTGCTTTGTTTTCCACGCCAAGCCTCCACCGACCCCATTAATGCACAAGTCCAGTCCGTGTTTTATTGTTCTTGGAGAATGCTCTTGGACAGTGGACAGCAGAGGAGACAGGTGCTGTGATGAGGCAGAGGATTTACCTGCAGATTATAATCTATCTGATGTGTCCGTCATTTAAAACACTCCAGGTTACATGCACTGGAAGTATTTTTACTATAGAATATTGCTATATACGTCATGAGTCAAGGTTATATACTCACATTTAACAGAATTTCTAGAAAAACATCAAAAGAAAATGAGAAATATTATGATTCAAATGATGCAAATTGATCATTCGAGCACTCATTACTGTAGTCATGTATCATTAAATCATTGCAGAAGGAGAAGCCAGTCAAACCTCAAATGTGGAAATGTTATGAGACACACATCTGTGTGTACGTAAAATGTGACGTATCTGTTCAAATGTTTGGGTCAGTGTGGTTTGGAAATATTCATCTCTCTTTTGCTAAAAGGCCAGAAATCACGTGACAGCAGAGAAAACATGTACACACACACACACACACACACACACACACACACACCTCTCTTCGATCTTGCTCTTACATAAACACACACAGGGTAAAGAGAGCGATACACAAGCAACAGTGCATTTTTGTGTGTGTGTTCACAATTACACGTGTCTCCTGTCAACAGGTCTGCAGACACACACACAGAACACACAGTGACATAATTACTACAGGAAGGGAAACAGGGTTGACAGAGGTGTGTGTGTCAGTGGTGGTCTGGTACACTTGGGCAGACATAAAAATAAACACACATGTACACACATGTACACACACACTCGTGACCTTGTATGCTGTGTTCTTGTGTTCATGTGTCTGCCATTGACATGAACCAGTGAAACTAGATGAACTCTGTGTGTGTGTGTGTGTGTGTGTGTGTGTGTGTGTGTGTGTGTGTGTGTAGTCCCATGGTGCTGATAAGCAAAGTGAGCTGCTTTGACCACATTCATTGCCTCACATTGATAATCCGAGCAGTTAACGAGACACAACGGGTGTTACGAGGCTTCCTCTGCGTCTGTGTGTGTATGTGTGTGTGCGGTTAGCTGTGTGGTAATGTCTGAGCGACGAGGGGTTAACGAACACAGCTGCCGTCAGTTAGAGAGTAGAGCCAGAACTCTGGATGTGGTTTACTGTTACTGTATCTGTGTGTGTGTTTGTGTGTGTGTGTTCCTCTGTGTGAACATGAGACAGAATCTGGAAATCAGCTTCACGTATAAGTCAGTTATCAAACATGGCGACACTTGAACCGGCAAACACATCAGATATATTGGAAAGAAATCTTTGTCTGCATCTGAACAATGTTTGTTCAAAACACACGGTGATTGTGACAGTCGTGCTGATTCGCTGATGGTCTGCATGGAGTGCAGCATGGTCACTCATGTGGAGTGCACTCATGCCTTCATGTCTTCTTTGTTTGAGTTGTTAAACTTTACCTTCTTTTCTCACAGAAATAAGTGAAACCAAAATGCTCCTGAGAACTTTCACTTTGCTCTGGAAGAGAAACACAGACTTCACTCGAAAAAGTCATTCAGAGAAAAATCTCTGAATATCAGTTAAGTGATTGTTTAAAATAAATGTTTAAAAATCCAACTGATATCTTTGTCTTCAATTTACTTCATAATTTAAGTAGATTTCCCCCCAAAAAATGAGTATTTAATTAAGATTATATCCTGTAGATATCCATAATATACATAATCCATAATATGTGTAGTAAATTTCTGCCAAAATGTTTGAAACTTGTACTTGTATTCAAGAACTGCCGTTAAGTATCCAGCAGCAAAAGTACTGACCCGTTTTCATGAATGCAGCTTTATACTGTGTATTTTTTATTGTTGTGGCCATGTAGTAATGTGTTAGAGGGTTTCTCTTGTGGTCACATGTAAACTACGTGTAAACAGAGAGGCTAACGCGACCGCAAGTGGCAGCTGCCCCACGAGTGGCACTGGTTAAGAGAATAATTAAGAGAACAAGTAAGTAAAATTATTTCTACTTTTTGGTGGTTCTTTGAACTACACACTCTTCATCTGATCAGCCTGAAGTCCTCACTGAAAAATGACTGCTTGTCTAAAAACTGGACAGTTAGCATTAGTCGCCTCCAAGGAAATATATTCTGTGTAGGCGGTGCTGTAAATACTGCAGTATGGTCAGTATGGCTCGAGATGTTTTCTTATTGTAATCTTATTCTTCAGTTCATTTTTAATCCTGTCATCCCAAAAGTGATTGTTGGTCAAAAAAGTAGTTATAAATGTCGCCAGCTGCTTTTCTTTGGATCAGACCTGCAGAGACAGTGAACTTCGGGTTTGAAATCAAACTCTGCTCTTTCTGTCTCAGTTAAATTTGATTATTTCCCACTTGACCTCTGACTGGACTGAGCCGCTTGAAGGGAGGTGACAGCAGTCAGTATCACTTCCTGCACCTGCCTTACAGTAGCTTAGTGGCACTTTTGAGACGATGTAACCTCCCATTCAGATTGGCTGATTCAATATCACAGGGCCACATTTCGGTGCATCAAAGGGAAACTGTCACCCCAACACACACACACCCCTCCTGACATCTCTGCTGGGCCACCATGGCTGAACCAACAAAGAAAAGAGCGCCAACTACAGGAAGTCACACCTCAGCAGGAGATCAAAGGAGAAAGGAAGAAGATGTTGCTAATGTTTGATTGACAGCTGATCTCTGAGCTGCCGAGCACGAACGCCACATGAAGCTTTTATTATCAGAGATGGAGAACAAGATACTACAACTTACTGTTGGCTGTGTGTGTGTGTGTGTGTGTGTGTGTGTTCATTGTGTATTTTTTCTTCCTGCAGAAGAAGAAGCAGTTCTTTTAATATGAGTGTCATGTTGCTTCCTGTCTGTGAAGTGTGTGTGTGTGTGAGACACAGACATAGAAACTGACAGAAAAGTACTGCCTGCTATGTAAAACACATGCACACACACACACACACACACACACACTCAAATGCCTCTACTTAGTATGGACAGCTGGTCTGTTGGCGGGAAAGCAGAGGCCAGCTGTCACTGGAGAAAGAAAGAGAGAGCGGGAGAGAGATGGTGAGGTTACAGGAGAGGAAGGACAGAAAAGAAGGTAAACATCTAGCGACAGAAATACACACAAAGAGAGAGAGAGGAGGATAAAGCAAGATGCAGACAACGTCCTAGAAACAGAGAAGAAGAAAGCCAAAAAACTGAAACTGATCTAAACCATCTTTGCAGCTAAGTTTCCCACGTTAGCGTTACAATCAGCAGATAATCCTCAGCATCATTTCAATCACTGCAAACTGCTCAGTCAGTAAAAATGCCTGTTGGATTTACTGTTTTAATTGGACACTGCAAAAAGCATCGCTTTGTACCATTAAATCAGACGAGGAGGCCTTTTTGCTCA
The DNA here is from genome assembly GCA_023373845.1 of Nibea coibor. Lineage (NCBI taxonomy): Eukaryota > Metazoa > Chordata > Actinopteri > Sciaenidae > Nibea > Nibea coibor. The sequence continues at coordinate 1,661,349 of CM041716.1, read as the reverse complement.
TTAAACTTTAAGACCGACTGTTGTGTTTGTCTACAAAGTTAAAGGAAGACAGTTATTGACGCAGTACGTGTATCTAACCCTGTCCATTATTTTCATATTTTGTGTATTATTGCTCTCAAAAGTACATTATGTAACATAGTTAACATCAGATTAAGTGTCTTAATCTACTTTAATCTAATAATTTAATCCATGAAGAAGCTTCTGTGTTTCCTTCAGTCTGTGCTTTTATTTTGGTGCAGTAAAGTCAAAGTCACGTCAGGTTTGGGAGATTTTCTGACTTCAGATTGATTCATTCCAAACACTTACTCATTAAAAATGTAATTATGGCACACACACAACTTATCTCCTCATTATGAATTAGCAGAATACAAACAGATTTAGCAGAAGACAGAACTGCACCGAGATGTTTACGTTCTGACAATATTCAGCTCTTGTTCTCTCCATCGCTCGCTCCCCCTCTCTGCAATAAGGCCTTCATTCAACATCCAGTTTCAATGAGGTTAATTATCTGTTGCCTAATTGGCCTCAGGGCTGTCTCACAGGCACACACACACACACACAGAGGAAAAAGAGCAAAGTGACAAAGTGACTCCACATAAATCATCAGCCAATAGCAACAACAGTCTCACACACGCAGGATACAACAAACACACACACACACACACAGCTCAGTATTCTTACAAACTATTTATCTATATATCTGAATTATAATTAGCATTTAATGAAGCACTGTTTATTATTATTTTTTATTGTCAAATAGATATTTTATATCCAGATATATCCTTTAACACACACTGCATACTCAACACAACATGTTTCCAAAGGCATGCACACACACACACACACACACACACACACAGGCTGGCAAACAAACACACACACAGCAGCCAGGGAGCATGGTAAAATAAGGGTGAATAGTGAAAAGCACCTATTTATCCCCGCTCCCTAAGGTCCCCTGGGACACACACTGATGAGGAACAATGACCGGTTTAACTCCATCCACTGACCTGCACACACACACACACACACACACACACACACACACACACACACACACACACACACACACACACACACACACACACACACACACACACACACACACTCTGGTGTTTATGTATAACCTGACTCACACACTCTCCATTCTGTCTGAGACACACACACACATCTGCCACTGAACACACACACTTTCTCTCTTAGTGAAGAAACTGAGATCTGAGTGAAAACAGTCTGTAACAGTTAGTCCATCTGTGAAGGTTGACCACTCGATCATCTTGTTTTATTACTTGATAATTATTGTTCCATATTTATGTCTCCTAAAGTATCAGTCTACCAAACCGATGCCTTAATACACTCCGAGCTGAAAATAATGCACTGATTCTTTGTTTCTGCCACGTCCATTATCTCTGTATATGAGGCGGCTTTGTTGTGTTATTGCTTACATCGGTGGTTCTCAGACCTGGGTGCAGACCCCCCCCCCCCCGAGGGGTATAAAGTCACTGCGGGGGAGGGGGTCAGGGGGCGTGGATGACCGGAGGAGTGACACAAAGTTGAATTAATATGATTTATGTTTGCTGATATCAGCATGCTAAACTTTATTTCACAAAATATGATTTTTATCATTTACTTACTTTTACTTAGGTGTGCAAACTTTTTTCTTTTTTTAAATAAACCTATATGAAGTAATCATATTTAATACTTCAGGCCTGTACTGCAGCCGTCTTCACTTCTCAATCAGCTGGACTGAAGTTTAGGTGACTGACTCGATCACACCACCCAACACACCAACAAACATGTGCAGAGATGAAAATGGTTCAGGATGTACCGCCTTCATCCTGATTCCCATCAATCAGCACGTGTTCATACTCCATCGAAACACTTCTGTGCTGCCAGTCTGCCAAGACTCACTCAGTTTCATTTGCCATGTTGAAGCGTCAGTTTTCACATTTTCTTCTTTCTTTCTTTCCTGATGTTTTCTGAACACAATCAGAGCAGTTAGAATACAGATTAAAAGATTTATTTAGTCTTTAAAAATGCTTTGCGTCGCTGGTATATTATGAAAACCACTGATGACACAGTGAGCACATATATATTGTGGTCCCCTCTTTCCCCTGTGCTTCTCTCCGTTTTATGCTTTTAGAATATATCTTCATTTTCGCATCTTCGTTCATTTTCCCACCCTTCCTCTTGCCTTCTAACCCTCTTTGTTGATTTCTTTATGTCTCCTCTTTCTCACTGTCCCTTCCCCCAGTTTTCCCACCTCCATGCTCCATCGGGAGCACCCACAAAAAGGCAGCAGCCCTAGCAACCACCGCGCCGCCGCCTCTGCCCAGGCAACAGGCCGTTGTCGGGGCTGCTGACCCCTGACCCCATCACAGCTGCTCAGCCATCGCATATCCCACAATCCCCTGCTCTCTGCTCGCTTCCGTGACCAGGGGGTCACTCACGGGAATCAGCGGTGAATGAGACGGCATCGCTTTCACTTTGTCTTCTATCCATTATAGAAAATAGGAGGAGACGAAGTGAGGAGAGGTAGGGTGGGAAGGAGAAGAAGAGGAGGAGGAGAGACAAGGAGAGAAGAAACAGTTGATGTAGAGGAGATGAGTGGACAGGAAAGGAAACAAGGACTGCAGATGAGAGAAGAGACGAGACAAACAGAGGATATGAAAAGAAATGAGAAGAGAGAAAAAGAGGAGATGAAGAATGGATAGAAAATGAAGAAAAGAAAGGAAACCATTAAAGAGAAAAGAAGAAATTTAAAGGAGGGATGACTGAAAACAAGATAGATAGATACTTTATTGATCTGAAGGAAATTCAAATGTGTGTGTGTGTGTGAGCATTAAGCATCCTCAAGAGGACAGACAATTAAAGAAGGCATTCAAAGACAATTAGTCTCTCAGAATCAGTATAAAGTGGGTATATGTGACATCTCTTAGCTTGCTGTGGGGTCACGGCTTAGAAGCAGGAGATGTTTCCTTGTTCCCTCCTCCAGAGAGAGACACTGATCAGCATGTTGGCACCTTTTATTGCACGACAAGAAACTGTAATAATCTCTTTAATTGATAACTGCACAAGAGTGAAGGCAACCTAATCGAAAAACTAAATCATTGTCAGATCAGTTTGGAGGTTACATTAAAACATATGTCCCTTCCACCTCTGGTCAACGCCACAGATTCTGCATCACTTTGCAGATATCTGTTAGATTACGCTTTGATCGATCAGTAGTTCATTGAACATTGTCTTGGTTCACGCTCACTCCTGTCTCTGTTCACTGGGTGACACAAACGTTGTACAGGTTTAAACTCCCCGGTTGTGCTTGAATCAGAAATCTTAGATTGAAACTCCGGACCAACATTCCCTGTGATCAAAGACTGTCACACGGGGATTTTGTTCACATCTCTTAAATGCTAAACCATCTTTGATATCAGTGTCTCTGCCACAGCAGCTGACGTGCTGCTCTTTTATTTATAGCTCCTTGGATGGTTGCAGTAGAACTACTTCCTGTTTGTTTGGAAGTTTCAGCACTGCGGATGGTCCAGTGACGTAAGACGCACGGGACACGCTGTTGGTTGGAGGTCATGTCATTTACGAGCAGAGGCACGGTGTCAACTCACCACAGTACTGACAGCAGTGACAGACCAGCACAAACACATCACCAACATGAAAAGAGAAAAGACATTCATTGGCAGTGAAGTTTAAACTGAGTGTAACTGCATTCAGCAAGGCAGTGTGTGTGTGTGTGTGTGTGTGTGTGTGTGTGTGTGTGTCTTGGTTCCAGGTGCTGTCACCGGTGTAACCTGAGCTGGTCTTTATTAATAAATAATGCATCTGAACCAGCTCAGCTCATCAGTCAGCTCGCGAGATAGGTAGCTCCGGCTTATTCTGCCATTTGCCCTCCAAAGGACAGAAACACACACACAGAAACACTCAAACAGAGATACAGAACAAAAGAACAACACACGACATCACTGAGTCTGAGATAATCTGATTATTTACAGCTTCAGGATTCAATTTCAGGGATTTTCTATTTTGTGGTGTCACCTGGAGCGACCTCAGCGATCATGAATCCTGAATAGTAAGTGCTGTTTCTTGCTGTCTGCTGTGTTATGGAGGTGAAAGCGTTCAGTTTGCACGTACGGTGCCACTGCAAGACATCTGCTCTCAAACTGTGACTGCTGACATGGAAAGTTAGAGACTTAGCTCCTAACATCCTGCAGTGTGTTTTTGACCTGGATACACACTGTTCAGGGAGATATACTTACAGTCGTGTGCCTTGTGTTTGTTGGAGTCTTAACTCTGCCCTATATTTAAATTCTCATATATAAACTGATACTTGTAACTAGGTACCAATGTTTTAGATCACTCCTGTGTTTGAGTATACACGACATGTACAATATAAAATGTAAACATATCAGAGATAGTTGTCAGTTATATATTTTTATTATATGTTACAGAAAGAAAAGTTTTGTAACTTGCAGTTGGATCACTAGGCCCCTATGGCTGATGGGTATTGTAGTCCTTGTTAGCTCTGTTAGCATACCAAACTGTCTCCACACACCTGTGCTCTGTTCTGGTTATTAATATTTACTATGTACCTACACATTGTGTCACAAAGACAATGCCACTATCAACAACTGCTTGTTACACATTCCAACATTACCAATATATATATAGATATAAATATTAGCCAACCACGCCATGGAGCATTCAGTTCTGGGCAGTGGTCACATTTTAGGATACACCTCGGTTTACTTCCATAGCTCACACTCGTAGCATCCACTGAAACACTTTTCCTGCTCCTCGCCATTTCCTCTTTAGCAGAGCAGCTGAAGCTTCATTAGCTTCTAGCTCTTTTAGCTGCAAAGCTGCTATGTGGAGCTATTTCAGACACGCTTCACCGTTTAATATCAATATGATGACGGAAAACAAATTCTTATGCACTGAGAGAGCAGCCTGGAGAAAACTGGCTAGCTGAGTTATCAACCAATGATGACCGATGATGGTGACTTTAGTAACAGCATGAAACAACGTGCTCAGCTTCCACCGGATGACCACCTCAAAACAAGAGCTCTGTTATGGTCAGATCTGAATTGGTCATACCACATGTGTTCATTATATTACTGCTACATTTAATTTACGGATCATAGGCATACGATTTTCACAAGAGGAAAATCCAAGGCCAGACAGCAGGGCAACAGCCATGGCCTTGTGGCTCAGACACATAAGATGTGTGAACAGACAGACACGAAGGTGAGAAAATCTTTTTAGTAACAGGGGATAATCCGTTTCTTCTCTGCCAACACAAAGTGGAAAGACAGTGCACGGAGCCACCATCTGTGTGTGTGTCTGTTTAATATAAATCTCTGTATTAAGAACTATATTTGGACGTGCACCAGAGGTTTGCAGCTTCTTCTGGTTTCATAAGAACTGATGAAGTGATGTCTAACATTTGAATTAGGGAGCTGTTTGCAGAATATACCCAGTAAAGCATGAACAGTTCCTCCTTCCTATAGTGGAATATAGTCATACTTGTGTCCGTGTGACATCTGTGTGTGTGTGTTTCGTCCTCCAGTGACTACCTGTTCAAACTTCTTCTGATTGGTGACTCTGGAGTCGGAAAGTCGTGTCTGCTGCTGCGCTTTGCGGTAGGCCTGTAAAACACACAAACATATCATTTTAAACACTTTACGGTTGGTTGGTGATCACATGTCTGCACCTCCACCCGCAGGACGACACCTACACTGAGAGCTACATCTCCACTATCGGAGTGGACTTCAAGATCAGGACCATCGACATGGATGGGAAGACAGTGAAACTACAGATCGTAAGAGTTCATTGATCAGGAGACGGTGGGCTGTAGTAAGGAAGCAGCACTTTGTTTAAGTTCTTCTGTGTGTGTGTGTGTGTGTGTTTCCCTCAGTGGGACACAGCAGGTCAGGAGAGGTTCCGAACCATCACCTCCAGCTACTACAGAGGAGCTCATGGCATCATCATCGTCTATGATGTCACTGAGCAGGTCAGTGTGTGTTTATGTCTCATCAACAACATAATAGGATGGAGTTTGAACATTAACTTTCCTCCTCCTCCTCCTCCCTCCCCAGGAGTCCTTTAACAACGTGAAGCAGTGGTTGGATGAGATAGATCGTTACGCCTGTGAAAACGTCTCCAGGCTGCTGGTGGGAAACAAGAGTGACCTCGTTAGTAAGAAAGTGGTGGATGCTGCCACTGCTCAGGTAACAGGCTGCACACAGTGGTCAAGCTTAAATGTGTCTAACTGCAAATATATTAAACAACTCCAACCATGGCTCCAGCTGGGAGGCTGTAACGCTCATTAAACAGCAGGAAACAAAACTGGATGAAGACAACTTTACTGTTGTAGACTGCAACAACATGTAAGTTTACCCAGAGGAGTGCATTATAACGGGCAACACCAGTTTGCTTTGTCTGAAGTGTGGTTGTATGAGGTATTTATTCATAGTCAGTGTATTAACTACAGCAGATGGAGGTTGGTGTCCAGGTTGGAGAAGCCGTCAGGAGGGACTTTCACTGCTTTACCTTGCAGCCAGCCCTTTCCAAAGAAACTGAAGCAGTCATCTCTCTCTGCAAAGTCACCAGCCTTGAAAACATTATCAACATTATTTTACTTGCAGGACTGATTTGGAGTTGCCGGTTTAAAGCTGCCGCGATCCACAGCAACTCACATTATTTCAGATCCAGCACAGAAGGCACAATACCTAAAACAACTAACCGGTCGAGGCAGCATCGGACCAGCAACTTTCATGGTCTGTCAGGTAAAATTTTGCCAATAAAGTCTTGAGGCTTTGAAGAAAGTGTAGATCGATATAAACACTGACTTTCCCATTGGAAAGGGCGGGCTGATGGAAAGGTAAAGCTATTAAACTGAAACGTACATGATACTGATTCATTAATTTTTTTCTTCTTTTAGGCAGCTAAAACACAGTTTGCTGACGCGGTCCTCAGCAGTACTGTGCTTAGCTTCCGTGCTACTCCTCGGTCTGCTTCTCCAAACTGGAGGCGCTGCTATGATATTACATGCCGACTGTGGGCCTCATACAACCCTGCTTCAAAACACTACTGTCCTCTGCTACATGTCACAGTATTGTTCAGCTACATTTATGTGATGCCTCGCAGTTTCTTCACATCATACATAATATAAACTCATCATTTCTGATGCTGTAGTGAACAGAATATAAAGCAGCTGCACGGTCTACAATATTGGACACGTCATCTCATGAATAATTTAAGATTCTTAGGGATTCATTTTCACAGTGAGCATTTTTAAATAGTATATTTTACTGCTGAAACTAGTATGGAGTTTTTTTACACTGTGCTTCCTTCTTCCATCCCTCACGCCCTCCTCCTCCTCCAGGAATTGGCCTCGTCTATTAAAATCTCCTTCCTGGAGACGAGCGCCAAGAGTGCCGATAATGTGGAGAAGGCTTTCCTCACCATGGCCTCTGAGATCCACAAGCGCCTGGCCAGTGAGGGAGGAGGGATGCAGGGCGAGTCGAAAGATGCCAGGGCTCAGAGCGCTAAGATCAACAGCGCCCCTCTGTGGCTGGGAGGAGACAAACAGACGCAGGAGGCCAGTAACTGCTGCTGAGCAGAGGAGACACACACACGCACACACACACACCATGACAACGATATGTACACTGTTCAGAAGAGAGGCGTGTCATTTTAAACACACCCACCTGTCTAATCTGAAGACCATGTGATTGTGTGTTTTGGACACATTGTCAGAAGTTTGACATCTTTGCTATTGAAAAAAATAAAAATAAAATAAAAACGACAAAAGGAGAACAACAAAAATTTTTAGCTTGACTACAATATATTTTTCAACTTGGCATTTTTGAATTAAATATATAAACTGGAAATTCTGCTTAATTAAAGAGCGGAGACAAACACGACACATGACCTCAGCCAAATGAACAAATAGGACAGCGTCAGTGACGAGGTTCGGGAAGACTTTCATAAACACGCCGGACCATTTACTGTCACCACTTTAACAATCAGGACGGCTACTAACAATTATTTTCACTGATTGATTAGTTTGTCATAAAAACTGTGACATCCTCAAATGTTCTGTCCACAACACAGAGATATTCAGTTCACTGTCAGAGGACCAAAGAAACAGAAAATATTCATATTTAATGGTTGACAACTAATCGTTGAATTGACTAATCATTGCAGTTCTAATACCAATATCTGAATATTACTTAACACACAGTTTGGGACGATTTTATTCTAAAGTGTGATACACAGTTTGAGCTTCTGTTATGAATGAATTTACTGTGTGATTTCAACTGTGGTTCACTGTATTTACTGGTTTTTGTTGTGTTTTGCATGTTGTTTATGGCAATAAAGAAACTGATGGAATATGGGTAAACATCCTGAAAAACATCAGCCTCATGTGTGTCTGACCATTTTCTGATCCGCCACCTGTCCGGTTACAGGATGGCTTGTTCACTGTTGTGGTTGTTGGAGATGACAGAGGGGATTTGCTCTATTTTTGCAGAGCACTGATCAGATTTTAATCATATTAGTTTGTCAGGACTTTAATGTGCAAATTAGATCAGAAATAATTCCAAGATTTCTAATTCAAGCCCAAAAACAGGTCAGTTATATCATCTGTAAATCTGTTCAAAGACAATTTATGTAAAATGTTCAGTCGGAGGAAAAAAGATGACAACCAGTTTGTAATAGCAGCACAGCAGCTGTTCGAGGCGTCCACATTATTGAACCTCCAGACGGAAAAAGATCCTCACAGGATTAAACTCAACATCCAGCCTCTGCAATTATGACAAATTGCTGGACATTCTCATATTAGCCTGACAAATATCACTCGGGGATGTGAAGTGATTTTTCATATAATCAAGAATGTGTTAAATTAGGATCATTTTTCACATGAATCAATATCGTTGCCTGGTCTGAGGAATGACTCACTGCAGATTGAGTTCAGTGTAATCTGCTGCACGTTATTTCAACAGCCGGGGCTTGTATTCACCGAGCATCCACAATCCTTCACTGGAATCACATGACAGTTAAACTAGAGAAGGGCTGTCTGATGGTGACTGCACACTACGCTCAGCGGGAGGGGGACGTCACTGTTACACACTCACCTGCAAACAGATTAGGTGTTATGTTAACTGTTAGGACTGTCAAACAAAGGAAATGCTGCTACTGTTTTATGTGTTGTAGCTTATGTGTTTTGCCATGGATGGAACCAGGAGCGACCTGATGCAGACTACTGAGGGAGAGCTTGATGCAGTCCAATGATTTTATCATCAGAACCAATGGTACAAAGGGAACAGTGAGGCAGGAGGAAAGCAGCCCAGCGTGGGCGAACAAAGCCAACGTCCAGAAATCAGCAAGCCACCAACAAGCCACCAACAGAAAACAGCTTAACTAGGACACAATAAGAATCTGGGAAAAACAAAGGCTGCAGACTGAGTTATACGGCGAGCAGCTGATGAAGGAGTGAGGTGCAGGTGAGGAGTGGGTGGAGTCAGCCTGTCTTTCATTCATCCTCTTCTTCACTCTTTTGTAAGATAAACCCTTTCATATGACAGACGCTCAGCCCAAACAGAGACAATCAACACTTTTCTACTCACTTGTCTGCCAGTCGCTCCCTGAGGAGCGTGAGAAACGCTGGATATAGTCTTCACTAAGATATCAGCAATTAATAAAGTGAGTGAACAAACAGATGAGTTTATTCCCAAACAACAAGCCCTCTCTCTCTGTGTGTCTGTCTGAACTCCATCTACAGACTGGTGGGACACCTCTGGATCTCCCCTCATGCTTTTATTTTGTAGAATCAGATATGTGCACCAGTCTTCCACACTACAACAAATGACAAACACGAGCTGTATCTTGAGGTTGTAGCTGAAGGCTGCAGCAGTCGTAGCAGTCTGCTGGAATCTCTCTTACTGAAAAGAGGACAAATGCAACATGAGGGAGAAAAAGCAAACGGGCAGCTGCTGTTAGTTTTCCTTCCTCTAGATGTCAGTCTCGCTCTGCCTTTCAGCTCCTTACTGCTGCTTGAAGGACAAACGGAGTCTGGCAGACACATCGGTCACATCTGGACCTCTAATTCACACATTTTGATCTCTCATTTTTTCTTCCTTCCCTCGATCTCGCCCCACATCTCTCTTTCATCTCCCTCTCCATGTCTCCACCTTCCATTCATCTAGTCCTTCCTTTTTGTTTTCCTCTCCCTCGTCACCTCCATTCTCTCTATTCTTTTGTCTCTACCTCTCCCTGCCTCTGTCTCTCATCCAGCATCCTTCTCTGACATCTTTTCTCCTCTGTATTTCCTGAAGCGGTCTCTTCCTCTCTCCACATCTCTCCTCTCTCTCTCTGTGCTCTGTGGCTGTTGGCTGTGTTGTTAGCTTGGCTGTTTGGTGTTTCATTCTATTATATTATAGACAATATATTATGATGATGCCAGTTGTTCTTGTGGCACTATCTGCCTCACTGCCAATGCATGGTCGAATAAATCCAACAGGAGGATGTTGTGAATGGGTGTGAGGAAAACTAACAAATACCCTGAAAAAATAAAGACCAACGGAGGAGGAGGAGTGGATGTGACACCCTGACTTTCTTTACATGGACACACTACAAATAACTGACCCACTCTGGTCAGTACAGCAGCAATGCAAAGTGACATGGCCAGAAAACATTACATATGTGACAGGTCTAAAAGGTAAAACCTGAGTTTGTTGATGTCTTTGTGCTTTGACTGGGTCAAACCTTCACCACAGTGGGCTGATATCAGGAAACTCTGATTTGTGAAACTGTTGAATTTCATCTAATAAACAGCTGAAATGTTCCAAAAATGAACTATCCAAAGTATCACCATGATTTTATACACACAGTGAGTGCTGAGCACGGCCTGGAAGCAGAAAGACTGGACAAATCATTGTTTACCTTCTTCCTCTATTGCACACACTGTAACACTGCTAAAACAAATGGAGACAATACTGCCACCTAGTGTCCTTTAGTAGTGTTACAATTCAAAACTGAGACAAACAGATAAAGCAACAGTTGTGCTATACAAGGATAAACACGATACATCATAGGGATGCACTGATCTGTAAGACTGTATTCATTGTGCTCACATTATGACTAATAAGGGGGGGGGCACTGGCATTAACTGCAAACACTGGCATTAACTAACTGCAAACACTGGCATTAACTAACTGCAAACACTGGCATTCAGGAATTGTAATCGGTGCTGAATGGGAAATTGTTGGATCCTTAGTGTCTGTAATCCACAATACAAAACAGTTGAAAGTCCAGTAAATTGTTTCTAGTGGTTTGGAGTAGTTGGACTTCTGGGCATGTGGGTTGAGAACGAGTGCTTGCCCTCTCAGGCAGATGGTTCAGGGGTGTGATGCACACACAACCCTGCCCTCTGTTCCTGGAGCTGCAGAAGCAAGCAGAACAAAGACAGCAGAGCGGGGAAGGCCGGGTGTAGCACAGCTTTCCCCCCTGAGGTGGAGGAGAGTGAATCCATGATGTGGCCTCACAGGCTGTCATTCAAAATAAATAAGAACAGGTCTTTGTTTGAAGCTGGAGGGGAGGTAGACGGTGTCAGAGGCTCAGGTCCTCACATTACAATTCTAGCTGTGGTTTGAGTATGTAAGGCTGCAGCTGACCAACAGTGACGACCAAAAGTACAGAAATAAGACACAGGCTGACGCCTGGCAACAGCTCAGCAAACAAACCTAAATGAGTTACATCTGTCAGCTCATAACAGGCACAGACTTCTGTTTTTAACATGTATTCCCTTCAGTTTTTAGTCACAGCAGCAGAAGTCAGAGCTGAGTGTTAGTGACAGGCAGGCAGAAAAGTGCTCAGCACTTTAGATATTACTTTTCCTTCAAGAGGCACGCAGCCGTCCAGCTAACGAGGCTGATTGATGCTTGTGGTGAAGGGTCAGTAATATCCTTCATCATGGGAGCTATTTGTGTGTGTGGGAGGAAAGCAGAGCAGTTCAGTGAAGGTTTCTTTATTTCTTTAATGTTTATAGCTCTAATTTGGGAGTTTTGGAGCTTAATAGGAAACTTAAAGACGTCTTTATTGAGAAAGATTGGGGGAGTTAATGCAGTGCAATGAAAGTGGCGAGCTGTTCAAATGTCTGACATGTTTCTGTCTGTATGCCTTTATAGATGAGGTTCATCCTGCTTTTCAGAATATAATAACAGCTTTTCCCTTGAAATAACTTGCCCAGGGGCAGCAGGTGGTGTGTCTGCACCTTCCCAGTAGTGACCCAGTTGGATTGAGGACTCACCTGGTGGATTTTTACACCTGCTGAGGTGTGTGACAAAGAGCTAGCACAGCTGCTCATTAAAGCTGCAGTCACATGGGGTTGTATGCTCAAATGTATTTGTGTGCTGGGGTAAAAAGCAGGTCAGCCAAGAAATCAAACACTTTACTGTCATTACCCTCAGACATTGCCCCTCTCCTCACCTGGAAGCAGCCACATTTCAACCGGCTGGACGAGCTGGAGGTGAATATGTCTGCTCCTCATGGTGATGATGATATGAGATCCAGCAGGTCCACACATCACACTCATGCCTGTACACTAAGATGACATTAACAACTGTTTTCCTGGGACTGAAGGACACTGATGTTGTTTCCATCAGAGTGAGACACATGAGTCACATTAGAACAAGAACTTTCACTGGCGCTCCTTTAATGACATCATCATCTTGTGCCCTCTTCTTCTGGAGAATTGGCGCCACCTCCTGTTTAGTCACACTATGTGTCGCCTGCTCCATTTGGTTTTTGAAACACGTGTCCACAACATCTGAAGAAACTCAAGATCACACAGAGAGATGAAGACAGACTTCAGTGTTTTTAAGAAGGGACCAATCACAACGAGGCGACGAAGCTGAAGGATGAAGATGCTCTTCATCACTTGCTACGAGCAGCTTTAATAAAGTGCTTTTCAAATTCTTCCCCCTCTCAGCATCCTTTCCTTCTGGTCAACCTTTGTCTCCTCACTCACTTTGAAAAACTGATAATAATTTGTGTGTGTGTGTGTGTGTATGTGTGTGTTTTGAATCACTGATAAACTTCCCTTATCTGAATCAGCATGAAACTCTGTCTTTTATTCCAGGGAAATACTGATAATCAATCCGTCTACCCCTTTCTCTCTTCTTTGAAATGGTGATAAGCGTGTGTGTGTGTAAGTGTGTGTGTTTTCTCTCTCCCTCGCTGTCTCCTCTAAAACAGTGAAAAAAAAAAAACTCTTTCTCCTTTTGAAAGGGAGAAAAATTGAATTCTTCCACTGGATAGTCGGACTTGCAGACAGACTCCATGTTTTAATAAGTCGGTGTCTGTGTCTTTGTCTTCCTCCAGCCTCCATTTGCTCTGTATTGTCTTCGCTTTCTATCGTCGGTGCTTCACAATGAAAAGAAAAAAATCCAGAGAGAGAAGATGTTTTCTTTTAATCCATCATATCGGCTAGTGACACCTTCTCTAACAAAGGACTGATAATGCAAAATGAAACTACATGATGGTGCCGGTCCAAGCATGGCCAGTAACTCGTGTCCTTTGTGAGTTTCTGATAACATTAAAATGTATAATTCTACATTTTATGAGATATTAAATAATGAACTTAATTAATTGGTTTAACTGTGAGTATGCCGTGCAGCACTTGAGACTCATGTCTGGCTTCTTTAGTTTAATCTGTTTGGTAGTGTAATGAAACAGAATGTAACTTTTAATTAAAGTACGTTTAGATTTTGTGCACTGACAGAGTTACTTTTGTCCAGTTCCACCTGATCTCACTCCCATAGTGAAATCTGGCAGCTTGGTCCGTGGCTTCTTGCTTAGCCTCACCTCACCTCTCTCAGTTCTGGTGTCCATTCTGGCTTCATTCCTGCCTCAGGTCTGAAAATGTCACTTTGCAGAGGTCAGAGGTCACACCTCTCCTGTCTGGTGCTCTCAGTCCTGGAAACCCAGCTAACAAACTGAGGTAATGTTAGCTAACAGCAGCTGCTGATTTACAGACAGAACTGAAAAACATTTTCTCGATAAAATATGATCCAGTACCAGCTGATCGCACCCGGACCACAAAGTTACGAAGCACGAACATGAGACAACATTGACCTGATCACACATTAGTGTTACTTTATGGTAGAAATGTTACATAATGTTGCTTTAAACTTGCTGAACTCATAAATGCATTTTTGCACAAAACAGAGATTTCTTTCTGCTCTGTCTAAAACATTTTATGGCACCACAACAGACAGACAGACAGACAGACAGACAGACAGACAGGCAGACAGAACTGTCCATTTCAATCAGAATCAGAATTAACCTGCCTGCAGGGCCCTGCCATAAAAATGACCTTTTCAGTGACTATTGACCCTCTTACACACACCGTCCTCCTCCACCTGAGAGGATAATTATGAAGATTATGGATTTTTATTGTGTCCCTTCAGGATGTATGTTTGCATGTATGTTGGTTGGATTGTCATTGAGCAACAAGAACCAAGCTGCAACAAGGTTGCTGCCTGCAGGCAGATTCTTGTAAAGTCGATAACTGTGAAATTGATCGTCATCATTTTTCTACTGAAGTATTTTATCTCCATTGACTGTGAGAGAAAGAAAATGACTTCTTAATGATTGCACAAGGACAACTCTCTTAGAAAACACACACACAGGTGCACACACACACACACATATAATCAATGCAGGCCTCGTGAACAGTGCAACATTTCTTTTGTGTTCACAGCTGCAACAAATCAAGAGAGCGAAGATGTAAACAGACAAAACGCTTCAAAGTGTTAAATCAGACAGAGAGACAGTTACAGAGACACTGGGCTGGATTTATGAATGATTCGCACACATTTTCCACGAGATAATCTGACACTTATAAAAACAGAACATGAGTTAGGAATGTAGGCACCTCACACAGACTTTCAGACATTCAGTAACTGTCTGTTCAGCTCAGGTGTGTGTGTGTGTGTGTGTTTACCTGGATCGAAATGTGTTCACGCTCTCTGGCTGGGGAAATGTTGAGCGTGACTTCTGTGCTACCCTCACACTCACTCAATCACATGCCTGATGTTGAATCTTGATGTTTTCGTGTACTTGACTGCACTGAACACTGCAGCTGACACAGTCAGCGCGTTGCCTTACTGCTTCTACGTCCTCATTTTTCAGTGTGAGCTCGTCATCGAGGTGGTGAGGAACTTAACATCAAGATGGGATGTACTTTTATGATTGCATGCATATATTTCATTTTGAATTCATGGTTTGTTGTGGTCTTCAGTGGTTTTTCTGTATTTTTGGGGTCTGGAGAAGAAAGCTAATTTCTGTTTTGGGTCTCGAGCTGAAGCAGTTTGTAGAGCCCCTCTTGAAGGACAACAGAGATGAAAAGTAAAGTCAGAGACTGAATCTAAGATATTCTGCTTATTATTATTATTATTTTAATGTGTATGATTTTTTTAGGTGTTATCATCCCACATCAAAATGAAAGACATAAAGTTTCTTTACTTGGATTGGAGGTATCTGTGGTTCATTTCATCTTTTACTGTGAAGTCCTGCAGTTTTCAATATGAGCACTACAAACTAAATCATTAATTACCTCTCTGGTTTGATGGTGAGTGTGATATGATTGCCTCCTATGGCGCTATGTATAGCCACATATAGACGTGTTTAATGAGGATTGTTCGTCTTGCAGTCATGTCATCATTTCTGCTTTCCGACACAGTTCACATTGTCATATTAGGCCAATTATCTTTCTGTCTGTACTTCCTGAGCCAATGGGATGTTCAATATTTCTCTGTGACGGTTTACACAGAAGTAATTTGTTTAAATTACACCATCGCCTCTGATGTGAAATATGTGTGAGATGCCAGCTTCTCACCACCGTCTGTTTTTATAAATCCCACTTTAAGTGTATGAAATGCTCTGCATGGTTCCTGCCCCCTGGTGATGTGCCTCGGCTTTAAGAACTGGCAAAAGTAAGCACGCTTTCTCAGCTGATACCTCAGAAATGTTGCAATACATTTCCTAGAACTGCCTCACAAAGTTTTATGCATTTGGCTCCAGTGAGGAGGAACGAGGTGACAGACAGTCAAGAGTGTAACCAGACAACACAGAAATCACAGTGAGCTGTGGCTCCACATGAACTTCTGCCTTCCTTCCACATAATTGGCTTGTATAACTGAAGAGAGGTCTGGAGGTCACTTCAAAAAATCATTATCATCAAAGCTGATGTATCCTCCGCCCTAACATTCACTCTGTGTCTTCAAACATATTCATGACATTAGTGAAGAGTTAGATTGAACCTCCATTTCTCTACAGGGACACTGTTGAGATCTGTTTGTGTGTGTTGTAGTCTTTTTTGGGGGAGTTGTTGGATGAATTATGCAAGAGGTGGGTGATGAACCCTCACAAGGGGGCAGCTGAGCTGAGATGAGACACTCCATGACCTGTTTTAGGAGAGTATGCATTATACAGCACAGGCCTCAAACTTGTTCTCTTGTCTGAGCTACTGCAGGTTTTTTTTTTTTTTTTTTTTTACAGTTGAAAACATCAGAAAAATCAGTTTCTCACCAGGGAATCAGTTCAACTCTCGTCTGTGCTGCTGCAACTCCCCCACTCCCATCCCAAAATAATCCTGCCTCGTCTCCTGCCTCCCCAAATTCTTCCGTGTCACCCAATTCTCCTAAATTCCTCTCTCCTGGCTGACTGGATTGCCTCATATCAAATTTTATAAAGCTAATGTTGGCCATGGTTCAGTCCCACATGCCTGCTGATGCTCTGCAGTCACAAAGTTCAGCTCCAGTTTCATTTATAAAGAACATTCATGCACAGAAAAACACAATTAAATGTCAGAAACAAATCATCAGCATTTGTGAGTCTTTGTTTTTTTGTGAAAGGTTCAGTGTGTCAGATTCACAGAATAGAAAATAATGGAAAATAATATTCATATGTTTTATCACCTGAAAACAAGAATCATTCTGCTTTCATTACCTCAGAATGAGCTTTAATCTTTTATTTATTGTCTGCAGATGCCACGGGTTCTCTTCACTGAATGTGAATGTGTGCAAAGACAAACGTGATTAAAACAGATCACAGGCTGTCACAGAGAGGAGGGAGTGCCCACTTTCACTCCTCCCTGGGGGCCATTCACAGTGTTGTGCAGAGTTTTACAGACTGAAAAGAAATGGCAGTGCAATGCATGAAAACAAAGAAAAGTTCACATCCTGTGTACTTTCAAACTTCCACACACCGGGAGAATCCCTGGAAGAGCCACGCTACATGAACACAGGATGTGGAAGCTGCTTTATTCAGCTATCTTGTCTTTCTTTGTTAATTCCATATATTTAAAATGAGTAGTGATTGCGCACTATTCAAACAATGAATTGAATTTGAGTTTGTAATCTGCAGGAGATGTTGAGATGTTGTCTGAATCAAAAGTATTTATACCTGCACAAATGGCTGCACTTGAAAGCACCACCAGCACCAACAGTCTAAAAACATTCGTCATATTTTGAATGAGTCTGAATATTGTTAAAGTTAACCCTGTTCTGACACGATGCAGGTTTGTGTTTCAATACATCTAAAAATGAAAAAGAAGCAACAACACTGACAGCAAATGTAACCCAGGCAGTATTAGCTGAAGCAAATTAGTCATATATAAACATTTTGTAGGTGACAGGTTTGCACTGACACTAATGGTTTCCTCTGAAGGAAGAATCAGCCCTGATATTATAAGCTGACAGCAGCATGACAAACGTGAGGAAGCAGCACGATAATTGACACAGAATTTAAATAAATACATGCAGGTATAATCCTTTAAGAAATCATACCTGTCTCCTTTCTCTATTTACATTTGTGTTTCTTATTCTGCATTTTCCTCTTCTGTACAAGTTCATTCAGGGGTTACTCAGCATTCACAGCTTACTGCTGGTTGCTTGAAATGATGATGGTCTAGAAATTGAATTTCTCCACTGATGAACTCATTGTTAGTCAATGTGGGTAAGAAGCCCAGTGAAAAATAAAATATAAATGTGTTTAGCCTTTATGATGAGCGATGTGTCTGTGAGAAGCTTATTGACACATCACATCAACACGGCGTCTCTGGTTCAGACTTTCAGCTTCACAAACCTGTCAGTCTAACGATCGTGTCCACTTTAGACTTTGTGCATTGACTGGACAGATGTGCAGAGGTGAGATAGAAGGAACGCCTCTGAGGAAAGACAGTTTGAACGTGCATCATCTGTTTGATTCATTGTGTCGGTCCAGAAAGAAAGGAGGCCAAACCACACCAGAGGCTCAGCTCCTCACATAGTTCCTCGTCTCTGAATGTTGATGAATGAAAACGCTTTGGACAAACTTGCATAGGAACCTTTTCCTCTGACATCAATGTGTGATCTGTTCTCTCTCCCATCTCATCGTACATGGCAGATTGGTCAGTGGCCTTTTACTTCAAACTGTACCTGCGCTGTGGGCGCCCCGTTAGTGTGATGCCTGGACACGGCTGTCCAGCTGAATGATTTGATCTGTTTCTATCCCGTATGAATTTGAAGTTTTTAACCTACAGTGCGTTACATTACAAACCGAAGGAGATGGAATGAAAATCATTTCTTTTCCTCTGCTTCCACCCTTATATTTGGACTCTCACCCTCACTGAGGACAGACGTCCCCTGTCTGCTTCCTGGTCCAATCTATTTTCAGGCGAACGCTCATTATCCTGGTGACATTTCCACCGGTGAACAGCACGTTAAATAGCAGAACTGCAGGATCACTTCATCTGAGTTAGACCACTTGTCACCCTGGTGTCAGAGAAAAATGTCAGTCCAGTCAGTTCACCCTGATAAATGTGTAAATGGTTTGGAGATGCAGGACCTGCAGTCTGTGTAACAGAAAGGTCATTAATAATGTAAGCCTCAGGTCAACATCTCTAAGTCCTCTTTGCATCATCATTGGACTAAACAGTCATCTGCAGCTCGGGCTGTAGCTGCACAGAGACCGTGTAAAGTGAAAGTCAGACTTTGGATCTGAACCAGGGATACTGCAGCCCCTATCCTCTCTGTTCTCTCCTTCTCTAGTCCATTCTAATCCTGACTTAACATTTCTTGTTAAGTGGATGAGTACGTTTTGTGCCTTGTTAAGTTTTACTGTGTCACCCTGAGGCAAACTGAATTCAATTAGAAAAGGGCAGTTTTATGGCAGCGATGTAACAGAGGCAGAAAGCTTCTCCTGCAACAGAGCTACAATACACTGTCATTCAAGGGACACGCAAGGTTTTTGTCATTTGTGCTAATTTGATAATTCTCTATTAAAACATGCGTCTCATTTCTTTTAGTTTTGCAGTTATAATAATGTCAAATGAATCAAAATAATTACTAAGCTCTGGGAACAACCTGCCAAGTCTCACAGACAAAAACAGACGGGTTGAAAACAAAGACACATTATCTCAACAAATACCTTGTTTCATTAAAAACAGTCAGACAGTTTATTAATATCTCCATTCAGGGCTGTCACTGAGTGACATCCCTTTGAAATGTGTGAGTTTTGTTACTTAAATGAAACTAAAAACAACAGAAGAAGATAAATATATCAAATAATTTCTTCCTCCTCCTTCATCATCTTCCTCTTCTTCTCTCTCATCTTTCTATTTGCCAACAGGCATCACCTAATGGAGCCTAGAATGAGGTCTTCACATTTTGTGTGTGGGGATGTACACACACACACACACACACACACCTGCACATGTAATAGATTTAGAGAGAAACCATCCCTTCCTCTAACCAAGCTAACTTCTTCCATTTATCTCTGTCTGGGGAGCTGACCAAATTAATGACGCAGGACATGTGCTAACGAGGTGCTCTAATGAGCTGACCTAATGAGAAGCCGGTCCCTGCAGTCTGATGGCCTCCGCTCTGCTCCACTGCTCCGCCTTTTTGTCTTTGCACTGGACAGCAACACAACAAGCGGCTCCGTCGCCCCTCTACTCTCTGTGGGCAGGACCAGGCTGACGTCGGATGACTTTTTGCTTCACTGACCAGGACAGCGATGCTCAAACATCCACGACCTCGCAGGTTAGAGAAGCGTACATGTGACTGAACAGGACAGGCTGGATAAATCTAAGCAGTGAGAGCTAAAGCGAGCCCCTGATTTGTCGACAGGCAGGTCAAAGGAAATCCAGGTTTGTTACCTGTACACTCACATTTAACTGTTTTTACTGGTATTTGTTTCCTGTCCTGGATGTGACTGCTTGTTGTTACTGAAGATGTAAATGTTTTTTCCAACAGCACAGAGAAATAAGATGCACTCACAGCACAGCTCACAACTCCACCCACAACCCCACCTGTATCAATAATTAAACTGTTGATAGTGGAGTGCTTCAAATGTCTCGGACTCACCAAGGACACGAAACTGAGCTTTGAACAACACGCCGCTGACATCCACGAGCGCTGCCAACAAAGACTCTCTGCCATCTGCAGCCTCAGAGCTCTTTAAGCTGCCCATCACCTTCTGTTGCTGCTCTGCAAACTATAATTCAACCCATTCTCCTCTGTTGTTACTGCACCATGTTATCTGCCTCCAGACTATGCATCACACACAATACCTCCAAAATTATTGGTCTACCCACCCCATACTGCCCACTCCTCAGCAGTAAAGCCATTACATGCAGAGCATGCAGCATAGCACATGACCCCAGGCACAGCTGATACAAATGCCTGGTCTGGAAATGGACACACAATAACAGGAATTTAGTTCCCTCTGCCACAGCATCACTCAATAGAACACCTCAGTAACCAAACAATCTGCCCATTCATTTTCATATTCCTGTTATATATGCTCTGTTTTCTGGGCTTTTGTTTAGTCAACAACATCCTGCTAACTGGGAGAAACTTGAAATCCAACAGCGTTGGACCAACGAGGAAACTGTGTCAGAAAGTTCCAGGAAGTTCCAGGAAGTTCCACTGAGTGGTGCCTCTTGATTTCCATCATCTCTAATTAGTTTCTCTGATAAATGAGCCTCATCTCGCTCAGATCCAATTCGTCTAACCCAAGGCTAAGTGGCTGCTCTCTGACCAATTTGTTCTCATGTGATGTTTTGGCAGTGAAGTGATTTATGGTTAATAAATGACAGCCTTGTGGGCAGTCAGTCCAAACACATGTGGCACAATGATTTGCCAATAACCTGGTCAGGAGTTCAGTGTCGATCTGAAACATGCTAAAGGAGAGTGCTGCTGTCCAAATTCAAGAGTGTGTTTGCTAATAGATGAACTACAGGTTGAGTCAATGAGCTGTTGAGTCACAGTTCGCAGTTGTTATGATTTATCACAGAAGAGATGATTTGGAGATGACAATAAGGAGAAGACAGCCAGTGTGACACGTGGCATTAAACAGCTAGCTAGCAGGCTAGTCAGGTTGTATTGTCACAGATGCTTTGAACTCAGTAGCCCTGTGGCTACTTGATTAAATAAAAGGTGATAGTGATGATATGATCTGTGGAGAACTCATTGCCCTTTTTGTCTCTTCTGTACTGTTTGTTCTCTTGTCTCTTCTTGTTACGTCTGCTCTGCTTATTTTCTCTTGTCATTATGACACCGGATATACTGCACGCTGTGCACGACCATGCAGATCTCCAGGGCGGGTCCCTGCTGGCACGACATGGACAAGCTATCACATAAAGCATCAGTTTAAGGACATAAAACATCATCGTCAATTTTTCATGTTATTTCTGTGCTAGCTGCACCGTCAGAACTATGAATAAATAACACGGATTGACTGACTGTATAGAACATTTTTAATTCATGATGTTGTCAGCCAAAAGTTACTGTGGTGGAATATATAAAAAGGTCGTCAGTTTCCAGCAATTAAAGTTGAGTAAAATGTTGTCACTCCAGAGCAGGAGTAATATTCTGCAGGACAAAGTTTTGCAGCTCCAGCCGGCTACAAGAAAGAAACAACAAACGGTGGTGTTGTTACAACACAGGTTTATTTTTTGTGGATTTGGATATGATAACAAGTATCAAACACCCTGGAATGAGGCAACATTGCTGAAACCAGGTCCAACGGGGCCACATGAGCAGTCTGACAATCATACAAGTTGTAAGTAAGTTAGACTACCATTTTATTGGGAGGTAAGGCGATCCGGATCACTCCTGTAATGTCTCTAATAATCCTTCATAGCAGAGGAACAGTGAACACGACTGTTTAAAGTTCAGAGTTGGCAGGAAGTGTGCCTGCAAACTATGATGGAGGTTTACAATGTTCAGTTTGGGTAGCGTGTTACGATCAGACTTTTGGAGTTTGGTGAAGCTAACCTTTGTTTCCAAGCTGTCTGATGGTCTGCCAGTTCCTGCTCGACGCCCTGCTTCTGTCGGTTATGATACATAGATCATAACACTCACCTGTAACCCAGTAACCAAAATAAAACCCAAGTTGTGACAAAAGAGAAGAATGTGTCAGAACCTCCCGGAGCATTATTAACTTCTGTGCTGTGAACATGAAGAACTGTGACATGTTAAATAATCATTCCTTGCACAGTTTGTGTCTAAATATGTGGCGTGAGAAAATAAAAGTTCTCTTTCTTTCTTTGGTTCTGAAATGTTGCTTCAGTAAACCTGACTAGAATTACTGCTTGGTGACATTGACTTCTCGCTGTGCATTGAAGCATTTTTATAACAAAAGCTCATAAAGCCTTTATCAGTTTCTTTGAGACGTCATCTCCTGTGGACGATGTACTCACACAGGTCAGTGTCAGCACAGTTTCCATCCTACAAAGTTGTTCAGGAGAGAGTCAAAGGATGGCAGGAGAGCTGAGCGCTGCATTTTTTATGAAGCAACACTCATGAAATGTTGATTATTGTGCGCCGGCACACGTCACAGACAGGAAGGGTTAGTGGGAATGTAGTCAATAAGGCTTGTAGAGAAATGTGGCCTGATAATTCTGAGAGTTTGTTTTTATGGATGCAGCTTTAATCAGAAAAATAATGATTTTGTGACTTTGTGAAAAACAGCTTTAACAGTTTAAGAATAACTTTTCTCAACACATACGTCTCATACGTACAGATCTCTGCATGGAAGAGGCCCAAAGCCAACCCTGGATGACCTGCGACCCCTCAAGCACTTCTACATGGGCCGACATATGCACATACATACAGTATCACAGTTTGGATAATGATGTTCTTCATTTTGGGGTGAAGGTTTCATCTGACTGAACTCATCATTCTGCACATCCATCACAACAATATTCACATGAATTAATATTCACAGTAACTACAGAAATGTTGTGATTGGCTGACAGCTTTAAGCTGTTATATCATGTCATTCTGTGAGATGACAGCTCCACAAATACAGATGATGGATATTAACATGGAGGAAGTTCATTCACTGCATGGAAATCTCATATTATTAATCTACAACTCAACGTTGCTCCGACTGCATGATGTGTGTCAGTGTTATGATTAAAAGTAGATTAGCCTGTCTTGCTTTGACAGGAAGCGAGCAGTCTCCCCGTGTGGAGAAACTCTTTTGTTATTTATTTTTTTCATTTTTCTTCCATTTAATCGTGCAGGAAGTCTCCACAAGGAAATAATCCCTCAAAACAACGTCAAACTGTCACCTTCCCGTCTTGTCTAATTTAGGGAGTCACTCGTTAGTCAGGACAGCGGTTAATTTTAAGCTGCAGTTTGATACAGTTAAATGTAATTACAGGTGACATGCATTGTGAAATCATTTCTAGAAATAGAAGCTAGGTGTAGACAGCAGTGATTGTAAATGGGCTAGAACAGCTGTAACAAATGACATGGCTCTCCTGAGAGAAGAGGCTTTCACAGTACGACATGTTTGTATTGTATGTGTGGATGTGAGCAGGTACTGTGCGCCTCCATTTGCCTCCCACTGTAGTGAAACAGCAGGACTGTGTATCTGTCTTTTTACAGGCTGCTGTGCATCATTAATCAGGTTTGAAGGTAAACACACAAAATATGATTAGGACGGCAAAAAAAAGAACACACACTACCAGGAAGAGCTCGAAAACTGGGCTTATGTGGAGCCTCTGAAATCTCCACAACCACAAAGAACACAAATCCAACATACAAAAACCAAAACAAACTGCAAACACACTAAAGCTCGTACATTTAACACTGTAGACCCAATAGTACGTCATTATGGCACCCAGGACTGCCCATCAACCTAAAACCAGAAAATCATAGAAAATAAAGTTCTGAGCTTTTTATTATAGAAAGTTTAAGTTGTGATCGACAATCAGGACCAGAATCTAACCGACACTGTCTACAGGACTGTCGTCATCAGACACGAGTACGTTACAATATTTCTAATGATTCGAAGGTTCACATCAGCAGTTACCGCTGCTCTGTGTAGTGAATGAGATTCTGTTCAGTTCCTCAGTGTAACAGGCAGTGTAAACAGCTCCTGCTGCTTTCCTGTGAGAGTGTGACGGTGAACAGTGTGTGTGTGTGTGTTTGTGTGTGTGAGATATAAATGGATGGTGCCAGAAAGACCTGGCAGAAATGTTGTCACATGACACATCTCTATGCAAGATTCTCTCATTATTGGTGACGATGTCCTTCACATGTGTGGTTTTTACCACATGCGACACACTGACACACACACACACACACACACTGGCAGTCACACAAATGAGTTCAACCCAATTATAGTTTTAATTACTTTCCCTCTCGGGGTCATCTTCACTTTGTAAATCTCGTTTCACAAAGCTGGTGTTCGTATCCAGCTGGACGGCTTAAAACAAGTGAGCAGGCACTTTATTTCTGCTGCATGTGGGAGAACAAACACCCACTCTGTATCACTACCACTTGGTTAACTTCTTCCCCGCTGCTGCAGAATGGCAGCTGGGCTCCCTGGCCCCAATCCGTCCCTTTTCTACTCCATTGTTTGAGTTATTTTTGTGTTGGTCAGCGTTGTGCTCTCCTGCTGGCCGCACAGTGTCAACACTTTCTGCTGCATCAGGCTGTCGACTCGCCTGTTTTCTCATCATGAAGCTCCACTTCCTCTCACTGAACACGGGGAAGAATTGGCCGGTCATCCGCTCTCCATGAATCACATGCAGTGACCAGCGACCTCACAAACAGCAGGGACATTCACACTTGGACATTTGACATCTCAACAAACAATCAGCCTTTTTAAAGTCTGCTGCTGTGCTAAGCCTCTTCATCTTCCCCCATGTTCTTTCCGCCAATGATGGGAACACACTGAGGTTTGGGAGCTGTATATAATAATCTTACTATGCTTGTGTCAGTAAAAAGATGCACTCCTCTGCCTGTTCTCACTCTTAAATACAGATACAGCAGCTTGGCAGCAGGCCTTGGCTTCAAACGAAGATGCTGTAGAAAGGTTTTTCTAGATGCATCATCGAGTGTATGTTTGGATTTGCAGTTGAAGTCAGATGACAAGACATAAAAGTCCCCATATGGAGGAGGCTGGGTCAAACAAGCAGGACTTTTTACAAGGAGACCGCTGTTTGAAGGCTCACGTTACAAACGTAACAATCCAAGTTCTTTGTGTTCATCAACGGTTTGCATGCACGTTAGATACAGCGTGCATTCACATGTGCTACTCATGAAATATTTGCAAGTGCTTCATCTGATTCGATTGAAAAATGAGTTATTCTGTAGAATTGATGTCGCCAGAGGCAGAATAACTGTAAAAGATGCAAAATGATAAATTATTTAATTATGAAATGAACATGGAAAGAAGGAAGAAAACAACATCAGCACGACTCCATGACCTCCGAGAAACAGCGTGTCTTTTCTTACAGCAGAAAATGAACAAAATGTTGAGGGTTAACAAGGAGGTCACAATGTTTCCTGCAGACCACTCGATGTATGTGTATGTGTGTGTGTGTGTGTGTGTGTGTGTGTGTGTGTGTGTGTTACATTTGTTTCTGTAAAAACACGGACCCTGTCAGGACCGGTAGTCCTCATGGGGACCAAAGTCTGGTCCTAATGAGGCAAAACATAATCTCTGAGCTGGTTAAGGTTAGAGGGAGACATTAATTAGTTATGGTTAAAGTTTAGGTTTGTGTGTGTGTGTGTGTGTGTGTTCAGTGAGTGGCGGTGACAGCCTGTCTAATCACTGATCGAAGGCAACAACACAATGCCTGAAGCTACAACAAAGACACACACATAAAACACACACTCAGGGGATGAAGAAAGGTAGAGGAAGACGGTGGTGGAAAGCAATAAACACAGGAGGGATAAAAAAGATGAGAATGAGCAGAGGACGATGAAAGCAGATGAAAAAGGTTTATATATCTGTCAGATTAAAAGAGTGTTTTTCTTCCTCGCAGTGTGCAGCGTGAAGGAAGATGAGCAGCTCACTCGAGGTTTGAGCACATTTCCTAAAGTTTGAAGAAAACATCAGACGGCGAGCTCAGGCTGATCTGCCAGCAGCCGCAGCACCGAGAGGAAACACAAAAACAAACTGTGTCACAAAAGAAACTCTCTGACATCATCAAGTAATCAGCTCCCAGATAACAAACAGCACAAATATTTCACAGATAATGGCTTCATCTTTTTAAAACGCTCACACACACACACTCACACACACTCCTCTTGTTACACACATTTAGAACCAAAGACTATAAAATTCAAGTAGTTTTGCTCTCCTACTCCTGAAACATCACTGTCAGTGCAGATTTCTGTCATGGACGATGACATTGGCAGGATCTTTTAACTGCTCTGCTTTGATTCCCTTTTACGCTCTGTTAGCAGGAAAAACACAATAAGACAGTAATAATTCAAAAGCGGCAGATGTGTACAACATGGTGCTGATGCACGGGGAAATCAGGGTTAGCAGAGAGTCACAAAACACGGTATGAAGCACGAGCAAAGCCAGAGCGGGCTGTAAAACAGTTTCCACGAGGGAGACTGAACGATCGGGTGGAGTCTGGAAGGTTGAAGCAGGGTTATATTCTGCAGAGGTTGATTGGATGATGAGCCGCAGGTGGTGAAGTGAACAGGCAGACACACAGACAGAAACACAAGGGGAAGCACACCATGAACCAGGAGGCAGATAGCCTCATCATGACAGAAACAGTCACTTGAATGCAGTACGCTCTGAAATAGAAACTTGTCAGCTCATCATGATGGCGATGATGTAGGTGTTTGTGCCTCTGGTATCTGTTGTCGGGAGGTCAGAGTTCCTGATAGGAGAGCAGGTGAGTGTCCAGTGACTCCCACACAGGGTGAAGGTCGTCGTGCGCTGCCAGACATGTGGCAGGAAAATGCAATGATTTAGGTTTAGTTAGCCATGAGAGCAAGACAAGAACCTGGAGCACACACACACACACACACACACACACACACACACACACACACACGATGTGATTTGCAGATGATAAACTCTGCTCACCATCTTTTTGTCTCTGTCAGTTTGTTTGCACGTCCAGATATTTTTTTTCATTTTTACAAAGTAAATTTCCTCTGGAGCAAAGAAGAAATGTCAAACCTGCACATTGATGTTAATGACACCAGGATGTGACTTTTTCTTGCTGCTATTTTCATCCTTTTACTTTTAGTAGAAAAGTCAAATTCGAATACGTCATAATAAATATTGTACTACAAGACACTAAAGTTTCTACACACACTGTGGTCCTGATCACGTGTTCCCAAAGCCAGAGGCTTATCTTCAAGGTAATACACACAGGAACACAGCAGGAGGCTGCTGGACTGTCTCATCCTTTCCTTTTACTTTAAGTCAATGGAAGATCAGAGGAAGAAGAAAAGTGAATTAGCACTCGACTGATGAGTGGATTCTGGCTCCAGTGAAGATAATTAGGAGGGAAAATGTTTGATCTATGAAGTGTCAAACTCCAAACAGAATAAAGAAACGCATCATTGTGGAAACTGCAGTGAAGGATGCAACCTGAAGGGAAGAGTGAGGACGAGTGAACGGACAGGTGAGGGATCGTGGTGACGGAGGTGTGATGTGGCAGAGAGGAGAAGAGCACGAGCGCAGCTCTGCAACATTCCCTCTATTATTTTTGTTCAGTGCCAGGTAAGGTCTTAAACTCCGTCAAGCACTGACACCAGAACACCTGAAGGGACAGGCGTCCTGTTGTGTAGTTCATTAGAACTGAGAACATGATCTGAAACAACGACAGGAAACAGTCTCAAACCCCGAGGTCCTGCAGACAGATGGAGAACGATATTAAAACCTTACGACCAGCTGTTTCTCACAAATCCTTCAGAGACTTCTTCAGGTGTTTTTTCCTGTTTCTGGTGTGGACTGTGTGGTGCACTTAACAAAAGTCGCTGTAGATTTTGTAGAATTCACTGAATGCTCTGTCTAATAAGCGCCTACATGCTTCACTACAGTGTACAAAATGAAAGTGACTCCACTGAATCTCCTCCAGGGAAATGTTAGGAAGTAAGGCAGCCTGAACCGGGAGGTCAGAACAACACTCCACTGAAAAACTTGTTTCTCAGCACAGCCACCACAGACGATAATGAGTCTCTCACTGTTTAATTTAATTTTGGAGGTGTTTCCAGTTAGGCGTCCTCGGGGTGATGTCATCAGAGGACACTGCAGCTCTTCATGCTTATTAAGATTCAACTGAACGACACAGATTAAAAAACAGAACAGCTCCGAGCTGCAGGAAGTAACCAAAATGTTACTATTATGTTTTTCCTCATATTTACGTCACCAGAAACATTTTCAAGATCTGTAGATCCACCACGACCATCGGGTCGTCCACTTTGAGATGTTCTGAGATGCATAGTGACCACAATTCTGGGGTCTTGAAAGTCTTGTAGTCAGCTTACAGAAAGGTGACAGCATTTTGACAGCAAAGCAGCTTTGACTGAGCGAGCCAAGAGTTTCTATTTAACGCACAGTGATCACACTGGTTAGAATTTAAAATGTCAACATATTCCTGGACTGTTAAATAAATGGTTCATCTCAGCAGTGTGCACACATTTTCTCCAGAAAAGTGACTTTTCCAGCTGAAAGATGAGATGATCTCTGAGGTGAATGAGGATCACGTGCACAGAGCGGCCTCCTCTGTGTAATTTAAGAGCACATGTGGGCGTCATTGAGAAGATTAAGAGCTTTCAGTCTTAAGAAACACACTCATTGAAGATCTGAAGTGTGCTGCATGTTTGATTCACTGTTTGAAACTGATCTGTGTGCAGCGGTGGATAAGAGGAGTGTGTCATCTCGGGAATGAGTTGAGACCATGTGGACCGTTACTGCACACACACTAGTGGAGGCTTTGAAATGCATGCACAGTGACAAGCTTCACAAACACACACAAACACACACACACACCACTGTTAGATAAGGTGTGTGTGTTCACTAAAGCTTAGCTGTATTATACTATTTCCTCACACACATACTAACATAAAGTGTGTGTGTGTGTGTGTGTGTGTATGAGAACAGAGGAGCAGGTTGCTTCTTTAATCAGGTCAGCCGTGTGTTTGAAATTGGATTATATATTTAAGTGTTTATATTTGAGTGTCACGACATGAGACAGAGTTCAAGACGGGTTCATGTGATGCTGCTGTGTGTTTGTTTAGGAAATTATAGAACAAGCTGTTTTGAACACTGACGACATCCTGAGGTAGAAGCCTTTACTGTTGATGTGTTGGCTTTACCTGCCAGCGCTGCTGTTTTCTCTTCATACCATGTTTGACAGCTCGTTTCTCCATTTTTAAAATTCCTTTGGGAAACAAAATAAAATTGATATCTCATTAATTGATTATTTAATATATCATAATATATTATGACGAGTACGGTCTAGACCTGCTCTGTATGAGAAGTGTCATGAGATAACTTTTGTTATGATCTGGTGCTATATAAATAAAATTGGACATGATTAGCCCAAACAAACACTCCCTGTATCTTACAGATTTATCAGGGTTACGTTGACTGTTTAAATTTGGCCCTGCTGATTCTGCTTGACATAAATTTGTAGCTTATGCACTGATTGTTTTTTTAGAATCAAAGAAAAAATATTTCATGCACTCACTGTAAAATGAATCCATATTAATTGTTATATAAGTTAATGGCCGATCATATTTCCACTTTAATTGACTGGTGATTGCTCATGTTCAAGCTGCAGTGATGAGATCAGATCTGAGTCACTGGCAGATAAAATGGGATGTTTATTTCTGGATTCTATTTATACTCGTGGAGATGAAGCCGGTGTGAAGAAGCGAGGTGAAGGTGAGATTTCCTTGAATGGAAATGAAGAGAGAGACGAGGTTAATTAAAGACAGATTGGGTTGAGACGCAAAAGGAGAAAGAGAGGGAGAGAGGAAGAGGAAAAGGAGACTAAAGAGGAGGGTAGGTGGGAGGAGCAGGAGTGAGGGAAGGGTGCTAATGAAGAGAGGGAGGAGAAAATAATTTTCTAATTAACACTCCTCCATGTTGATCCCAGTGGAGTTCTCCCTCCAGGCATCCTGATGCCTCTCTCCATCCCTCCCTCCGTTCATCCCTCCTTCTCTTGGATGTTTTTTATTACCTCTTCATGCTCCTTTCCATCACTCCTCCCTCCTCCTTCCCCTATTTTTGGATGGATTGCGGCAAAGTGTGAGCCCATTGTGAAAGTTTCCCCATTGGCTGTAAAAGTGGTGTGAGCATTATTACCACCTCCCCACGGCCGGACAGTCAGCTCCTCCTGTACAATCTAAGATCAAATATAACAGAGTGCAGGTGAACATTAATGTCCAGGAATCCACATTAGAGATGTTGCATTGAGTCCAGCCATAAAGTCGCTTGATCTTGTTTCTTTCTCCATCATATTGTGCACTTGCACTCTCTTCCTCCCTCCCTCCCGGAGATGACAGGCTGAAGCACGTTGTTATTAATCCAGTCTGTTCGCCCTGGGGTTTGTACAAGCACACTGACAGGAGGAGTCTCCAGGAGAACGCAAACACTCTCAGTGCTGACACACCGGGGAGGAGAGGCAGAGAAGAGGGAACAGAGAGATGAAGGAAGAAAGGAGGAGACGAGGAGTTAGAGGGGCAAGTGATAGAGTGATAAGGGAGGAGGAGGTAGAAGAGGGACTGATTTGAGGAACAGAATGAGGAAAAGAGAGAAGAAAGAAGGAGAAGAATCCTTTGCCAGGTGAAAATGTTGATATCATACAACTTCCTGGAAACAATTGTTAGAATATTTCTACATGTCAAATATCACAGGTATGTTTTATGGTCTCACCGTGCATCGTTGCTGATTGTTGGTTAAAAATCCTGCAGAGGTTCGCTTGAAGTGCACTGGGCTGAAAAAACAAAGACCACAGAAGACACAGTTATGATGGAGTGTGACAAAAATGTATCATTGACCAAAGTAATGTTGGCAATATTTCCATTGTCACTTCAAAGAAAGAAAGTTTCGGTTACAAACTTGCCAGCCACCCTCTGCCTTTCTGTCTGGATATTTTTGGATGTCTCGTGTTTCAGTGATTTGTGTGGCTTGAGCTCCTGAAATGCTGGCTCAGCGGAGGGGGGGCCAGGAGAAGGGCTGTGAGGGCGGCTTCCACAGAGCTGTGACGAGTCTACAAAGAGCTTCATTATGAGAGCACCGTGCTCCTGTAGGCGTGGCTACGTCCTGCCACACCTTCTTAAACTTAAACTCTGCAGAGAGAGCATGTACACTGCCTCTGAGCATCACATGGCAAGAGAAGGAGGCTGACGCTTGAAGACCGGAGCACAGTACAGGTCTCTCTAAAACTGGTTATCCAGTGAATATTAAATGGTTTTTTTTTGTTGTAACTGAAAGTATCCATGTTCTTTCATGAGTTCAGTGTCATGACCTCTGACAGCCAGTTTAAAGCCCCACTGAATTATTTCAGACAAAAGCTGTCCTTTACTTTATTCATGCAGAAACTCCATTTTCATTTTCTCTCTTCATTCCTCTTCGTGTCAAATCGTGTGCCAGGACCGGGTATTAGTTAGACTGAGCTCAGCTGAAGGCTTAGAGAGTTTGAAATCCATTTTTTGGAAAAATCACAGACCTGTTTTCACCTTGCCTAAATAAAAAAAATGTCAGTATTTGTGAGGCATAACACACATCTGAAGCGTCTCCAGCTGAAAGGAGTGAGTGTGCAAATATGCTTTTAAATGTCCTTGTTTTGCTCTGACACCTAAATAAAAGGCATTTCAGTTTTGGATGAAAGAAGCAGAGTACCTTGGTTTTTCCTTCAAAATCAATTTATATCTATTGCCTTCAGATGAATATTGCAATATGTGTCAGAGCAGCAGAGTCATTTTACATCTTCACAAAATGCAACCTGACAGTTTCTGCTCTGAATCATAAGCAGCAGTTGTCGTCCTCGTCCTCCTCCTCCTCCTCCTCCTTCTCGTCCTCCTCGTCCTCCTCGTCCTCCTCCTCCTCCTCCTCCTCCTCCTCCTCCTCCTCGCTTTCATTTGCTTTCCAGGCTTTCTTGTTTTCCTCTAAATGCGTCTGCTGGGCGTTTGAAAGAGCGCTCTGTGACCTCCACCTTTGACTTTGTTACTACTTGTTCTATGGAGACAAACATTTAAGACTTGGACTCAATTCAAAGACTTGACTGAAGTTTTGACCAAACACCAGAAATACCCAGGCATACATATTCAGGCCTCAGACATCTTTCATGTTATATTTGTCTAAAACTTCAAAACAGAATGTAATAATTAGTTTCTTTCTGACGTACATTCAGTTGAATGCAGAACAAACAAAAACATTTAACCTTCAAACTGATAAAAACTTTGTTACACTCATTATGAATTTGATGCCTGCAACATGTTCTACCACTGAGTTACATCACATTTACATCAGTGAGGACACTAATGTTGAAGTTTTGAAGTGAAATTCTTTCTCATTCTTGCTTGATATGAAACTTCAGCTGCTGAGGCTCCATTGTTGTATGTGTGGTTTACAGGGCAGCTCATATTCTGAACACACTTGTACAATGTGGCTTGTATTGTGTTGCTAAATTCAGCAGAGACGTTGTCGGGGCTCGTCTAGTGCAAACACTCCAGGAGACATGGATTAGAGAGAAAACAGTATTGATTGTAAGGGGGGCGAAGCTTGGGCACAAGCTGGAGCTAGAGCTAGGAGTCTAGAGCAGAGCTGACAGGAGACAGATATGGGACATGGGATAGCAGCATATGTTGCTCTGAAACCTGTTTGTACCTTTCAGCATGGCGCCTTCACAAAATGCAGCATATTCTTTAGAATCATGGAGGAAGGTGGAGTAAAGAGAAAAACACGGTGGGTTCAAGTGATGAAAAGTCTGCGGCCAGAAGAAACATTGTAACTCATCTCTTGGTGATCACTTCTCTTGTGTCACGTCTCCTCATCTCTTCTCTCCCGGGGCTCCTCTCTTACTCACAAAGCACAGGTTAATGGGGTTCAGTTATCAGGCTCTCC
The DNA here is from genome assembly GCA_023373845.1 of Nibea coibor. NCBI lineage: Eukaryota > Metazoa > Chordata > Actinopteri > Sciaenidae > Nibea > Nibea coibor. The sequence goes on along the minus strand of CM041716.1, from coordinate 1,627,944 downwards.
CTGTCCTGCTGGAGACATGGTGGGTCTCTGGTGTGAGGAGGAAACAACAAGGAAAGAATGATGAGGGCGAAGGAAAAACACGCCACAGAGAGAAAATCACAGCTGCCATGGAGTCCATATTTAGCTTTTAGCAGCTCCACGTCATTCTAACTTTTGATTTCGTGCTGGAAAATCAACTGAAATGGCCCCGCATCATCCTCCGCATTCACTTTAAAAGAATCTTCTCCTGAACTCTTCTGAAAAATCCCAAACAATGAGCGTTTGAAGATGAGCGAGCTGAGCGTGAGCCTTGAGGATGTTTCTTTGTACTGTAAATGTGGTGGGAAGCAGCACAGCAAAGCAGCTCATTTGTAACTTCAAACTTTGCTGTAGAGAGCCAATTTACATCCCGCTTTTTTCCGGATCGAGGACATTTAATAAGCTTTTCTAGCTTCTTGAAGGTGCAAATGAGGAGCCAAACATGAGAAATTCACCATCTAAAACATTTAACATACACTAACACTGAACACAGCGCCTCTCTATTTAAATCTAACTCATTATCAAGTATCACCTGAAGGCCCCTAGATGAGCTGAGTCATATTAAAGCTCAGTCTGCTTCATTGCAGCATGTTACACACACACACACACACACGTGTATTCTGGGCTTTAAATTACGCACATATCACCTCCACCGCTGCTCACACGTTGCATTAATCGTATCGGGTTTTGGGGACGGTGCGGAGGGACGACGTGCTGCAGCTGCAGCAGATGCCGTGTGACGCCGCTCGCTCATGGAGGCAGTTACAGTGATTTTTGATACCAAGAGCATCGCGGGCTGGAGTTGTCAGAGCTGTCACAGTGTCACTCTGTAGAAGCTTCTGGACTTCCTGGATGGTATTTCATCATCTCACTGCTACCTGAAACAACAACCCCCAAAGAAAAAAAACAACTATTCAGTCACCAGAAATATTGAAGAATTAGAAAAATGTGGAGCCACATAATGATGGAGAGTGGCTCCATGAGCTTCATGTGAACTTCATGTGAAACAGATCATCAGCATTTCAATAAAAATGATATTTTTCAGTCATCATGGTCATTAAACAGAACAAAACACAATGACCTGTAACACATGTAAATACATGTACAGCAGACACACTCCACACTGCTCCCAGATGGTAAAGATGTGAGAAATACGAAAAGACCAGATGGAATAGAGAGAGAGGAGAAAAGGGAGAGATGGATGGATGAGAGGAGATAAGAGGAATAGCTGGAGGTCATGTAGGCGGAGAGCAAATGTTAATTTATGGTGTTCGGTGCCAAAGTGTCTCTCATAAGAGGAGAGCAGGGGGCAGGTTATTTCAGTAAAAAAGATGAATATAAAATCACTCTGCTCTTCCTCACAGAGCCCGCTGCTTTGTTCGTCCTCTCGGTTTCTTAAAGTTCATTCTTCTCCAGCTCGACACAAACTCACAGATGCACTGAGCTACACGTGAAGAAGGCCGAGCAGCAATCTGAGGACATGAAGCATAAAAAAGTGTTGTATTGTTTCTCTCACTTTTCTTTTCAACTTTAATGACGGATTCAGAACACGAGAGAGCTGACAGGTTCGGCTGGCAGAAGACGGACACCTGCTGAGCGCCACAGGCTGTGTGTGTGTGTGTGTGTGTGTGTGTGTGTGTGAGCACAAGCACAAGCAAGCACACATGGTACACAGTACATACACACTGCATGCACACACACGACTCAGAATCTGACATGCCTGGAGTTGTGCTAAGTGTGAGCTATGAACACTGAGCCTTTCATCTTCCTGTACTGAGGAAAGTTTGACACACACACACACACACACACACACACACACACACACATGATCCTTCTGTGTTGCTTTATAACTTTTTTATTTTTCTGTGTCGTCTTCAGAGCTAATTAATCTTTGTCATTACAGATGTGTGAATTTGTGCTGACTCTCCTCCCTCATTAGCATATTAGCAGCAGTAGCAGAGATCAGCTCAAGAGATACCCACTCCTCCGATGTCGCAGAGTTATACACAGAGAAATACACACTGACAGGTACAGGTGTGTGTGAGAAGGAAGTCACGACATGAAATGTTGTAATTAAGCGTGTTAAACGAACAAATGTCTCTGTCAGAGGCAGAGATCCACACTGAAAGACAGTCATTAAGAGAAAAAGTCATCACGTCAGCATGTATCCAGCCTCGGAGGAAGCTTTAGCTGCATGTAAGTGAAACCTCACCGTGGATGTTTTTTGTTGACGTAGAACAAAAGAGAATAAAAGTTTTATGACTTGTAACATCACCACAGAGTTTCCAAGCTTTAGAAACAGACTAATGAGACACAGAGACATTTGTAAAGAATTGTTTCATGACAGTGGAGTTCTTTTACATCTTTGGTTCGGGTGGTTAAAGAGTGCAGACAGCAAAGAATAAATTAGCACCCGGCTGTGTCGATTAGCAGAGAACTGTTGCTTTTGCCTCTTCTCTGCATCTTGAACTAAATGACACTGTAGGCAAACACTGAATAAATCTCACTGATCAGGAACTGAAGGAGTGAGAAGTCAATACTATAATGAGACATCAACAGATTTTATTCAATGAAAATTTCAAACAGTGCTAATAAAACTCCAACTGTGGACTGACTGACAGTGCAGCCCTGCAGCACTGTGGCTTTCATGCATAAATATCAGAGCTCCCCCGTCGGTGAGCCCTCTGCTCGTGTCCTTGCAGCTTCATCAGTCAAGTTCTCTGATGCCTTAAACCCAGATGTGTCAAACTCCTGAGACCTGCGTTTCTCCAGTCCCAAAGCTCAGCCTGAAGGCTTCAGACCCTGAGCACCGGCAGTCATTATTTGTGGACTCTTGTCTTATTGTGCTCTGATCCTCTGGAGTTCACATAACTGAAGGCCCTTTGCTCCAGCAAGGCAACCTGCCTATCAACCACCAACCTGTCAATAGAGCTCACACCATGGGCCCGGTACAGTTTCCCAGCAGTCAGGTCTACACTTGACTTTTCCACCTGACTCTGAAGCTGTCTTGATGCCTGATCCTGAATCTGCATTTGAACAACATTGACATTGAGCTGCTGTGAAATCCAGAGACGTACTAATTGTAATATTCCAGCTGAAATCCACACGACACGTATGTGACAACCGTTTTCTCTGCAGCCAAGCTGTGGCTGGCCCAGGATCAGTAAACTGTGTGTGTTTGCAGGATGGAGGCTTCAGACATCAAACACAGCGCCCACTCGCAGCTTCGCTCTTATGGCTCAAATGTAATTTGTCCCTTTGTGTGTGCGACACTCATGAAACGCCACAACAAGAGGCTTGAGCTTCAAACAGTGTCCCTGCAACCAAGAAAGATGGCAGCACAACAAAGTGTGGAGGTGAATTAAAGCAGCAGGACGCTGACATCCAGCATTTGAAAATTATTTCCTCATAAACTGAACAGGAAACGGAGCCTTTCATGTATTATAGATACAATATTTGGTCATTCAGCACACAGAAGTCTGTCAGAGCACTTTGAGTTACTGAAGTCTACATTGTAATGATCTGACAGACTGTTAGGAGACGTGTTATATGCCATGTTGCATCTGAATGATTTATGACGGCCCAGCTAATATCAGTTTGAGTTTGAAGGCTGTGTGTGTGTGTGCAAGAAAATATAGTTTGACCTGATAATTTTATATCATGCAAAAGTCTTTATTAGATTTCAGTGTTTTCATGTTTGTCTTGTGTTTTTGTTCAAGCTTTTTTCTTTGACTTCAGCACCACGGACAGCTCATCCTGTGTTCACCGTCACTGTCATTACAAAACACACACTTCACGAAGCACACACACTTCATGAGGCACACACACTTCATGAGGCACACACACACACTTCATGAGGCACACACACTTCATGAGGCACACACACACACTTCATGAGGCACACACACACACACTTCATGAGGCACACACACTTCATGAGGCACACAAACTTCATGAGGCACACACACACACTTCATGAGGCACACACACACACTTCATGAGGCACACACACACACACTTCATGAGGCACACACACTTCATGAGGCACACACACTTCACGAGGCACACACACTTCATGAGGCACACACACACACTTCATGAGGCACACACACACACACACTTCAGAATTTTTAAGACACACGTATTCTAGACCAAGCTTATTGCATTTTAAACACTGCATAAATGACACAGACAGTATCAGTGTGAAAGTCATTGAACTGTGTAAGACAGTAACGTTGTCGTCGGTGTTAAATAAAGATCTGACTCAGCTACATTTCTGGAGACGCACAGAGAAATGTGTTTTAGATGTGTGAGATGTTTTTGTTCAGCTCAGGTATAAATAACTGCTCATGTTTCCTCTCAGCAGGACCTCACCTTAAAGTTCCCCTCTGCTCCAGGCTGTTTAATTGTGTGTCTGTGCTTCAGGGCCCGTGGGGACAAGAGGAAACAACATACTAAGAACACACACACACACACGCACACACACTCTAATATTATTGAACACAGTAAAGCTTTAAATCCAGCTTTAACTTAACGGGCCCCACTTCAGCAGACAATCTCTCTGCCTGCAGAGAAAACTCGCCTCCAGTGTTAAATGAACGGCTCTGGGTCGATTACAGAAAAGGTCGTCATCTCTTCAAACGTCCTTTCCACTTTGATTTAAAAACCTGGATGTGTGTGTGTGTGTGTGACAGCCTGTCTGACTGACATGTGTCATAGAAGTCTTCACAGCAGGACTGGAAAGGTGAATCCTGAACTCAGTTGAAACATGTGACTCAGTGACAGATTAACCATTAAAAGAAACAACAGCTGAGACGCTGTGACTTCAAATCTTTAAACGTCTGCGGCTTTTCGCTGTGGTAGTCTCACCCTGCTTCATTTGTTTTGTTCCCACCTCAGCGCTCATCCTGACAAACCGTCACGTAGCCGGAGGCTGCATCTTTAAATCCTCCACAGTTCCTGATAAAGATGCAGCCAGTCGCTCTTTTCTAAAGAATGAACCTGATTTTGACTTTCACTGTGTGCTCAGTGTGTTTGACTGTGTTTCGTAATGAACACGGTAACTGAACTCTCTTTAACATTGATGGAGAAGCCTTTGTTTACACTGAGCGAGGTGTGAAGATCCAGTTTCTGTTTTTTCAAACATATGTTTAATGTAAAAACATAGAAAATGCTGACATGTTGAACACTCATCTCCTCCGCTTTATGCTAATTTCACAGTTGTTTTGTTTGGCTGATTCTTGTGGTTTCTATTCATATAACATTTAGTTTTTTTCTGTTCCTTGACAGCAAATCACCTCCTCCTCCTCCTCCTCCTCCTCCTCCTGCTCCATTCCTGCTACTTGCTCCAGGGTTTGCCAGATTCGCTCCTGTACTGGTGTCAGATAGCACACACTCTGCTCACGGGCTCGTGCATCTTATTCCTGGCTGTTCCAGGGAGTTTGGTGATACTGTCACTATGCCCAGGAGAAGACTCCTCAGTAACTCAGTAACTTTACCACATGCTGTCAGATGCTCTTCAAATGAAGTGTTCGATGTCTGAGGCAGCATGCAGAGCAATAACCACACTGACTGAATGAATGTACAGCTGCACCACCTGCAGAAACTCTCCTCTCTCAAAGGGATGTTTTGTAGTTTGATGCTAAATGCTACAGCAAACGTAGCCTAGGCTGTGAACTTTGTGCCCAGATAGACTTTTCCACTAATACACAGCTCAACAGGAGAAAAGTTGATTTTGTGTTTGACCTGCAGTCACACATCGATCATCTTAACAGAGAAAGAATTCGGCTTACATGCACTGAGTTACTGAGTCAGAAACCCTGCAAGGCTACACCCCGTCATCAGACACCTGAGGCGCCTGGTCACCGTGGCGAATTCACTGTTTGACTGACAGGTCATTTCATGGAAATCCAATCCAGTGCCAAGCACCAAAATAAAAATGAAGTATCAAATCTGCTTTCAGTCCTTGGATGACAATTTGGCGAAAAAACAGATCATTTGCTCCACAGACATTTTGAATGATGACTCCCCAGAAGTGATTTTCCTTTTTCCAAATTGGATATATATTACATGAGTGGAGGTTAAGTGGAAATAATGGTACTTTGTGTTCAGTGTTGCATGAGGTGTGAGTGTGAGTGTAGCCGAGAGGCACTGAGGTGGTGAAAAAAAGAGCTGTCTTATCACCACGAAACACTCCTCTACCTTACTGCTCCTCACACACACACACACACACACACTTAGAATCAAACTCTCTCTCTCACACACACACACATCTTCACACTCAAACATGTATGTACTGTTTAACACAGACCTGTACATGCAGTGCACACATACAGGTGCTCACACCTGATAAACATGTGCACACACACACAAACACACTCTTGATTGGTTAATAATTGGTTTCTCCTGTAGTAGGAAGTAAACACACAAACACACACACACACGTACTTTCTTTGAGGTCAGCCGCATTTCAGCACCACGGACAGCACCATGACTGTCATTAGGAAACACACACTTCACTTTTCATGATTTTACACACACACATACTCTGGACCTGGATTTGTGTTCATCATTGTGAGTAATGGCTATGATAGAAGTGTCCTACAGAGCGAGCGGCTCAGGCTCCCTGCTTTGTTTCCATGGTAAACACATAACCTCAAACATGCAGCTAAATCACTTTAACTATCACTATAGGTGTTTCACAGCAGCAGTCTGTGTGTGTTTGTGTGTGTCAGGCGGTAATGATACGGTCAATACCAAAACCTGACAGAAACCAGCTGAGGAAAATCACAGGCTACTGACAAAGACATACACAAACCTTAAAAAACACAGTGAGAGAAAAGCCGGAGTAAAAGTTACTATGTAAACACACACGCACACACACACACACACACACACACACACACACACACACACGGACGCACGCACACACACACACACACACACACACACGTACACACACATAAAGCACTGACCCGGGTTAAATAAAAACATAGATTGTGTTTTCAAATAGCTACACCGATTGCTTTTCGGTAAGGAAGCCTGACATTTCGCCTCTCGGGACAGATGATTTATACTCTCTCTCTTCTTTCCTTCTGGCAGCCAGACTTCACACGTAAGGCTGTTTCTGTTCAAACCCTGGGGGCTGACCCGTCCTCTGATCCGGGCTCTGCAGGTTTCCAGGCAGGCTCCTCCTGCTCCTGACATTAGAGAACCTTCAAACTGAACACTCAAACACACACACAGGTTTTCTAGGATCAGAAGGAAAGTCCTCCTCTCCAGAAGTAAGATCAGGTTTCTGACACTGAACAATCGAATGTAGACTGCTAAATTCAGCCTACAAGCCAAAACATCTAACTCGCTTCCAAAGGTCAAAGTTCATGTCCAATATATTTTTCCTGACAGTATCTGTCATTTGAAGTAGTTCTTGTCTTGCTATGATGCCATGAAGAGGAAGTTTGTGACAGCTGAGCCCTGCTCGACCTTCTGCTGGGTGTGTGGGCTGGACCTCAGTAACACAGCTCCTCATCACCACTGCACAGACTCCAACTGACGTCACCAGCACAAGACAGCAGTGGCAGTAGCAGAGGCATGTCATCCATCTTGGCTCCTGCGTGGGTTCCTCTGGTTTCTAACTACAGGTGGAAAACATGCAGGTTTGGTTATTTTCCAGCTGTAAAATTGCCCGTAGGTGTAAACGTGCATGTGAATCAATACTGCCCACCCGTCCATGGTGTACATGCCTCTCGCACAGCTCCAGCTGGGACAGCCTCCAGCAGCCCTACAGAAATGTAATCATGTATAGCTAGTGGATGGAGGGACGGACGCTGTCACGAGAGCTCCGTTTGACAGAGAGCACAAATAATGGTGACTCAAGCCATCCATCTGCTTAGTGGTGATATCCACCAAGAAGCCAAACCTCCGACCGACGATCACACAGCAGAGTGAGAGAGAGAGAGACACACTGAACGAACGTAAAGAACAAAGAACTTCTCTCTCATAGTCAGTGAACGAAAAAACAAATTTCACTCTGGGGATTCTGAAAATGTTCCATTAAGAACATTTAAGTCTTGAAGAGAAGTGTGTGTTGGCCATGATTGACAGGTCGGGCCACATTGTTTGCTTCTTATTTTCCTCCTCAGCTCCTCGCAGGCTCCAAACCATCGGCCAAGTCTGAACTTCTCAGCTCCAATTACTGAGAAAGATAGGAGTGAGCAGTAAATACAATCCCGAGCTCTTTTTGTTCCGCCCCAAGAAGATTTTCTAACTCCCATTTGAATCAATAGCTCCCTGCTCCTGATTCCTCCTGCAGGGACACGGAGGAGCAGAGAGTCATTACTGTGGCCAATCAGAGCCCCTGAAGACATTAAACAGAGGCCAGTCAGGCCATTTAGTCCGGGCCAGCTGTTACCAAATGCCAGACGTCCCCATTGGACTGTTACAATAATCCACCAGGCGGAGACAGTGGAGGCGGACCATCCGGTGTGCGGACTCGTCCTGCAGTCCTAGTTTGGTGACATAATGGGTTCTGTTGCAGAGACGTTGCTCCCTCAGGACTGTCTGCACAGCCGCCACATGGTCTGTCCTACCTACTGCTTTAATGTGGTAGCTGTGTTGTGTAGATGCTTGTCACAGTGTAGCCATATAAAATATCAAATACCAACAAAAAAGGAAAATTTCTAGAAGGATTTTGGCAGATAATTTATCATCTTATCATCGCTCAGATTGTTGAAATGTGTGTGGGAGGAAGAGAAAGACAGGAACATAAATATAGTCCCAGGCTGACAGACAAGAAAGGAAGCTGAGTTTCAGCCTCTTATTTAGGTCTGTTGTCGTGTCTCCATGGAGACATGTCTCCATGTCTCCATGTCCTCACAAAAATCATCATCTGTTTGGTCAAATGGATCATTCGACCTTCATTTACCCGACGTGGACCTCTTGTGGCTGAATTATGACTCCTGTCCCTCAGGCAGAGTGAAATGATCATCATGGTGACGTCTCACAGGGAGCAGGCGGGCTGGACGGACAGGTCAACAAAGCATGTGACTTTGACACATGAGACAAATCAGTAATTTGTTTCACGTCTCCTTCAGCCGACCTTGGTTTCTTTCAACCACAACGCGGGTCAGTCACTGACCTCAGTCGATGAGTTTTTGCTCCCTCACCTGAGCAAACATTAAATATAGCACAGAGGATCATAAAAAGGTCACATGCACTTTGACACAGAGTCAAATTATCAGTTGGAGACCGCTCAGTTAAATGAGAGTCTCCAGGTGGAGCAGTCAGAAGACCCGGCCTGAGTGAGATGGCAGCAGATGCCCAGAGAAAGAGAGGCCAGGCTGTGAGATAATGTTTCCTTATTTAGCAGCATCTTAATGATATATTCTGTGGTTTTATGTTTGAATTTGTGTTCTGGTCAATCCTTAGCATGAATTAGCTTGGAGGGTAACGTGGCTCAAAAACAGGCGCTCAGACTCATCACGAAGCTCCACTCAGCAGTCTGGAGAAATTCACAAAGAAAGAAACACTTCAAACTGATGCAGCTTCTTGATTCACCTTGAACTGCAAAAACCTCGAGGATCTCTTCCATCATGATTCAAAGTGCAGAGCTCAAAGAAACTGTTGAAGGGTCAGCTGTCAGGATACAACATGAAGGACAAAGTGTGTGTAACACCTGTGTAGCAGCATTCAACAGCATTTACCGTTCTGTTTTTAGACACTGAAGGTAAACTACATTATTCAGCTTCTCCAAACCAGCGGGTGACAGGCCTGCCTCCAGCTTTCACTTTATTTTAACATATTATCTCCACCTTTACTATGTTTTCTTACATACTTACATACATGGAGCTCATTTAGGAGCAAAATACATATGTGACAGATACAACTCCTGCACACCACAAGCCCATTCCATGCAGATATTCAGCACTGCATCATTAGTTCATAAAGAAGAAGAAGAAACTGTCCCTTAACATTATGAGAAAAATGCCCTGAAAGCTACCTGAAAGTAAAAGAGAGCCAATCACAGCGTCATCCCGCCAACTCCGCCCGGCGACAGAGGGGATGGAGCCATCTGATAGGACGTGAATAATTCAGAGGAATCGATTAACTTAGTTTTATGACTAGAGCTGTAAAAAGGATGCAGGCTGACTGATTCAGACACACACACACACACACACACACACACACACACACACACACACACAGCCGTTTTTTCTGAACATAATGAGAGATTACAAATGAAACTTTGAAAAGTTTAAAGTTCATCATCATGTAACTTATTTCGAGCCAAGCGACCAGCGACCACTTCATCATTCACAACAGCCCGGTGTTAGAAAGCAAAGCAGCTGAACACACACACACACACACACACACACACACACACACACACACACTGTAGTTTTAAACATCAAATCGTTCCTTTACACACAACAAGCACAGAATGAATAATAGGACTCATCGTGCTGAATGGAGCTGTTGACAGTGTGCTGGAAAATATCTGAATGTGTAAGAGACTTTTAGAGCAAACTGAGCCCAGTTTCAGTCACCTTCACATCTTTCAACCCACGAATCAGCAGAATCGATGCACACTCGGTTCTCAGAGGTAAACACTACATCAGACCGATGAGACACAGAAAGTATGAATGTAGTGTTAATCCTGCGAGGCTCCTTTGATGGAAAATCAATGCGGAATGAGCTTCATAGAGAGAGACAGATAAACAGTGAATGCAGCTGTTGGCAGGAACATGAATCAAATCAGGAGACATTCAACCTTCCTGGAAAATAGTCCAGCAGAGGAGAAACACTCCGTGGTGCAGGTTGAGATCAGCTGATGTCTCGAGTGTCTCAAAGTCATCAGTGCAGAGTAAATGCTCATTTCTTCCCATTCAGTATGATTGTTCCAGTGAGGTAACATTGAAGGAACGACGAGCTCCCTCAGCTCATCTCAGATTCAGTAAAGCAAAGCTGCAGCGCAGAGAGACGTTTGTCTGCTGCAGGGACACGTCTCAACTTCAAGCTCTGTATTTGAGCTAGTTATGATGCAGTCTAATATTAAGTATTCACTCTTCTCTCTCTGTCATGTTTTTAGTGTCTGCACGGGGTTTTATGTTGCAAACTGAGCATATTCTCTGTGTCTGGCTTCTTGCTAGCATGATTTGCACAGCCATGTAATCTCTGCAGAGCGGCACACACTGCACTTCTTCTTAATGGACTCAGTCATTGTCCAGACTGACCACTATCAGCTCCGGTGGAACATGATGAAACACAGACCTCTGTGGGTCAGAGCTGTTTGAACAGCAATCCGTTTCCTATCTTTTAGGATATATACGGTAAGGCTTCATTAAAAAATGCCACAAAACCATCAAGCGAATGGTCCAGAAGAAAGCGAAGCGTTCACCTTCCAGGTACATGAAAAGGAGCGGTGTGTGTGAAAAGGACGCTCTGTATCTGTTTCCAGATAGCTGAACTCGATCTTTTAATTCTCAGAGTTGGTGCAGCTCTCAGACTTTTTATCTGCTCTCTCCTTTGTTCTTTATCTGTCTCCTTCATTTTCTCATTACTCGATCTCATTCTCGTGCTAGCTCTGCTGCTAACCCCCCCCACACACACACACACACACACACACACTCCTCCATTCCCTTTTCCTTCCTTCAAGGTTCATGATAAAAACTTTATCAAGGCTTTTTAGTTTAAAAAGTTTTTGTTCCTCTGCAGGCTTCCCTCAGAGATCTGCATGAACTGAGAGGACCTCGTCACACAAGGACCAAAACAACAACAGAAACATGCTCACACTGGAAATCTGAACTGTGACAATGTGACACAAACACAAGATGTCTTAAAACAAATCTATGTACGACGTGGAATTTAATTTACGTGACATAATAGGACAGATTGTTTTTTACAGAAATCTCAGTGTCAAAGATGAGAGGACAAACTGAGTTACCATGAAGTAGCACACGATAGTGCTGAGACACCGTCCTTTATTTGAAACAGGCCTTCTTGCCTCATGCTCTAAATTCATTCATAAATATATACATTAGCACAGCAGCAGTTCCATCAGCATGGAGTCGTACTTCTCAAACAGAAATGAAGTTTTCACTCATCGATTATTTCCAGACATCTTTTCTCTCCATTAAGCTTCTTGTGAATAAACCTTCACAAACTTCATGCTCAGATGTTTCACACTGAAAATCCTCCAGCAGCTCTCAGATTCTCTCTTCTAATTGGTTGGCTTTTAATTTGAAACATGCATGAAGTGCTGAGCTTAATTTATGGTAACCTTTCTCTAAAAAAATAATTTAAATGATCAAGAACACTCGATGAACTCATGCAAAACTGATTGCACCTTCAGTTAAATTTACTGCAGTTTTAACCCTTTGTCTTCCTCTTCAGACTGAGAGCCTGTTTTAAATTCAGTTACTTTGATGAAGGAATGCAATCGTGCCTGTCACGCTAACAGGTTTAGATTTGGGCTTACCGGTGGCATATCGCTGTTTGTCCATAACTGCAGCTCTCGTCAGCCTGGACTTTCCAGGAAGGAAGAGCCTGGAGGAGGCATAGAGAGGTTAAGGCGCCTCGGTCCCATGCGGGCTCCCAGCTTGACAGGAGGGTGAGGGTCATCACAGTGAGGTTATTATTCTGAAAGTGCTCTATTAATTTATCCTCCTGTGATTCTGGTACAGCTCCCTGCACACCTCCTCTCTGTCAAAAGAAATTGGAGTTGGGATAAATGTGATTCCCCTCTCTGCAGACGTAGCTGAGCTCCGCTGGGCAGACTGAGTCAAAATCGTCGAACCCCAGAAGAGCTCCAGCGGGTGTGTCACCAGTGGTCAGAGGAGGCTGAAGAGGTTAAGAGGACATAGAGAAGGAGGACAAGAGGGAAGCCTCCTGTCACACAGTTAGACTGTGTGTGCACCACTGTGCTCTGTGTTCAAACGAGGATGGAAGAAAGTTTTCTTCAAATAACTTCATCAATCATTGTTCTTGTGGAAGGAGAGGCGAATAGTTCATAAGTGGAAAGCAGGTATCTTCATTCTGCAAACAGGCTGAGCGTTTCTGTGAGGGAACCTCAGCTCTGTAATTAAAGTACTCACTGACAGAACCCTGATATATGCTGTTTATGCAGAACATTAGAGAATGAATGCATCATGATTACGTTCTGTTGTAGAGTATTGATGGAAGCACGAGGCTGCAGGGGTCACTGTTGGACACTTTCTCAGGACGGACTGTCAGATTTGTGCACATGCTCCATGATGAAGATGGAATGGACACGAAGAACATCTCCTCTTCTTCTTCTTCTTCTTCTTCTTCTTCTTCTTCTTCTTCTTCTTCTTCTTCTTCTTCTTCTTCTTCCTCCTGCCTGGCCGTCATGTGAGTTAGCGTCAGCGTTTACTTTGTTAATATTTAAGTTTGCTCTGCTGATCTTCCAGCTGTGATAACCTGAAATGACAAATGAGACTGACTGACAGTGATGTTATCAAGACACAGATGATCATCCATGACCTTGACAGAGACAAGTCTGAATGTGTTTCTATGCACACGCTGATTTAAATGGGGTGGACAAAATATTGGAAACACCCTCAGAAACCACAAGTTTGAATCAGTGCCTCAACAGAACATTGTAAGCATAATTAAGTGCAGTTATATTAGACTTCCAGAAAAGATTAGACTCTGACGGATGTAGAGAGGTTAAGAGGAGACAGAGGAGGTGAGGAGAGAGAGAACCAAAGACAAAAGACATAAAAGTGAAAGAGTAAAGGGAAGTGAGGAGAGGTGAAGTTGGCAGAAATCAAAGTCACCCTTCAGACTGCACAAGTGGCCCAAATCCAATTATTCTGCTCGTATGTGACTCACAGCTGTTTTTCATAACAGTGTGAACTTTTCACTTCTGATTTGGGCCACTTCATGTGTAGCCCTCAGTCAGATGAAGGCTGGTTCATCGCCTGAAGTGTCACGAGAGGAGAGGTGTTGATAGATGAAGATGAAAGTTCTGACATCCTGAAATTTGTTTCTGTGAAACACGTCACGATCAACACAGACTGCATCCACACACACCTGCACACAGATGCATCATTAAAAATGTTTTTCTCTTCTCATCATCATCCTATTATTATCATGTCATCACTGTGTTAACCTCCTCTACACATTAACTGATTAAAGGAGCTGATGACTTCATTGGACTCCCTTTTCACTTCTATAAGGTAATGTGCTGCGTGTCACGATCACATTTGAAAAACAGTGTCAACAGTCACAATGAGGATTTTCTACGCCGTGTTCTTTCTGTGAAGCTTTGAGGCTAAGATAAGGGGAAGTCCTTCAGTGTGAACGTGTCCAAAATCATCAAAATGTGGATGGAGAAAGAGTCTGAAGAGGAGACAAGACGACGGTGGAGAAAAGAAAGACAGAGGGAAGCTTCACTAAGAAGGAGCGAGGAGCAATAAAAAGAGAGGGAGAGGCAGAGAAGGACGAAATATAGATTGTGATTTCAGTGATTTATGAGGGAGAACTCAGGAGCGACAGATTTTTTTCCAGTGGACCCATTCAGCCAAAGCCCAGAAACCCAATTATGTCTGAAAAGCCTTTAATGTCTCCTATTACACCGCGGGCGTCGCTGTCATTCAACTCATTTCTCCAACACATTGTGACTATCAGCCGTGGCTCTGTAACACCGAGCGACTATCAATGTCCTTACAAGGCAGAAATGTTCTGTCGCCCTTCTGTTCTGAAGGCTTGGAGGGCTGAGGATTTGATGAATGAGCGGCGATTATACAGTTATTCTAAGTCTGCGGCTACACGAGGATGGAGAAAAGAATGACAGTCAGCTATTTGTCAGAAAGGGCTGATAAGCACGCGGCGTGTGGATGGCTGGTTTCAGCCTGAAGACTAAAACAGGTTGTAAAATGATTTATGGAACGTGGAAAATCTGTTTTAAACACCGGCTTCTTAATGTAAGGCAAGCAAGTTGAAACATTCGTATCTGCTGCTACTGAAGTGCAGCGTGCTGTGAGGCGATTAAAGGAACACGCCACCTCAAAATGACAACACGTTCTCACTCCACCTCAAACACGACAGGCGGAGGGTGTAGGGGAAATACAGGTGTGGCTAAATTGGAGTTTATCCACCTTGTTTCTGCTTCTTGATTGATGCACTTGATCTGAGTAAACTCTGAGCCTCTTTTCAGAGAGGTGAATATACTGAGATTAGATTCGAGCATGCCGAGCATGTCGTCCATCTTTGTGGTGGAGATATAGACCTAAATCACGCAGCTGCAGACTCTGAAACATACTCTGTGGTGGACTGTGTGGTTTCTTGAAATCATTCTCACAGCATAACTTGAGTCTTTTAAATTGCATTATTGTAAACAGAAAAGTTAACCCGACGTTTCTCATATTACATCTGCTCAGGGCCGCAGCCTTCACTTGTGATTTGTGGCTGAAATAATAATGAAGCATTAACTTTGACGGTGGCAGACTTGACAGTGTGGTTTCTCTCAGTTCAGACCATTGTCAGAAAATCAAAAGCCTGACCATGAATATTAAAAACGCTGATTTTTTATTTTCTTCTTGTGGTTTTCATGAAAAACTGAATCTGACCACACAGTGGAAGATTAACAGTCCACGGCTGGAGGCGACAGACTGAGGCACCGTCGTGGAGACTGTGGTCAGATTCAGAGTTAAGTTTTTCCACCTCAGATCGAGTTGTGACATAGCGAACGTGTACAGAACAGAGACGGAGCAGCTTTCCTCGAGTGTGGCAAACCTCTGTCCTGACTGAGATTCCTGTGAGCGCACACTGAGCTGTCACAGTCTGATGACACTAAATACAGAAGGTGTGACTATGACCAGATTAATGACAGTGTGTGTGTTCATGCTGACTGACAGCCAGCAGCGGGGATCGAGCTGATGTTCTTCAGGGCCGAAGGCTGATGAACACAAACAACACAGTTCTCACCTGCAGACAGCATAATTATTATTCGCCTCTGTGGACATGAACATGGAGGAACCAGGAGAGAGTGAGCGAGCGAGAAGCCGCCGGACAAGAGTAAATCTGGGACTGACTTTTAGTGGTTGGTGAGAGCTTGGTGAAATAAAAGGCTGAAAGACAGACGCCGAGCTGGGCTGACTGCTGCTGGACTAGTCAGTGATATTAGCTGCTGCTGGGTCTGCTGCTGCTGACCTGGATGATGATTGGCTGGTAGCAAAGCTGTCGACTCACTAATTTTTGATCAGAAGTAATGTAATCAGAGTAAATACTCGAGTACGGCTGAACATAGTTACATAGTGGGATTACACTCTGGTACACTCTTCTATGTAATGTCACTTTAAGATTGCATTAACAGTTTGCGATGCGCTCGGGCGACAGGGGAATACGTCTGTGTTATCTCTGTGGTGCATACAGAAACTTTACTCCTCAAGTGTGACTCGTCAATTAGCAGTTTGTGGAAATTACACCTGCAGGATCAGCTGGAGTCACGCTGGAATTACACTCCATTATTTTTCCTCACACGTACTTAGCAACAAGTTGAAGGCAGCTCCTGATATTTCAACACAAAGAGTCATACGGAGTGTGTCTCTGTTTATCTGAGTCCTGAGCAGTGCAGCTGTTGAGTGATGGCACGTGTGGAAGCCTCGAACACTCAGTCCATCACTGCAAATCATCCATGAGTTTGTGGCCGGGCCGCTCCACACGCTGCACAAAGTGTTTTGAAAAAGTTCCATCCTTCACCTGTCCTCCATCTCTGCCTCCACCCTCCCATCGCTCTGCAGCGCTGCTCTCTTCTTTATTTCATTTCATTTTATTTCATTCTCCAGTCTGGCTACTGTTCTGCCTCTGATCTATAATGGATCAAACAACCTGAAGAAGAAAAAAACCACAAAGCACACACACGCACACACACAGAAGCATGTGTGAGTGTGTGAATGTGTTTTATACACACGTGTGTTTGTGTTTCACTGTGTTGATATTGATTAATAATGTGTGAACATGTGAGTTACTGCTGTGGAAAACTGTCTCAGCATGTGACATAACTTTGATTAAGTTTCCTCTGCTCACGTGCTCAGTGTTTCACTTTACTGTAGGATCTCAACAAAGAACAGCAGAGTGTGTGAAGGCAGTAAAGAGGTGGAGGACAGAAGCAAGCTGTCCTGATCAGCTGCTTCGTTAACTGGAATCTCAGTAGAAGAAGAAGACGGTCACGAATTAGAAACTTGATAGCAACAAGATATTTGTATAGTAAATGTAGCTGCTGCCTCTCCATCTCACACACACACACACACACACACATGCAGTACTGTATATTTGCTGATTTTAAGCAGTAAGGACATTTTCCATCATCAGTGTTTGATAGAAGAATTAAATATTTACAGGAGTTTCAAAGCAAGAAACAAGCAGCTCATTGTATATTTCGTTCCAGTAAAACACGCAAAGCGTGGCCCTCCCTAACTCCATGAATTCCCCGTGGTTAGAGTTTAAAAATGACTACATGATTTATGTGAATCGTGTTTCACAGGTTCTGTATGTGTTCAGATCTTTGCTTCGCTAACAGCCCGGTCTGATCGAGGTTATATGAAGCTGAGGAAGGAGAGCGCTCTCTGTTTACTGCAGCTAAAGCCGGATGCATGTTGTCCTTCTCTGAGGCAATATCTGAGGACGTGGTCAGCATGCTGTCACTCAGTTTTTTATTAGTTTTTCATAACATCATCGTCTGGGTCAATAAACCATTGAGCAGTCCTGAGAAAGTGACTGACAGCATTTGATCGTGTTTTTATTGGATAAAGAAAGTGAGGAGATACATTTAAAGAACAATCACAAAAAAAACAGCCTCTGAACTCCTGCAGAAAAATCAGAGAACGCTGTAAACAGTTTCTGAAGGAGTTAAATGAACTGTTGATGCGTATGGGCGGGGAAGTCACCGCAGCCTACTCAGCACTTTAACCTGTCATGGATGTGATGTCATGATGATGTCATAGATCAGTCCAGGCTTCTCCCCGTGGCGTCGTGGCATGTACCAGCAGAGAGCTGTGAGGACCTGGAGACAGACAGGAAGCAGCACATGAAACTCCGGATGTGTGTCTCCGACTCCTGGATCAACTTCAGGAAGAACCCGGCCCCACCCACCCCCATCGGACTGTGGGGTAACCTTCACTTCCTGACAGCAGCTGAGGAAGTTCAACCAGACGAAACAAACAGAAAACTTGTGTGTATTTTTTAGTATACTACTATATTCATTTTTTACATTTATGTTCTTGAAGTCACAGCTCTTGTTTTTGTACTTTCTCCAGCAGTTAGTCATCAAGATGCGAAGGCAGATTCCTTTTAAGAAGAAGAGGTCAAAGGTCACTGAGCAGATGTCAGCAGGTGGTCAAAGAAAGATCAGGGATGAAATGTACATTCTTTGAGATCAGCTGACCTCCGTTCTGATCTTTGTATTCTCTTTCTGTCTGCACATATTAAACAGGAACAGGACGCCTCCTCTGATCATATTCAGCGCTGTAGATACATACAGTGTGTATCATCACTTCTGAGGAGCAAAGACAGCACCATACAGAGTATTTTTATCAATGATTTATTTAAATCATTTTAAGAGCAGTGCTTGTGTTTGCACACACCTGTACGTGTGTGCATGTGCACAGAGGGCTGCAGTTTCTGGCCCTGGAGATGATTACACCACAGTGAGGGAATGCTTTTCTCTCTGCAGAGTGTGTGAGTGTGGAAGGTCTTGGCACTGTGCATGGTACATGTGTATGCACATGTACATACTCAAGCCTGGGTGTTTGTTCTCTGTGTAAGTGTGTGTGTACAGTGTGCTCCCGGGGTGTAAGCCTTCCTAAGATAAGCTATCTACAGCACCCAGACACTGTAACAGAGCACCGATAGACACTGGTTATCACTGCTACAGTAGACCCGAGGGAGAGCGAGGGAGAGAGAGAATGCTGCAAAGAAAGAAGAAGAAGAGGAAGGAGAGAGTGAGGACAGAGGGAAGAAGATACAGGAAGAAAGAGAGAGAGAGAGAGAGAGAGAGAGAGAGAGAGAGAGAGAGAGAGAGAGAGAGAGAGAGGAGGCTCGAGCTGTATTCTCGTTGGACGGTCCAGTAGATTCACAAACCTCTCCCCTCGCACCTTCTGGATTAAGGCAGTCTGTGTCTTCGCTTCTGTAACTTTCCAAACCCAGAGATCTGATGCTGAGACCCAGTTCATGCTGTGATTGGTCAGCTGTGTGGAGGCGAGAATGGAGAAAGGTTTGTCGTTCCTAACAAGAGATTCAGTTTTTGTTTAAAAGTCCAGATGTCAGATTTGGGGGGGTTATTTATTTGTGTGAAACTATGTGTTCATTAGTGTTTAATCACCTGAAAATATCTTAGCACACTGATGTGCAGCATATTAGACTGCTGCACATCTCTCAGGCGCACAGCAGTGTGACGGTGGACTGTGAGTCATCCTCAGACATACAGTAGTACTAGTACAACCACTGAAGAGTAGCATCATGCACTGAGCTCATCCTTTCTGGAGGATGTGAGGTCTGTCCAATGTTTCAGGACTTCAGCACAGACCATGGATGTCCAGACTTCCTCTGCATGATGAAAAACACATTTCTGCAAAACTCTAAACAGAATGAGCGAGCAGGAACCGAACAAAGCCCACTCAAACAACTGATATATGTTTACAGAGATTAGGTGGAAACTACACCACAGACCTGCTTCTGGCATAGCTGGCCAAACCAGACACAGATTCAGCAGAACCTTCTTCAGTGAGTAAATGTACTAAAAAAATGACTTGGATCCGGGCCCCATTTCACCGAATTTGCAACATGCAGGATGTGATTTGTAAGGAGAAATTCTCCTCCGTGCTGCAGACACTCCTCACTAATGAAAACTGAGATCACACTTGGAAGTCTTGCATCAGCATCTCAGAGCCCTGTAGGAAAATGTAAATGAATTTGGGAGCAACAAACATTTGTGATCTGCATGTAAGCAGCGTTCACAAGCCTCTTTAGTGGAACAGGCCCCTGCTGTGCTGTCTGTTCAGAACTACAATACCCACGTAGCATCATTCAGCTGTCTTTGTGTCTGTCAATAGGCAGCTTACAACAGAGACTGCAGGCAGCCTTTTGGGCTTTACCTGGGCCAAAAACACCTGGAGGATTTCATGCAAATCATGAAAGAATAAGCAAAGACACGAGCGTGCTGCTTCTTTATTCACTTTGTCAAACACACTGAGAGGTGGAGAGAAAGTCCTGAGAGAGTGAAGGAGAGACAAAGAGAGGTAATGTGCTGATACTGTAGGAAACAGGAGAAGGAGAAGAGGAGGAGAGGAAGGGAAGGAAGGATGGGGACTGGGAAGAGGAGATGAGAGAGTGCTGTAAATAAAAAACAGTGTGGAGGGGAGGATGATGAAAAAAGGAGGAGAGAGGAGGAAATGGAGTCAGACAAGTTAACGTGGGACTTTTGGGAATTGAAATGTTAAAAGACGAGAGGAGAGAGGAGGGAGTGATGTAATAAGATGAGAGAGGGAGACGAGGAGGGAGGAAATGGACGAGTAAGACGGGAGGACACCAGACAGACAGGAGAGAAGTGAAAAGTGAAGGAGGTGAAAAAGGAGAGGAAGGGAGGAAGAGAAACAGAAGGAGATCACAAAGGAGACAAGGAGAAAGAGAAGAGGAGGGAAGAAAGCATGAAAAAAGAGGAAGGAAAGGAGTCAAGAAAGTACGTAGCTGATGAAAGAGGAAGTTGAGAAATGAGTGACAGTGAAGATTTTCTGTTTATTTCATTTCATTCAAAACATTTTCATCATCACAGATAAAATTAAATCTGCGTCTGCCGTCTGATCTTTTTAATGTAAATGATGTCACATTGCCTCAGACTCTCCGTGATGCTCCGCTAATGGAAATATAATTGACTCGTGGCATGCTGAAATCTTTTAGCAGAGCTAGTCTGCAGCAATAATGCCCGAAAAGCAGATTTTATGAACAGAAACATTGGTTTGATACATTTTAACTGAGTTAACTGTGAGCTGAACGGACTGAGTGTATAATCAGAGGAAACATCCGTTTATTTTGTGTTTTCTCACAGACACCTCGATGGTACGGCTCGAGTTACTTTCAGTCAATAAAACAAAGAGAATGAAGTGATGATATTAAAGATGACTGACTGACAGCGCACAATCAATGCACAGACCTGAGATCTGACACCGTGACCTGGCTGCTTTAGCCAACAAACCTTCAGGTGATAAACCTGGAAATATTCCAGTCGTTCTGAAGCGCCTGAACGCACCACGCTTTGTGCTCCTGAAGCCTGAAGCTGAAGCTTTTATCTTAAACCTCGGTCTCTGAGCCACCGCTCCTCTCAGACTTTCAGAATAAAACTTAATAATCAGTGTCCACTGGTGGAAACTATTATTGTCACAATGGCAGTGACTGGTTCCCCGTGTTTCTCCATCCTTGTGTTGTTTCCTCTGGTGAGCCTCTGTGTTTGTGGGCGTGGCACATTTCCTGGTCCCTCCTGGATAATCACTGACCAAGCACACCTGCCGTTCTTCAGCTCACCTGCCTTCCATCAACTCATCACCTCAACTCCATATAAACCCTGACCTTCCTCCCACACCTGTCAGATCGTTTGTTCAACTACAGTGGTAGTTTACGGTCCACTATGTTCCTTGTGTTTCCTAGTCTGTTCCTAGCCTCTGGTCTCTTTGTGCTCAGGTCCACCATCATCACCTCCAGCCATATACCCGCTTGCCTGCTCTCCACCAACCATCTCCAGACAGTCCACGTTCCTTGATTGTCCATTCCCACCTCTGCCTCACCTCAGTTTCCCTCCACCTCCTCATCGGACCCTCTCTTTCCCCTTCCTTCCTGCACCACCAATAAATCCCTTTCACCTGCCAACCTTTGTCTGAGCCTGCATTTGTGTTGGTTCCTGTGAAAACATGACACTTATTTTGTGTGGTCGTGTGGTGTGGTCTGAGGCTTAACTCATTAGTAGATGTTATAAAAATCCCAGCACACAGCATCCCTCCCTCTCCTCACCTGCACAGTACATCTCTGTCCGTTTTCCATCCCTGAAGTATTTCTTCCTCTACACCTTTCCCAATTATCCTGTCATATCTGTGTGTGTGTGTGTGTGTGTGCGTGTGCGCGCGCTCACAGGTTCTCAGACATCTCTATCCTTAGACATAATTGTTTGTTGGGTCATGACACCAAACAGCTGCCACAGGGGAGGACGAGAGGAGAGAGAGGAGGGGATCATTTGGAGTTTGATTCATTTAAAGTCAGAACTCAACAAGACGATGACAAAAGTCGGGTGAGAAATTAGAGAAATATCAATGAGGCACACAGACAGTGAGAGGAGAGGAAGAGGTGTGACAGGATGGAGGCATGTTGAAGGTTTGAACATGAATATAAAAAGACATTTTGGTTGTTCCTCTCTTCACTGTCTGAGTCGTTTAGGAGACGGAGTGCTGTGGGTCACACTGAAGCACCTCCGAGCTGCTCCACCATGTTCACATGAACCTCACAGTAATGGAGCCCTGGACAGCAGCAGCACCCAGCCAGCACAGACATGGCTGCCCCATTAGTTCTCATCCATGTTCAGCTGGGCAGCGACACAGACTGTGGGGCAAACCTTAATGCATTACACGGGACACGGCCCTGTGAAGGTCGGCAGTGTTTCACAGCAGGTCATGCTAAGCCAGATTTCTGTCACAAATAGATGAACATCAGGCCAGTGATCCCACAGACTCAGCCCCAGAGGAGCCACATGGGGAGCTGTTTAATGCTGAATTATTGAAGCACTGAGCTCTTTTTTAATATGCATGAGACCCTTGAAAGATTTTCTTTAATGCACTGATGTAACACTGTCCTTCTGATTTTTAAAAAGCAAAAAGGGGCTTTCATAAACCTGCAGCTGCAGGGAGACTCCTTCAGTAAGGCAGCTTAACAGAAGCAAATGACCAAAACAGATTCAACAGTTTGACTATATGTGGAGTGCATTTAAAATGTGCTGCTGTGCATTAAGTCTGAATGCACTGACAAGAGGGGGAGAAGATCTTTAGGACGGAAATAAAAGTGTGTGTCATTCTGGAACAAAAGAAAAAGCATCAAACTTCGTGTACTGGCTCAGCATACACAGCTCTGTGTGTGTGTGTATGTGCGTGTGTGTGCACGTCATGTTTTCTGCACAGTCACAAATTACCCGTGTTGTTTTTACAGCCTGGCATCACCAAATGGAGTATTGGTGCCAGTGTGCTATGTCATTACGTGTGTTATCACAGTGTGTGTCATCATGCCATTTCTAATGTTGGATGAAGATCCTCATGCAGACAAACACAGCAGCTACATGTGTCTTATTTTAAGTTTTCTTAAAGCGTTCTGTCAGCGCACTTTTTCAGATTTACTAAATGAACACATCTCTGAGCTGCACACACTTCAGTTCAGAATATTTCCCCTCTTATTAATCCAGAATATATGAAAATAAACACATTAGTGGTCTGAGCAGCTGTCAAACCTTCCCCCGCATTCTGCTGTGGTTTCAGGCTTTCATTATATGGTACATTTAAAACCTGTTCATTTAAAAAGGGCTGAGAACTAAACCAGCACCTGGAGCTAAAACCACAGAGCTGCTTCACAGAAACTGCTAACCAAATTTCAAATGGCTTTAATGACTTTTTCTCATTCTCATAAAAAGGCACCAATAATTTAACAGCCTCAAAAAGTTCTTATTGTTTTTATTGAACAGTCGTGTACCGACGTTCCTCAATGGACTGAACATGAATAATAAACAGCAGGAAGGAGAAGTGCTAATCAGCTCATTACTTAGCTCAAGATCAAACATAAAACCTCGGCTGTGAAAACTGCAGAGGGGTTATCAGCATGGCTGAAGTGACTCTTTGACCAATTAGATCACTTCACTCAGACCGCTTGATGTGTAAATCAGATTTACAGCAGATATAAGGACATGAATGGAGCCGTGTGGTTTTAAATGAACGAGTGGCACGAGAAACTCATCGAGCAAATGGTCTGAAACTACGTTAGAGTGAGAAAACAAGAAGACAGGCTGTGGTTTGAGCTCAGAGGTCCAAATGTGGCGTGTTGAGGTGCTGTGGTCACTCCGACACGCCTTCAGTGGTTTCCATTAATGAAGGTGATGGCTGCATTAAAATCTGTGCACACTGGGAGGATTATTCAAAAATACTTGGTTGGTTCTGATATGAGGAGAGATTGTTAGCTGACCACAGAGAGCAGAACAACAGCTCCTCTGCTGTCGTAGCCAGTTTAACTTCAGCTTTTTAAGATTTAGTGCCGTTTCAAGAGCTGCAGTAATTCGGGGCCTTAACCTTTCACGCTGTTTGCATCAGTATTTATACATTTCATAAAAGGTTTGCATCACAGCTGATTTCAGCATCACAGAGAGCTCAAACAGTTTGTTGAACAGAGCTGCTCAATAATGTCAATTATATTAAATATATTAACCCACATGATTTAACATGATGTTCTTTTATTCAGATTTCTCTACGTGACACATCTGAGTGTCCTTGTTCAGTCCTGAACATGTTTGCCAACAACAACAGCGAGACACACACACACACACACACACACAAGCTTTGGCTCTCTTCTAACTTATTTGTTCGAGTTTTGGGGACTGCCACGGTGTAACAACAGTCTGTGCCTGCTCTCCTGCTGTGTAAGTGTGTGTGTGCGCCTGTCTAACAGCTGAATGTGTTTTGACCAAAGGCTCCCTTCCTGTCATTTTGGCTTGAGCTGAACTGCCAGCCTGACTCAGAGTAAATTTGGCTTTTAGGGAGGCACAAACGCTGTGAAGGAAAGGGGTGCGCTGGATTTACAACATAGCAGATCCAAAAATGCAAACGAAGACTCCGGGAGCTTGAACTGATCCTTTCTCCTGTGCAGGTTGATTGGATGATGGGAAACAGGTGTGGTGGTGATTAAGCAGCTGAGAGGCTGCTTCCAGTAACACAGAGAGAGAGAGAAGGAGAGAGGAAACAATGAGCAAACCCTGAGAAAACCCTCAGTCATGACACCTGTGGGAGGGCGGAGCCTGTTATAAATCATACAGGTGAAACATAGTTAACTCCGTCAACCTATCCATCGTTATAAATACTCCTTCTAAGGTAACACAGATGTGATATTTTCTGCATGCTATGTTTCATATTCTGCATGTTTCCAAAGTGACATTTGAAATGCAGAAACTTGCTCCAAGAATCCGAGAAGAGCAGCCGCACAGTTAGCCTACAGAGGGCAGATATTATTTCAGCACTTTTACTTCCCTCAGTGGAGCTGGAAAAATGTAAAGACGAGAGGAAAGAAACTTATCAAAAGCTCTCTGGGCCTCCTCGGTAAAGGCTAATCTCCCTGCTGTGCAGCTCTGTACTTTCATCCCCTGCAGAGTACAGCAGTAATCACTCACCTCCTGAACACAGACCAGATCCCGAAGCGTCATTCCTTACCCTCTTTCAACAAAGAGCCCTTTAGAGAAGAGCTTTCTGCTGTTCCTCCGGTAGTTTAAGACCCTCATCAGTCACTCCCCGTGTGGTCTGACTTCAACTTCCCAGTCCCTCTGGTGTACAGTACGTCTCTTCAACTCCCTGCGGCCTAATGTCCTATTCTCACTGTGCCCTGTGCAGTTACACTCAGACACATTTATGAGTCTAATTCACACTTTCTGTGTTGGCTCATTTTGGCTTGTTTTGTGTGTGTGTGTGTGTGTGTTTCCGTTCATGCAGCAGCTGCAGTTTACGCATCTGTTCTTGCACATTGCTCTTTTCTGAGCAGTCCACCTGATGTCTGATCCATTTTCATGTCTGAAAGGTTTGACACTGCCCACGCTGCTTGATTGACATTTGTGGTGCGGTGATGAAATATCACAGCAGCGAGCACTTAAAGGTTCCCTGTGGAGGTTTTGTCCTCTGATCCACAGGTGGTGGTAATGTGCCAGACTGCAGCAGCAGAACCAAAGAAGAAGACTGTAAGAATTCTAATATATAATAATATATATATTTGGGTAACTGTTTGGTGTATGCGCTCGCAAAGAAGCAGATGCACGTCCATCAGGAAGAGGGTTGAAAACATGAACTTAAACGTACATAGACTGATCGTGTATCATGACCAAAGCTTGTTCACTGTGTCCACAGTGATTGGTCAGCAGGATCCATCCATGTCAGATGTCCCGTGTGTGTTGCAGTCCTGAAGCTGGAGATGACGTTTCTTTAAACCCTGGTGTTCACTTCACCCAGCACAGCAGCTCCACCCACACAGACACAGAGAACAAGTTCAAAGGTGGAGGGAGGAAATCAAATCGGTCTCACTCATCCTTCTCATTATTTCAGGCCAGTTCAGGCAAATCTTTCACTTTTCACTGGACTGGTTCTGCTCATGTTGTCCTGTTTACGTCCATTCTTCATTCATTTATTCAGAATCAGATTTGCATGTTTCGGTAATCTCACAAGCTCCAGCTGTGTTCTGCCAGCTCTCTCTAATTTCAGCTGTTAAACTGTGAGAGCAGAGAAGAGACGCAGTCAGTATCTGACATGTCAGGGACCCTGAAGCTGGAGAATAAAATAATGCACTTTCACTGTCTGCCGTGGAATGTGCTGTGCAGACATTTCCTGTGCGTACAGCATGGATACAGCATGTTGTATAACGAGGTGTGGAGTTTTAACATTTGTTCTCACTACTGAGCGGGGTCAGTGGACTGTGACTCCACCAGGATAAAGGCAAGTGAGCCTTCACATAGGTGAGGTTCAAGAGTCTCCTAGAAACAATGGAGAACAATGACTGTGTGGAAGACGGCCGTGTGGTTTAATTGGCTGTTAATACACATTAAATATAAATAATTAGCAGTTAAACACTGATAATCCCTCCTCTGCTGCTAACAGGCTCAAAACAATCCTGCATGCAGTTTGTCAGCTTCACTTGAAAGAAGCTCTTTTTGTTTTTCCTCATGTCAAAATAAATGTTGGTATATTTGGAAGAAGCAAGAACCGAAGTAACTCGGAGACACGGCATGACGTGTGACCACACGGAACTCTGTGATGGATTCTTTAAACTGAGAAGAAGAATGCTGCAGGTCGGACAGTCCGTCATGGACAGTGTCCTCTGGCTGGAGGTGCCTTCCATGTCCTTGTTTTCCACAAATTCAAACGTTCTCGTATTAGTACAGTATGTTTCAGTAAATGAAATCATTCATGTAACTAATGTGTCTTTTACAG
This sequence comes from Nibea coibor, assembly GCA_023373845.1. NCBI lineage: Eukaryota > Metazoa > Chordata > Actinopteri > Sciaenidae > Nibea > Nibea coibor. The sequence continues at coordinate 1,600,708 of CM041716.1, read as the reverse complement.
ATTTATCACAGGTCACATCTGCTGCTGTACCAAAGAAAATGAAACTTGTATTCACTCTGTGTGAGCCCAACGTTCAGTTCAACCTTCACATCACACGCAGTGATTGTTCATGCAAAATATTAATTTGAGCATCTTTCCTTGGACATTTAGTTTGAGGTGCATTGTTGCTTGAATGTGATGATATTAGCATTAAACCTGTACTCTATTTGCCAGCCCAGTAATAAAGTTTAATAATTTCCAGTTCCCACTGAAAGCAGAGCTTTAAACAGGGATTTGAATAAAGCCCAGAGCGTGCACGCAGCCACATCAGGAGTACGGGAGCTTAGCATGGTGTTATTCAGCTCTGACCACACTGGGTGTGTGTGTCTGTGTGTGTGTGTCTGGAGTGAGTCACTAAGCTTTCTCCTGTGTAATGAGAAATTGATTTTATAATTCTTCTATTAATGCTCGTCTTTCAAACGTTTTTCGTGTCATGGAACGATGAAAGATAAAAGTCAGTATGCAGCTCGTTAATGTCAGGTGATTCAAACACCCTCACAAGACTTTCACAGCATGACCTCCTTCACCGAATCAAACCAAACCAGACCAGACCAAACCAAACCAAGCCGTTTTATTTCTGAAACCAAACTGAAAATAATAAAAAAGCCAAATGTTACCCGTATTACAGACTGAATCCTGACACACAGGGTGGTTTATGCATTAAAAGCTGAATTTAAGAGTGTGAAAGTGCGGTCAGCTGTTACCTGTTTCTTCCTCTGAGCTGTGAAGTTTTCCTGAACTGACCTTATTAGGAGCTTCCTGCTGAGAGAGAGAGAGAGATTTGTAGAGAGGCGAGGGAGGAAGTACGGCAGCAGCAGGAAAGATGAGAGAGCGAGCAGACGAAGAAATGAAAGAGAGCAGACAGAAATGGAGGCTGAAGGCTTCATGAGGTCTTTAATGGACCAAATGTTGCTGACTGACACATTTATTACGCAAAGTGAGATGACAAGAGAGACAGGAAGTAAGAAAACAGACAGACACAGAAAAGCAGAATTTTACAGGCAGGACAGCGTGATGGCTTTTTTAACATTAACTGTTGGACTGAGACACAAACTCCAGAAACTCTGCCTCCGGTTCATCCACCTCAACATGTGGATGAACTTTCCCATTTGCAGCAGAAAGCGCTCGGTACTCCCCGCCTTGTCGCTGAACATTGTAACCAGGAACTTCAGCAGTCAGCCTCAGCAGCTGGTCACATACACACGTATACAGAGAACACACACTCCTCCTTGTTGCAGCAATAACCTGCCAGTCGTATGGACTGCCTCATTTCACACAGGCTAAATATTTTCTCTTTTGACGAGCTCATCACTTCACAGTGAATTTATCCAACATGCATCGTTAGAGACGGTTTACTGAGCTTCACGTTCAGTTCACTGTTCTTAGTGTTCTGCCATCATGATGTCGACTCGCTGCTGGCTGCTGATTACCTGCACCCGTCTAACATAATTAATGTGGGTCACTGAAGAAAGACATTTTGTTTGGAGGCTTTTATCGCCTCTCCTCAAACATTCCTCACCGTCAAAGTGTTTGTTGGTGTATCAGAAGGACAGAAACAGCTCTGACAGGCTGCTTCCACCTTCCTCAGTGTCCTCTGTCAGATCAGTCAGAGGTGATTCTGTAAATCTGAATGAACAGATTAAACATTAAACACACTAGAAACTAAACTTTTAGGTGTTCTGGTCATGATTCTTTGTTACACTGAAGCAGACTGACACTGTGACACTGACAGTAGACGCATACTGTACATGTTTAAGACTCCATTCGGTCAAAACAAACCAACAAACAGGGCTGATATTCATGGATACACCAAGAGCCTGGAGTACTTTTGTATTCAAGAAACACTTATCACTGATTATTGTCGTGTGAAATGAAGTTTGCTTGATCTTCATTCACGTGCTGCAGGCGTGTGTAACATGCAGACTGTGCATCAGTAAAGCATGCACACTAAAATACAGACCATCCGTCCTCCATTTAAACAGAATGCCTTCACTGTTTGCTGTCTGACTCATGTTACGTCGTCGTCTGCCTCGAGAGAGAACCAGCCCATTATTCTCCCTGAAAAGACTGCAGTGACATTTTATTATTCTCCGATCTGCAGGATTCCTCAGCTGCTCTTCATGGAGCTCCAGGAAAGGCAGCTTGAGAAAATATTTTTCCTTCTGCAAACTCCCAGCTGACGCTTCAGATTACTGTAACTTCTCCTGGAAGCTCATTGATATTCTGCTCCTTCCCACAGCTGTGGAAGCAGGGACAAATATAATGAAACTTCTGGTTGATAGCAGGCATAATGAATGAAGCAGAGGGAGGAGAGTGGAAGAGATGGATGAGCGAAGGAGAAGAGCTGGTGGAGGGGAAACTAGACAGAGGAAGGAGATGGAGGGTGAGGAAATGGATTAAAAACATACAGAATGAGAGAATGAAGAACAGAAGAGGTGTGAAGGTGAGGAGATAGAGAAGAAAGGACACTAGATAGGAAGGAAACATTAGTGAACAGAATTAAAACATCCCCTTACATGCCTTTACAGGAACTGTGAAGAAAAGGAAGGAGAGAGGGTGAAGCTGGTGTGAAAGAACGAGGGAGGGAGAGAGAGAGAGATGGTGCATGGAATGAGAAATGGAAGAAAAAGGAGGCATTAATGTGAACAGGAGGTGGAAGAAAAATGGTGAAAGGTAAAGAATCAAGGAGCTAGGAAGAGATGATAGGTGAGGAGGAAAGATGAGAGCGAGAGATGAAAAATGAACGAGGAAGGAGGAAGAGATGCAGGTGAAAGAGAGATGGATGCAGAGAAGGAGGGATCGGCCTTGGCTCGTGTCCTTGTTTCCTGCGGCTGAATAATTAATGGCAGGTTTAGCTTCCCATTACCTGCTGCTATGCACACACACACACACACACACACACACACACACACACACACACACACACACGAAACATGTGATGAGACCTGCATAGTTTACATGTTTTGTGTGAAGTACAGCCATCATACGTGCTAATTCCGTCCTAATCACCACTAATCGCTTTAACACTCAGCTGTCCATGACAATATGCTAACAAGACACACACACACACACACACACACACACACACACACACACACACACACACTCCTGCTCGCTCCTTCCTGCTCCCAGTACTCCCACACACGCACACACACAGACACGTCTCGTCAGTCATATTTGTGTTTTCCAGTTTCCGCATGGTGAATATCAGATATCAAATGTGACACGTTGACGAGCTCGTTGATTTCTTGTGGGTGTGTTTGTGGTGAGAAGCCTTTAACAGAACATTAGATTCTCTGAGTGGAGGTGCTGCCCTCTAAGCTGAGTCCTACCTGTTCAGGTAGCACGCAGGCGTAAAGGAAGATCATATTCCCAAAGAGATGAAGCAGCGTGTACCTGTTTGAGCCTCTTTTGGCTGCAGGTGCTGCATTTTGTTTTTTGGTTGTGTAAAATCCTCCGTTACCATGACAACCAGTTAGCTTGATCTGTTTTACTGATTGTCTCTTTGACACAAAGCATAACATCCTGCTGAAAACTCGTGAAGCTGCTGTCATGGACGCTCTTGTTTTGTTTCTGTCATACTGATTTTTGTATTCGCGGCGGACTCGCTTCATTTGTTTCATCCTGCAGCTCTTCTGAAGTCCTGTGTCAACACTTTAATTGTTGAATCAGATCAAGAGTTAGAGCTTGAATGAATAAACAGTGTCAGAGGAAACACAATCGCCCTGCAGAAGCCCCACACTGTTTATCTGAGGCTGTGAGATGTCGGCTGTGATAGCGGGAAACTCTGGCCTGATGTGCTGTACTGATATCAGCCTCATCAGCACGAACACAGACAAAGATAAGAGGGACGAGAACATTCCTCATTCATGGCTTAATTCAGTTTATGAAGCCAATTCTCATATCTGCACAGTGACGCCGCTCTCTGTGTCTTGTATTGTATTACTCTCTCCTCCTTCAGCTCTGAAAGTATTATGCAGATACTGTATCTCCATCCAGCACCCTCTTACCAGCACTTCTCCATTTTTCCATCTTTTTTCAATTGCAGACTCACTCAGGTCTCTGCTGGGCTCTTCAGGACTGAGACCGTTTGTTTGAATGAAAGACACCACCACTTCAGACTGCACTCTGCCATGTCCTGCTACATCTGCATCTAAAAAGAAATGAAATAAATAACAATGCATAAAATGAAACATTTTCTGGTGACCTCCATGAGAGAGCTGCAAAGAGGAGGCACGGGGGGCATACAGCCAGCTGCCAGTCCACTGGCTGGACTCCCTGCTTCCCAGACCAAGTCTCTACAGACTGAGCTGCTGCTGCCTCCAACAGGCTGACACCACCTGCACCTAGTGTAGGATCATTTGTTCAGTTTAGAAGTATTTTTCCTGTCTTATGATGCTGTCAGTGGAAAATGGTCCCGTTCCTCAGGACTGAGCTCTGCACTTAGACCCTCATGTCTGTCTGTTTCCTCTCAGCGTCTCTTCATTCCACCTGCTGACAGACACAGTCCAGCTGGTCACTGTGGGAGGAAGAGAGAGCGGAGGTGAGGAGGGAGGGTTCACAGTAAAATAGATTAGTGACAATCAATTAACTGTGGATACAATGTAGAGAGTGGGACGAGGACAGAGCGCTTCAAAGAGAGCGACAAGCTGCAGAAACAAGATGGAAGGAGGAAGATGAAGAGACATGCAGAGACACAGATGAGAGGTCAGAGGCAGGGAGCTATAAATAGAGCAATAATAAGAGAGAGAGCATTGTTCACACGCCTGAGCTGTAAGAGGTCCTCTTCGCCTGCTCACAGGTTCACTCTCATGTCTTCTAGCTGCATTCAGGTGCTGTCACTAAACAGCAGAGTGTGCTTTCTGCAGCATTGTGCTGTGTGTGTACGCCTGTGTTTATGAAGTGTAGACCGGAACATCAGAATCACTTTTATTGTCCAGGTGTGAACATCCAAAGACGGAGAACAAACCATCAAATGTGCAGATGAACCAGGTAATAATAATAATAATGACATGTAGCAGGTCACTGTATGTACCTGAGGTGGGTGGATGTTAGAACACAGTGAGCTGAAACAATGAGAATAAATCATCTCTGAGAGGTTGCCAGTTCATCACAGGGCTGACTCAGACAGACAAACAGTCATTCACACCTCTGGACAATTTAAAGACACCAATTAACCTCCTGTGATGAATCAAAGTCAGAGCAAGTCAAACCCATGCAGTCACAGAGAGCTCCCACAAGTCCCGACCACAAACTCAGACAGGCGGCCGGGCTGCAGCCGCTTCATGTTATTCTGTGTGTGTGTGTGTGTGAGGAACTGATGTATGTCTCCACACACACACACACACACACACGTTTCAACATTCACTCACACATGAGCTTATTAGAAGCCCATGACCATCCACACATTACCTCACACACACACACACACACACACACATTACTTATTCAGAATATTCTCCTGTGTGTGTCTCCCCGGGGTTTCTTTGTCTCCCTGCCCTCGTTAGTCGAGACGAGGCGGAGGGAACTCACAATGGCATGATAATTAGCTGAAGCTCACAGTGTCAGGTGGGCTGAACCGCTTTGAATTTGGACCGTCACAGAATGGACAGTGGAGAGGAAGGATGAGGAGAGGTGAGGAGGCGAGGGAAACAGAGGCAAATTAGACGGATAGGAGAGGAGGACGCATGAAAGGAAGGTGGAGAGAGGAGAGAGTAAGAACAAAGAGGGGTGAGGTCAGGAGAGTGGACTGTGAGGGAAGACGTGATAAATGAGAGTTTAAGGAGAAGAAGATGAGGTGAGCGGAGGTGGAGAGGACAGAAATACTGGAGGGAGAGAGAGAGAAGGCAGAGCAACAGAAAGTGAGAGGTTACAATAAAATGCCATTTGAAAACTAGAGACAGACAGACATTACATGCTCGCCGAGTAGAGATGGAAATTGCCTGACATTAAAACAGCACTTATATTTCATAAACAACAAGAAAGATGGGAGAGAGACAGACAGAGAAAGAACAGGCCCATGACATTAAATGCACATTTACATTTTCATGCTGAAGGAGAGAAGAGAGAGAAGACCTGAAACAGAAGAACAACAAAGATAATTAGACGTGTAAAGATGAAACAAATCTTTTGCATTAAAACGACATTTAACATTTCCCATAAGTAACGAGAGCGAGGAGGAGAGGCCCATCGACTGACGGAAGGCAGAGAAATGAAATATACCTGGTAATATTCACTGATGTAATGGTAATAGTCCAGCTGCAGACACACTGGATCCCACAGCTCCCATACTGGAAAATGAAAACATCTCTTCATTAGACCGCCTACCTGCTTTTTTTTATTGTTATTACCTCTTTTTGCAATACTTCTGATTCATATTTCAGCCGTACAGCTGCTGAGGGATCGCAGCCTTTAGTGATTGCTATGCAGATTGTAGGTAACTCCGGCTGGTACCACTGAGCTCTCACACCTTCATTCCACCTGAACCGCCTCTATGATGTTCTGCTCCGTTACCCACGCAGCTTCACGCCACAGATATGAACTGTTTTGACCATCAGATTTAATGAACGTGCTCAGATTTGGTCAGTTCACTGAATATTTGCTGCTGCCATGGGTCACCATGATGTCTGACTTCCTGCCAACTCAGTCTTCTCTGGCCGCAGTCACAGCCGCAGCTTTCAGCACACTTCCAACAACAAAGCGAACACACACTTTGCTGCTTTGGAGATCGGCCCTCTGGAAATGTGGCTCAGACAAAGTGCAAAACATTTTGTTGGGAAACAGCAAAGTTTGGGAAAGAAGAGTCCACTGTGACTTCATTACCACAGAAGACTGAACACTGTTTTCATGCTGAGCGATCGTGGCGAGTAAACTGACCTTGACGTGTAAATCAGTGATCGGTCTGAGCAGAGTTCAGATTCGAGCTCATCAGAGAAACGAGGTGAAGCAGAGGAGGGAACGCTTTAATCCAGCCACAATAAAACATCCTGAAACATTTACAGTAGAATCATTACACACCCGCTGGCTGCCTCTAAGAAGAATCACATCACTTCATCTGAATTTAACCTGAACCACAGAGCTGCCAAAGCACTGCATTACATCTCCCTGCCTGGCTAATAGAAGCTGCAGCTGTAATTCATACATTTCAACCAGCGCCATTCATCAAGCTGTCAGTGAAAGTGCACAAACACTCTGGACCTAATGCTAGCTAACCATAAGGGTTAGACCCGGGCCACGTCTGACTGGTGGAAGAACATGACTAACATATGTGAGAGCCCTTTAATTGAACCTCATCGTGACACCTGCAGCTTCAGGTTAAACTGAACTGATGCATCCAAAGTCTGAGCAGAGTGTGTCTGTGCGAGCCGAGCTGCGCTGACATCACATAAACTTTACTTGATTATTTCTTTATGCAGTAAAATGCATCACAGCTGGAGCGCTTTAAGCAGCTGCTGCTGCGCATTACTGGGTCGCCCCGGCGCTGTCAGACTGAATTCTGGTTCCCGTGTGCTCCTCTGAACCCTGCTGTGGTTTAAGATCTCCGAGCCTTAATGCAGAGTCGATGTTATAAACAGTCTGTGATGAGTCTAAAAGCTCCTGTGAGGCTTCCTCCGTACTGAACTCATCCCAGAATGTCCCTGTGCTGTCAGGCTGCATTTCCATGTCTCCAGGCTCGCTGCTCCCGCATCTGACTTTTAAATATTTGAAGAAATCTCCCAGTCTTACAGGGAACATGTTCATATTTAGGTCAGTTCACCCAAATCACAGAAAAATGTGTTTTTTATAACTTTGTAGTTCATATTGAAACTACATCCTATCATATTGAAAAACTTCCATTAAATTCATCTGCAAACGATGATCCACTTGGCGTAGAGCTCAGTGTCAGTGTGATTCTGTGTAAAGCTGTCAGGACGTCACTCATTGGTGTGTGGACGACCTCGTGCTGGTTGACAGAAGACCTGAAACTAGTCTGAGACTGTTTCCTGGGTCATTTCAATACAATTAGACTTCTTCCAGCTGCCCCCTGCTGGCCAATAGAAAGAATGCAGCTCAAAATAACTTCACTTTTCAGAAACTCTGTCCACTAATTATATACTGTCACCGGTTCCCATCACTTCGAGTCACCTGGTTCTGACACACCTGCTTCTCCGGCACCGACTGCTATAAAGTGTGTGTGTGCCCATTTCAGACTGCTCCGTGTCGGTCTGTTCAGACTTCACTCTGCCGGCTGCCTGCCTGTTTATTGACCCCTGCATTCGTTTTTTTGGCACTCTGCTTGTTAATGCTCTTTTGGACTCGGTTGCCAGTCTTGACTTTCAGCCTGCCTTAACGACTGAATAAAGTCTGCTGGAACTGTCCTGCCTGAGTTGTGGCGAGTGTCCAAACTTTGTTTTTATGGTTTTGTAGGTTTATGATCAGGAATCAATCAAAATATGAAAGTGGGATTTCAGGCATGGTGCACATTCTGATGGCTGAACGTCTCCTGCTGTGATATGAAGCTGCAGAGCCGGCCACAATCCTCTGTGGGTTTGTCCCTACATGTGGCCTCTATCATACCACAAGCCATTTAATTAGTTTTATGATTAATGTTTAATCTCATGTTTGCATTTTTTTAGTGTGGACTGATATTGGATGATATATTAGCACGTGTCGTGCAGCCGGGGCTCAAATCTGATTTCCCAGTGTGCTGCATGTTTTCACACATAGCGGTCCTGATCCATACGACATATCTAATTATGATACATAATGCATGACATCAGGTGTAGTAATATGAGGCCCAGTCCTCTTCGCGCAGTGTGAGTATGAGGAGGTGAGCCTTGGTAACAGTATCACCGCTGCATGCTTTGTGTAATGACAGTGTTCAATCTCTTTACAGAGAGATTACGTGGATGGATTTAGTTATTAAAGCATATTTTGTAAAGCCCTAATGAGATTTATAATCAAATGAACACTGGCCTTATTTAACGGGCTCCACATCAATAATTTATCACAGCATCCGAACATCAAACAGCTCTTTGAGCTGGTGTTGGTAATTCTAACCTTCACTCATCCTTTCCTTCCCTCCCTCCCTTCCTCTCTCCTTCCTCCTTTCAGCCTTGTCACGACCAGTTATTTCTCAGAAAAAATGAAAAATAACATCAGCAGTATTTTCCAAGGCAGCGACCTTGCAGAACATTTCTCGGGCCCTGCATGTTTTTCTCTCTTGCTCTCGGGTAAAGTGTTTGTCCGTTTTCCCGCTCGTTATAAATACATTAGCGGCCGTCAGCGGTCCGCGCCTCTCAGCAATCAGATGCTTCTGATGGGTCTCGCCTCCCACTCGGCCAGTCTCCACCCATCCACACAGTGGTGTGATTACTCGGACAGGAATATGGAGAACACAGGAAGACTACAGCCAGCGCTGATCAGAGCAGAACACGACGCTGGTGGAAGGACGCAAACTGCAGGCAGGCTGGTGTTGTCTAAAAGCAGAGGCCCGGCAGAGACCTCAGATCAGCCTGCCATCATTCTGTCCTCAGGAGACGTCTCAGTCCAATAAGCTGACCATGAAGTCAGAACTCTGCTCTTGGCAGAATATCGGACTCTGGCCAGTCATCGCTTGCTTTGTCTTTGTGGATGACGCCTGGTTGCTTTAAACACGGCACCCACCCGTCAATCAATCTTAATTCTTATAAAGCCTTAATATATTTGACCAGGTTGTATATGAATTCAGACGGGGAGATTAGCTCTAAACGTAACGTCCCACACAGACACGGTATCTTTGTGAGACTGAATCTCAGCTCGTGTTCATTCTCAAACAACTTGTACTTTTATTTCATCTCAGAAATCATCCTCACATCACCTCCTGATATTTGGAATAGACGTGTCTTGCATAACAAAGCAGCTGTTTCATATAAAAGGTGTTTATGAATATTCAGGCCGACTCCAGCATATTTACTGTTGCAACAACACGATGATCCATCAGCAGGGGAAGTGAAGGTGACGGCAGAGACAGAGAGCTGAACATCAGAAAAGAAGAACCTCCCCACGTGTGCTAGCATGCTTACATGTTACCATAGTAACAGCAGATGATGATAATAACATTGAATAACTATGTAAACTGCAAATGTACGTGTGGTTCGATAACAGAGGCACTCAGCTGTGCCGGTCAGGGTGACTCTGACTGGACAGTCGCAGCCACATCTTTTTCAAAAACACATTGGTCCTTCTTTGTGCAGATTTCTTTGACTCACTCAGCTCATGCCTCATTTAATTAAACCCGTAACATGACGAGGATGAAAGTTCATAAAACACAAACACAGAGAGAAGAATCAGGCTTCATGTCGGCTACTGAATCAACCTGTGGGGCCTGATTAAGTCCACTAACAGCTGAACATCATTCATTTGTTTTAGCCTTGAGAGAGGGATGACATGATGGAGGTGTCCTCTGGTTCAACAAGTGCAGACACTCGATGTCTGGAGGGAGGACGCTCTGGTTGTTGCACCAGGTAAAAAAAAACTTAAATGAATCTTCTCTTCTTTTTTTTGTGAAAACTTTCCTCTGTCTATTAATTTATGACCACCGCACACTGAAAATCTCTGACTTTATAATTACCCCACTGACTTTACTTAATTGTTGCGTGGCCCTTTAATTTTAGGGCTGTCGGCCTGAAATTAAAGGGGCAAGTAATCTGACTTCTATCAGCTCGTGTTGTAGATGAGCGCGAAGCGTCGACAAGTCTGCGGTCCTGTTTCCTGAGAAACACAAGCTGATACGCACTTACACATTCTCATCATCCAGAAACATCTCAGGGACTGCTCGTATCGCCCTTCATGTCACGATGTGTCCATTAGTTAGACAACTTTTCCTTAATTATAACTAAATGAAACATCACAACATGACTCTATAACGACTCCACTTAAAGCTGATGAAGGTGACGGAGGCACGTTGAACCCCTGCTGGGGTATGCAGGAAGCTGAGTCTCTGTGTGAAATGACGTTGCTGTGATGTTTGGTAATGTGCTGATGCAGGAACACATGGGCGGCCAATCAGGTCGCAGGTTTTTCAGTGCAGAAGGCTGTTTGATGTAAATCTTACCTGACGCCCGTTGAACATATTCAGCTAACAGCAGAGCTCTGTGGTGAAGTGACTCTGGATTCTGGTGAACACGAGGAGAGACTGGCTTTGTGTTTCAGTGCTGGGCCTCGGGGATTCAGACAACCTTGTAGGTACAGTGGAGGACATGTGTGGGACATGTTCCAGTGGGCGGGCAGTCAGTTGTTGAAGAACTCTTTCTTCCAGCTGTCATTTAAGATTGCAGGAGGTGGTTCCATTTCAGATCCCTTCTTTGGGACGGGGCACGATCTCAAGGGAGGGAAGACTTATTGGAAATCATTTCTGTTCCTTTATTTTCAGCCTGTCCAGTCTTAAAGACAACACAGTTTCCTCCAAGACTTGACAAAACAAGAAGAAGAACTAGGTTTTGTTCAGGGATTTGGTGTCTTGTTGATCTAGAACAATCCAACAGGAACAGAGCGAGTGTGGAAATAAAGAACACTCTCCATCTCCTCCTGCTTTTTTCTCTGTAAAATCACCTTTATTGTCTTTGTTTCCTGGGAATAAAACAGCAGCAAACGGCATGAATATGTGCACACACACACACACTCACTGCAGTTGTACACACACAGTATAACTGGACCTCAGGGAATATGCAGGAAGTCAAATGAGTCCCCGGAGACACACTTGAAACCCAGTTTAATAATGCGGAACCTTCCTGCGAGCAGACATACAGCACATTTACTACATTTCCATATAAGAGAGCTTCACACCTACTGTATGTACATCACAATAAATACGCCGACTCATGAATAAATTACAGGCATGAAGAAAAACACATGAAGCTTTAATTGTTTCAGATTCTTTACTCGGAGCTCACGGGGACAGTGTGGTGGTGTGAGGCACTCATGCACAGTCAGTGTATTTGGGTCACAGCTACAGAAAAACTAAAGCAGGCGCTGTCTGACATCCTTAGAAACGTTTGATTTCACTCACAACCTTCAGACCCAAACAGCTGATCTGCAGAGCCGCGCAGAGGTTCTGACGGTTAGTGCCAAAGAAAAGAGCTGTCTGATGGCGAGGTGAAGCGGCGAACATCTTCTCTTCTAGCTTCAACAGATATTGATTTTTATGAGGTAAAATACATTTTTTCTGGTGACCCCATCCACAGCAGTTCACAGCTCTACTTCTGTACCAGGATCCCTGTCTACGCCAGACGGACTGTAGGTGACACACTCACACACACACAGCACAACTATCCCTTTAAATCAGAGTACTCTGAGTTTTACATCATCGTAAATGTAATATTTTTGGGACTTGATAGGACAAGAAAAGCAGTTTAAAGATGTCAGTCAGGAAACTCTTCATACATTAAATGTTGCAATGTGAAACTAAGGTAAAGTACTGTGTATGGAAGCTGTGCCAGCAGCACGTGTGTAGCACTGATTGGGCAGGATGTTTAGGATGTAGCGACACCGCCTTCGTCTTTTTTCATGTGAGTTCTGACGACTCTTTAAAGATCTGTCCTCTGACAGTCACATGTAGAGAAGTGTTGTTCTGAAGACACGTCTGTCAAGCTAACACAATGGAAACCATCAGGAGGGAGAGCTCTGTGATGTGCCTGGGTCAGATACATTGCTGCTTTCTGCAACACTCATTTGCATTTGTCGTTACCAAAAGCTAAAGAAAGTTATGAAGAGGCTGCTGAAAGTGTCTCGATGAATCTGCTGCCTGACAATCTGCATCACGACCGTGCTAAACCATTACTCAAAATAACTCTTCATTCCCATCAGCACCCACACGTCACGTCTGAATGGAGAGTCAGAGCTGCGGGGACCAAAGAAAAAAGCTTTCACTTCACGCTCCATCACAAACAAGCGTCCCATTGTTCGAGCTTACCACCTCACTTTTCTTCCTGTCAGCTGTAACTGCACGTACACGTGGACGAACCGGCCTCTCATTACTGACCACATCAGTTTATACCCTGCACGGACACGAGAGGAGAGAAGTGTACTTCCTCGCAGACACAACAGGTTTGATCTTCTGTTCAAGGTCTAAAAAATCTTCTGTATGTGTCACATACAGCAGCATAACACCTCCTGTCATGCAGCCTATTTTAAGCCTCATTTCACGAGGTTTAAATTAAATAAATTCACACTTTAGGCGTGAGCGTGAATCGTTGTTTGTCTCGATGTGTCAGCCCTGCGATGATCTGCCGACCTGTCCAGGGCATTTCATCCAACCAGCCCCCCCATGAAAATTGAATTAAAGGATCAACTCAAAGAATTAAATGTTGTTTCTGCAGCGAGAGCTCAGGATGGATGTGCAGCTCGTCTCTGCCGGGTTTGCTTCGGTGAGTCAGCGTACATTATGTCTATAGGTGTATGTGCATCTATGTGAATGCATGTGTTTGGTACAGTTCATGTGTTCTGTCAGCTGGAAGAGCGCAGACAGGGCCAGCGTTATCTTGCAATGTTCCAGAATGTTCTGGCTTCTTTGCCACTTCACCCTTAACAAAGTTTCATTAAATACTGCTGACAGAACACAAGGCACCAAACACGACAAATCGAACCAAACAGTCCCAAAGACTTCACATCTAAAGTTTAACACCGTGCAGCACAGGAAATAATGTGTCCTTTATGTGGCAGGCAGAAGGTGTGAGCTCCCTTCATGTCTCACATGCTGCACCAGAGTTAACGGAGCTGTGAACAAACCGTCCTGTGCATAGTTCAGGGGGAGTGGGAGATCGTAGCATTCGAAGCAAAAACATTAAAACACAGAAAATAAAGTGAGGTGAGACGTTGATAGGATTTTATTTTGGAGGGTTTCTTAGAGACTCTCAGCGAAGCTGAGCAGAGTGGAGACTGTGACAGAGGCTGCTTTCTGGGGGGCAGCTCACTAAGAGGTGGCTGTTGCAGTTTGTGATTGTCAACTTTGTTTTTGAGACAGAGCTACAGCGTTCGAGGGTTAAAGTGTCGCCTGATGCTCTAAACCAAATATTTCTTCACCACAGGTTAAAGTTTGCAAAGCTGCAGGAGCTCTGTGACAACACACAGATGAAGAAATCTCAGGTTATTAATTTCATGCAGCAGATTCAGGAGCTCCACTTCACCTTTCAGCCTGCTCGGAGGAAGCTGTGTGTGTGTGTGTGTGTGTGTGAGTCCTGCTTTATTGAATCCAAATGCGCTCTTGAGTTATGCACATTTTTATGTTAATACAAGCATTTGTTTGGAATGTGTCCTTTATTTATTGCAACCAGCGATAAGCAGAGAAATGTCAAAGCATCAGTACATTAGTGCATTACGTCTGTGTGTGTGTGTGTGTGTGTGTGTGTGTGTGTGTGTGCCTTTTGTCTGTGCCATACTAATCATTGTAATGACTTTTACAGCTACAGAGGGGGAACATGAGTCTTTGTGTGTGTCCTTCCCACAACAGAGCTGATTTTCATTGGCCATAATAAGCATAATAAAATGTCAGCTTACCCATAAATCCTGCATGTTGTTGCTGCGTGTCTGCAGAGATAGCAGCCGGCTCATGGAGAGTGAACTGAGTGGAGAGGCTTCGGTCAGGATTATTCTGCTATTGTATTCTCACTGTATAATAACACACGCATGGGCATCAGAACATGTGCTCGGTGACATTCATCACCATGTCAGATCGTTTGGCTTCTCATGCAGAGCTGATGGTGTCTGCAAAGCAGAGGAGGCCTGACAGGTGGATGTTTGATGAATCTGTGTTAGCAACACGTTGATCACCTTTTTCCAGGTTTAAAATCTGTGTTTGATGAAGATTCATTTTAGTTTGAGTGAAGGAGGAACTATCCCTCCATCTATCGTGCAGTCTTGTCTCAGCTAATGCCTCGGGATGCTCGGCTGATCACAACCACAGAAGTGAAAATTGGGAGTAATCTTCCCACAATTGTCCAAAATCTGCCATCTGCCTCGCTCGCGTCTTAAACTATGTGCATTCAGATTTCACTCCTTAATCCCAGCTCCAAAATTAGTCTGCGTTCAGACTAAAAACAGAAGACTGGCAGGATGTGTGAGAACAATCACGTTAACGTCTCTCTGCGCTCCATCTTCCTCTAATCATCCTCTTCTTCCTCTTTTTATTAAATTAAGAACGTCAGTACCTTTTCTTCCTCTTCATTTCCTCCTCTCCTCTTCCTTCTTATTCGGTGTTCCTCCTGTTTCTCTGCTTCCTTCCTTTCCACCTCTCCTCATTTTTCTTCCTCATTATGGTTCAAACAGTTTCTCTACATCCTTCTCTCCTGGGCATTGGCCTGTATGTGGGTTGTTGGAGGGGGGGGGGGGGGGGGGGGGGGGGGGGGGGCTGTGTTATGTGTTAAACCTTGGCGTGCAGAGGTGAAAGGCATTCTGGGATTTGAGACCCTATTATGCGAGTTGCTGCTTCAGAACACATGAGCTGAGGAGGGAATATCAGCCGGACCCAGTGGAATGTTTTAACATTACAAGTTCATGAAATATTAAGAAACCATCACAGAGGTTATCGACCCCGGACATTTCTACAGGTTCACAGACACGCAGCAACAGAGAGGAAGAGATGGCGCTCGTCTGAAAGACGCCAAACAACGTCCACGCTGTTTAAATATAAAATACAAAACTTACAATGAAACTAGAAAAACTGTCTGTGCGGCCACAGAGGCTCTTCATGATAAGTTAGTTTAGCACGTTAGCAAGATAATGTTTTCTAATTAGCAACATCCTCACCTCTCATATATTCACTCATTTCCTTCCTTCCTTCCTTCCTTCCTTCCTTCCTTCCTTCCTTCCTTCCTTCCTTCCTTCCTCTCTCTCTTTCACAGCTGCCTGCAGCAGCTTTTGTGTTTTTCGTGCTGAACGCTTGCGTGTCACAGCAAGTGGCATCATGGGAGATGAGAGCGGGACATTAGTCACACTATGCACTGAGTCACACGTGCACATTTTCAGTAACATGCATGCACGCACACACACACACACACACACAGTGGCTTACGAGCTTCAGCCATCTGAAATATTTATGTGCTTCACAGGTAAACGGAGAGAAAGAGGGCAGGAGGAGAAACAAAGAGGCTCCGGAGGAGAAGTTCCAGAAATCATTGATGACTGAAGAGACACTTCCTGTTTTGGAGCTGCAGATTGGGTAAACTGAAGCAGCTGTGTCTCATTTTTGGAAACCTGCTGCGATTCCTTCAGGATGGTTGGTGGATTTGATTTGACACGCTGCTGCCTCACCGCTGATTTTACAAACATAAAACCTGTCTGTTAAAAGTCTGAAAGGCAAAAACAACTCTCTTGATGTGTCTGGAAGTCTTTCGGCATCCCGTCCAAAACATTATGTTGAATGTACGTGAGGTAGCTGTGACGCAGGCAGAGGAGATGTGGCACTCTTCGAACAGATTCTGCTGCTTCTGTGTCTGACTTCCGTCCAGCTCGAGCTGCTCTGTGCCGGTTAACACAGCTGCTCTCTCTTTTTGACAGATGCCGCGTCGAGAGCTGACCGAGCCGGCAGGAAGTCAGGCACAGACACGTGATCTGCGTGGAGCAGCAGAGAGGAGAGATGCTTCTGGAAGGAAGCTACTGAAACTGGCTGTGGAGCTTCCGGTGGAGTTAGAGTCATCGAGCGGATCCGATCCAGTCTGCCAGCCTCGCAGCAGCCAGAACACAAAAACAACCGCATTCCACAGCACGGCAGCTGCTGCTCCTGTTGGTGAACGTCACGTTCATCACTGATGGAGACTTTTTAAAGCTGCACTGCAAACACAGTTTCAACTCTTTGACTTCCTGTAATACTGTCTGCATTGTGTTTCGGGTTTGGTCAGCTGTGGTGTGTCCTTTAAGGTCAGGCTAGTAGCCACAGCACAGATGGCAACAGCAACATTAAAAGAGGCAAAAGAAAGCGTGCAGTGTGTGTCATAAACACACACACACACACACTCCATCACAGTTGATTTTCCAGGCTGGTTCAGTCTTGAGGAGAAGAAAAGGGTTGGCTGAGCAGTGACAGAGGAGCTCGCCAATTTACTGTGTTTTTGTGCAGAGCGTGTTAACGGTGGCAGATTATCTCACAGCGCATGAAGATAAGTGACAAGTGTTGTTAGAGAAGACTCGCTCAGCCCACGAGGAAGAGGAGGAGGAGGAGGAGGAGGGCAGGGATAACAATACGCTCAGCTCCGTAAAGATCAAAAGTTGCATCTTGTAGCTGTGAAGTCTGACATCACACACATCACACACACTCTGTAAACAACGCAAAGAGGACAGAGGGAGGAATGAGCGGAGAGCGCGACGAGATGAAAGCGTGATGAAGACGTCGCAGGCTGCAGACGAGCAGCGTGATGAGCAGCAGAGATCAGAACAAACCAAAGCAGAGCTCAGTCCAACTCTTTAAACCCACTGAAGTGTCAGTCCTGACACACGCACACACACATTTTGCAGCACTTGTCCTCCACTTGTTGGTGTGTGTGTGTGTGAAGCAGTGAGTGTGTTTGTTGGAGCAGAGCGGGCTGTGAAGTTCTACCTGACCCGCGCTCAAATGTTCTGCTGTCAGCTGAGTCACTTCACTGCTGAGCAGAGACGAGCAGGCGGCCTGGAGGGATTCACTTCATCCCGAGCCAACAGATACCCCCTGCCCACACACACACACACACACACAGAACAATGAGTCACACATCATGGCCGAGCCTTTCTGTAGCACGACACTCACATCAAGACAGTTTTATACACACCACAGTTTATTCTGCCATCGTTCAGGCGCCATGTTGGCTCCATCAGAGCTGCTCCAGCTGTAGTTACAGTTTGGATGTTTGACTTTGTTTACAGCCTGCATGATTGTCTGAGTGTTCATATTTCAGGATGCATCACTGCAACAGGTGGAAGCCAATATTACGAGAAAAGACTCAAGTTAAGTCAAGGAAAATGTTATACCATCGATCGACGCTCAAAGGCTCCACTGAGAGAGATTTTTTCTTACTACAAGATTTACTTTATTAATCCCCATGAGGGAATCTGAGTTCACTCATATAACACACACACACACACACACTCACACAGGTGATGGGCTACATAGTAGTGCCAGAGCAGTTAGGGGTCGGTGCCTTGCTTAAAGAAGCTGAACTGGACACTCTCCAGCTACCAAACTGGACTTCAACCAGCCCGGCCCCTGCAGAGCGAGCTGCCGCAGCCCCAAAGGAAGATTAGAGGACAATATTAATGTGCATTCTGAATTATGCAGCAGCAGGATTTCAGCCTTTATCCCTCCAATAAGCCTCAACACTTTAATTCCACTCAACACTTCAATAAACTAATGAGGATGTTCTTAAGGGTCCAGCGTGCTGAAGAGGTTTACTGACTTTCTTCTCTCTTAGATTTAGTTTGAAACGGTCTGTCTGCAGTAAAGAGGACAACATGACAGAGCTGACACGTCCAGGAGGAGCAAACATAGAAATATACTTTCTATAGAAACGATTATCTTTGTCGAGACGTCTGCTGCCACTCGAGATACGATGATGACGATGTTTCCTGTCCCATCATGCATCTTTACTCCTCCTTTAGATCCCAACTCACGTTCATGTCACGTGATTTATGTGTTAATGTTTCATCATTATTATTAAATCATGATCAGGATGCTTTGCAGGTAAAACTCAACCAAACTATCAACATGAAGCAGATTAAACGTGTGATTAAAGGGCAATGAAGGCTCAGAGTATCTGGAGCGCCACCTTCAACCAATCAGAAGGAGCCAATCTGTGGAGGGGGCGTGGTGCATCAGCTGCAGGAGAGGTGAGATGATTAGCACACCTGTTTAATCACTCTCCTTTAACAGTACTATGCTGGACTGGCCAGGAGACAGAAGAGACCAGACGGCGGCTGGAGAACGGCTGAAGGAATATGAGCCAGTGTGTTGACTGGTTGTTCTGGGCAGGTTTAGTTTATTTTGTACTGATTTATGCACATTTGAGTGTGATTTGAATTCTCTTGAGCTGGGATGTCACAGCAAACACTTCTGTCCCATCAGTTTGTCTGAACAGTTTTCATGAGTTCAGGTTCAAACAAATGTTAAAATCGTTGCACAGCCGCTTCTGAAGCTCTAAACTGATGTCGGCAGTTTCAGATAGAACAAATAGTTTGTTCAGTCTGTACATCAGTGTTTGACATCGCTCCTTCAGCGCTGTGACTCCACGTGTTCATCTCCGCTTCGTCTGCATGTTTGCTCTCTCTCTCTGCCGCGTTCGAGTTTGATTGGGAAGTCAAACGAGCAGCAAGAAGTGCCAGCCTGCAGCCTGTGAAAGATGAGACGCACTAAAAGTTTGAAAGTGCCTGACTCAGTTTTATGTAGAACTCAGTCGAGTGATGAGAAGCTACCGTAGATCTCCCTGCCTCAATTTAACCCTCTGTGCACACACACCTTTAAATAAAGTTATGTAATGTAGTATAAAGAAGAGAAATGAATGTTTTATGTTGCGTTAAATCTGGAAAAAAACACTGAGAACTGCTTCAGATTTTTATTCGCTGAGCCTGCACAGCTCTGCAGCGTTCAGCCACTGAGCATGCTCAGTGTCCTGGAGTTTGACAGTGACAGGAAGTGACAGAGAGCGGCAAACAGCAGCAACAGGAAGTTGAATTGAGAGCAGCACAGTCGTGAGTCATCTCTCCTTTCAGACCCGTGAACCTTTTAAATGACGAGAGCACAGGCGGGACGTTAACGTTAACGACATCACAGTGAACTGCAGCTATTAGTCATATTAGTCACACCTGCGTTTGATGGCTCTGGTTATACAACTGTGTGTGTGTGTGTGTGTGTGTGCGTGTGCGTGTGCGTGTGTGTGTGTGTGTGTGTGTGCGCGTGCGTGCGTGCGCGCTCAGTTTGAGAAACACTTCTTCAAAATAAGAGTGTTCACTGCTGCTGTTTGGTCTGCTTTGAACAGAGTTGCTTTCCTCGGATAGTCCAGTGTGGCCAGGCCTTAACCAATGACAGTGTCTTGGCTCTTGCAGTGCATTGTGGGATTTGTTGTATGAGTGGTGGGAGTGCGGTTTACAGGCGGGCCTTGAGTTTGACGTGTCTGCACTAAACCCTCCTGACTCTCTCTGTTATCTGTTAAGTTCGAAGGAATAACATCAGTCATCTGTGCAGCTGTTAACAAGGCTGAGGACTGATCTCGTCACAGCGTGGCCTACACGCTCATCCTGCAGCACGCCGACACAACGTGACACACACAGAAACAAGTCCATGTATTCTGTTTGCTGAATCACGTTTCCTCTGGTGCAGAAACTCACAAAACTTTTTTCATGTCTGAGTCACTGAAGTTTTTGAGTCTGGAGCTGATTTTACCAACAAGAGCGCGTCATGTCGCCATCATGCTCACGTAATGACAGTGTTCACATGACACACGCTGCCTGCACACTTCAGAGCGCCGAGCAGCTGAACTCTCTGTGCACTTTGATATGTGTCAGTGTTTCCTGCCTGAAGGTCTCTTACATCAAAACAATAAGAACAAATGTAGTTTATTGACGTGGTGAAGCAGTGTGGGATCATGGGAGTTGATCAGCTGATGAAAATTTGTTCATGGATTATGGTATAATAATACTGTAAACATTTATCAACCTCGTGTAGCATAAAGAAACTCTTGAGGTGGTGAGCCTGCACACAGCTGTGTACATTCACACGTGGAAATGTGTGTGTGCTCATGTGACTCGTCAAACTGTGAACATGTGCGTAAAAACATCTTCAGAGAGGAACTGCGGTCTGCGGTCATCAGGCCAATTCATTAGCGTCGACACTAACAAGCTAAACGTGCTGCTTCCTGCAGCCATGCAATGCATGCTGGTCCGCATCGTTATACAGCCACCAGCCATCGCCTGAAAACAAACTAATTGGATGCTGCGGCGTTCATCTGTGAAGCAGCTTAAACTCTGCTGTAAGATCCTGAAGTTTGCGGTTTGCTGCTCTGCTCTTCTTCATCTTGAGTGTTTTGTTGATGCACAGAGACGCCGACACTTCAGCCAAGGCCTGTTTGTTGCTACAGAAGTCCATGACTTTCTTCAAGGTGTAGACATTCATCAGACCACCTGACATGCTGCAAAGTGTCTGACCCAGACTGCGTCAGATATTGTGTTGGACGCTCGCAGGGACATGCACTGAGCTTGCAAGCGTGTTTTTATTGCACACAGAGGAGAAGTGAATGAGTTCTTTTTGAAATGCCCCGTTACGCCTTGAATGAATGCTAGAGGCGTCTCCTGTGTTAAACTGAGCATTTTCCATCAGCGCTTCGATTATTTGAGACACTGAACTCTCTCCAGTCGAGTTTAGGCGACAACGCTTCATAAAGTTTTGTCATTAAAACACTTTCACTTCAGTTCTGAAGCTTTATTTCAAACTGTGTGTGGTAGTTTGCTGTGTTTTCCCTCCTAATGAAGCGCACCTCCTGTCACAGCGCCTCACTTATCTGCTGCTGCTGTCACCGCTCTACATACAGCAGAATAACAAACCAAATGTTCCAGACTTTTAAACATTCTTGTTTGTGCGCTCAGGCCGTGTAGCTGCTGCTCTCCACTCGTCAAGTCGGACAGTGCAGGGAACATGGATCAGCTTCAGCGCTCCACATCAGACTCTGCAAGAAGAATAAATACTGTCGCTCCTCTTAAACAAGCATGATCATAATCATCTATTTTATTTTTAATCTAAACACAAAAACTGCCCCCCCCCCCACACACACACACACACATCCATCCTTCCAGCTTCCTTTGTCTACATCTGCACACTGAAACAAAACCATTCACAGTTTCTGGCAGCACATCTCCCTGTTTGGAGCGCCTCGGCTTTGGGAGGCGTCGGCAGCCGCTAAGCCTCCTCTGTGGGGGGGGGGGGGGGGAATGGGAATGGTGGAGGCTGAGAGGAGAGCAGAAACAAACAAAAATAAATAGAAAAGAAAAAAGTGTCGGTCTTATCCTGCACCTCAGAAAGCTTAATCTCATTTCCACACTTGACTGTGCGTATGTGGCTAACTCGCCTGCACTGTTTCCTGTTCTGCCTCTTCAGAAGTCAGACAGCGAAGTTTGTGGAGAGGCGGGCGAGGGGGAAGGAGTGTGGAGCAGGAAGACAGTTTACATCTGCACCGTGCAACTTTTCTACACACAAACAGGAAGTGTTTATTTTTTCTCTGAGTCTATTAAAAGTGAAATTCAGCGATGGGAGTCTGAGGGAGTGAACACTGTTTGCTGATGACTCGGTCCTCACAGCGCTGTCATGAGCGAGGATGAGGGTCAGCACCACCGGTCCATGATTCTCTGCCGGAAAATGGTGGTTGCTGCCCCGAGTGAGGGAGTTCAAGTTTCTCTGGGTCTTGTTCACGAGTGATGGGAAAATGGAGCGTGAGGTGGATCGGTGGTCTGGTGCGGCGTTTGCTTTGCTGCGGACATTGTACTGGACCGCCGCCTGACTCAGCTCTCGATTTTCCAGTCGGTCTACGTTCCAACCCTCACCATGATCATGAGCTTTGGGTAGTGACTGAAAGAATGAGATCGCGGATACAAGTGGCTGAAATGAGCAAAGGAGCACACAGCTGTCCTGCTGATGTCAACACGTTTGTGAGGACGATGTCAGTCGAGGAAAGGTGAGAAGAGGAGGCGAGGTGTGTGTGTGTGTGTGAGTGTGTGTGTGTGTGTGCTCTTTCCTCATTACTTCCTGTCAAGTGAATTTGGGTAGAAAACATCAGCAGCTTCACAGATCTGAGCTGTGGTGAGAATTCACCAGCTCTGCTGTACGAACACGGCCTGAGGCAAATGATTCAGTTTGGTTCAGTCGTTCGGTGTCGAGCTCTGGTTAATGATCGCTCCAGCTGTTTGTTCACTCAGTGGAGGGCTGATCCATTGAAAACGTGACATCATCAGGAACAATCTTTACTAGAACATGATGAACTCTGAGGACTTAAATGAAGTGAAATGTTTCTCTCTGTGACGGCCGGCCGGCCTTAAGACGGTGATTGCAGTCACTGTGGTTTTGATGGTTTAGCCTTGGTTCATCCATCACACACAGCTCCTGATGTCTGACTGCACCTGGCACAGTTTGCTCACGTTAAGTCTCATTTAATCATTTATTTTGTCGACTTGAGCTGAGATCAGCTGCAGCCTCCCGCTGAGCCATGATGGATGGATTTATCTTCATTAATAACAATGAAACAACCAAATACTGATGATGATTTTTTATTTGTTTTCATGATGCATTAACACACATGAACATTTAATGTCTGGTCATGATTTGTAATCCAGGAGGGAAAGAGCCATGAAGAACAGAGATCCATCCATTATCTGGGACTGCTGATGTGCTGATGTCTGGGCCATCCAACGATTGGCGAATGGATGGCGAGCACGTCCGTCCTGGAAATTCCCCAGAAAGCCCCTTATTGTTAAAACAAAAGCCATCCACTGTGGTTGTACAGTGTGTGATTATCTTAGAGGTCATAAAAGGTCAACAGCGAGCTCTCGCTCAGGATCAACATCATCACACATGGATGCAACAAGAGCCTCAGCTTTCCACTCAGACACAATTCATGAAATGTATATGCAGAAATATTCAAATGCACCCGACAACTCCACTGCACTGCAGAGATGCACAACCTGACCGAGGCTGATTGATCTTGTTTTGAGAGGGATATACTATGCAAGCACAGAATGAGTCAGATTGTTATTCCTGTTTTGAGAATATTTGTCTTTTTATTTCTTACTTAGCAAGTAGGTCCTAAAACTATACATATTTCACAGAAATGAGTCGAATTTGTCCGATACTCTTTCATGACCTAAGCTAAGAAAGCATTCAGCTTCAGCTTCAGCTGTTTCACCCATGCCCAGCAGAATCACCAAAATGTAGCCAAGCACTGAAGTGTTCCAGCCACTGAGAGACAGTGATCGGCTAATCTGCTGCACCTTTATCGCCTCTGCTCGGTCTCATCACTGAAGTTTAACACTGAGATTAGAAGCTACAAACTCTCAAACTGTGAATCAAGCTTGTGGTGACTAAACGACATCTGATGGCGTCTCTTTATCTGTCGTCTCTCAGCAGCCACAAACCTTTTTTATCCACAAACACAAACAGCGACAGTTAATGAACGCCAAGCCGACAACAGAGCACCTATCCGTCCAGAACAGTGCAGTCAATCAGGCTAATGGAGAAACGATTATCAAGGCAACACTGGAGAGGATCGATGGACTGAATGTAGATGATGTAAATGAATCGATGTGACACTGTGGAGGACAAACAGAGGCCGTGTCTGTTTAAACATAACAGCACAGCGTCAGAGAACCCTCACTGACATGATGAGTTCACTGAACCCCGACCCTGAATGCATCCTTCAACCAATGAACACACTCACTACCAGGCAGGACCAACCTGAAAGTGTTCATGCAGAAGCAATAAGTGTGTGTGCAGGAATTCACCTTCTGTTGTGTTTTTGGGGATTTGAAGACCCGTGGAGCGGCTCCTCGTCATGCACACACTTCGCTCTGAGTAGTTTTCAGTGTAAAACATACACATCAGCGTGAAGAGAAACACAGTGGAATCAACATATCTGGTAAATATCCTGACTCCACTGCATCACTGCAGCCGAAAGTGTGAAGTACCTGTGACAGGAGCAAACGCAGCGTCATGCACTGTGCTAAGAGAACACCGTGCACTTTAAATAACTCCGACACGTCCACCAAACAGAACACTGTGTCCGGCTGTGACAGAGCCTCTGTTACCTGTACGTCCCCGGGGCATTTGTGCAGCGTTTGCTGATGCCTCACACTGTTTGGTGTCCTAATGTAGTCACAGAGCAGCAGCGCTCCCATGAATGAGGAGGCACAAGGAGACACTGTACTCCTCTTCCTGTCGCTTCGCCTGACTGCTGCAGAGACGCACAGAGAGCGGACACTGTCACATGTCTATCCTCCATTATTTGTGAATAAACTCTAATTAAGGTGGAGAATGAAGTGGAATTAACAGTCAGGAGGAAATGAAAATGTTGCTGCTCTTTACCAGCTGGCATCTGATGATCATGGACTCACACAAACTCATTGTAAGACGCTGAAGCTCATCCGACTGCTGCTCTGGATGACGGAGTGCAACAGCCCTGAAACCTGTCCGCTGTCCTGAGCAACACAGCAGCTGATCCGAGCTCATGGAAGCCACAGCAGCCACAGCCACAGCCACATGGAGATATATTGGCCTACATACAATATGTGACGAATGCACTTTCCTCCGAGGCATAGTCATTTCTTTAAAGCTTTGGAAGAACACACACACACACACACACACACACACACACACACACACATATTTCTATAACCCAGTTGCTTAGAAGTTGTTCTCCGAGCCTTGTAACATATTGTTGAAATACCTATATTTACCTTTTCCTTTATATTTCCTGTCGCAGGTCTGGTTTGTACTTTATTCCTCAGGGTTAGGATGAAACTCACAAGTTCACACATCCTGACAAATGAGCTCTGCATTTCAAAGAATCAAGCCCGCTCTCTGTCTCTCGGTGAGCCGGGCTTGTTTTTCAGCACTCTGCGGAGCCGGTGGAGGAGCACAGTGTGGCGCTTCACACAGCAGCCATCTTAAAAACGCTCCTCTCTCCTGTGAAGCCTCGAATCAAACACACTCAGACGTGGAAGCCAATCTTTAGGATGTGACTCTAACACAGCGTGAGCCTGCACTGCTCCACCTCTGCACATCTGACACATGACGGGCAGGTAGCCGCTTAACGATCACATGAATCAGAAGGGAATGATTGGGTCGATTGTGTGCTAATGAGGGCGGCTGATGATAATGAAGGAGCATATTAGAGCCTCCTAATGAGCTTCTCCCTTAATGACATTTCTCTGGGAGTTTTCCTTCATCCGACTCACACGTCTTTTATTTCATGACGAGTTCTATTTGCTGTGCGACGTCTGAGGACGCAGGCAGGCCGTGTTTGGATGTCACATGACGTAATCTGAAGAGCGAGGAGGTCACGGTTTGTTAGCTAACGCTAATTAACTGCTGCTAACTGAATCTTTTGTACAGGGATGCAAAAAGTATGTTAGAAACTTTCCATGGGAATTAACGGGAATTTATGTGAATAAACCAGATTTCATGCAGGTCCACTTGAATAGCTGCTATTCATTGCTAGTCACATGCACAGAGCACACTGTTTACTGCAGGGCTGTTGAGGCCACGCCTCCTACCTGCACAGGTGATTTCTGTACCTGGACCACACTTTAGAGCCCACAGAGACTGTTGAAGAGAATAATCCACCTGTCCGTGGTCCATCAGTACCTCACAAGCTCTCTCTGGCTTCATCTATGATGAACGGCTCTCTGCTGTTGCAGGTCACTTCCATGTTAACAGAGGAGAAGAGCAGCAGTGGCTCTGAATGTTACGATGGCTGATGTTTGGCTGATGAACTGATTCTAACACTTATTTTGCCCTTGACGTCTTAATTAATGAGCTCGGTGTCTGAGGGACACTCGCCCTCTTCTCATATCAAACACTTTCATCGTTTAGCGTCATTAGAGAGAGCATCCTGCTGAATGACAACACGTTAAGGTGGACTCGTTTAATTCCCATTATATGGGAAGTGTTTTCCTGGATATGAAATTATTCATTAAGGCTGTTTGCATGAGTGAATGTTGGTCAGGTTATTCAACATGTTTCACTGGATAATCGAACACTTTGACCTTGTGGTGAAGTTTCAGCTTCACCTGCTCAGTCTTTCACCTGCTCTGTGTTTCCACAGTGATGTTTGACACCTGTAACACCTGTACCGACACCTGCCTGTCAATCAAAGCAAAGCACCTTAATTCTGCAAAACTTTGAGTCTTAATATAACTTTTAATGTTTGATGCAGTTCTTGGAGGTTGCTGTTCAGTTTCATGATCATCAGGCCGGTAGCTCTCTGTAATCCTGCTGACAGACAGGCAGGGCACAGAGAACATAAGCTCCTTAGCAGAGGTAATAAAATAACGAGCACATCCTTAATGAACCTCCATTGTGTGTTACCAGGTGAATGTGACTGTCAGCAAGAAGAAAAAACATTTTCAGCAAACAATTAAAAGTAAAAAATCGTCCTCCGGTTTAATGTGAGCCACTTTTTAGATCCTGCTGACATGACTAATGGCTCCATTTAACACCTAAATACAACTCGTGTGGGAAGAAAAATGTGACAAGGCAAAATAAATGAATCATAATGCGAAACACTCGAGATAAACAGAGAGAGAATTAATGAAGTCTGTCTGTGACGCAGTGCGCCGGAAAGGTGTCAGATGAAGACAGGAAGAAAGTAAAAGGCCAACATTCATTTGTCTGAACCATGAGCTCAGCACTTTCTCTGCTTTTCTTTTAGGAGGTAACTTTTGTAACGTTCAGATGTGTGCAGCCATAACACACACACACACACACACACACACATTTAGCTCGAGCAGAACTCATAGTGTTACTGAACATCCAAACGGTGATAACCAGATCACTGATCATTAAAGGTCATTTCTCACGTGTGTGTGTGTTTGTGTGTGTGTGTGTGTGTGTGTGTGTAGTGTAACAGGGAGTAAATAATGACACAAACACACACTCAGGAGGAGCAGGGGGTAAAATAAGTGTGTTAGAGCGTGGCAGGAGGAGCGACACGGTGAGCAGAGGAGGAGGAAAAGGTTAAACGGAGGCTAAATTAAACACATGACACTCCAGCTGTTCAACTCACAGCGGTGCCTCCATCTCTCTCCATCTCTCTCCATCTCTCTCCATCTGTCTCCATCTCTCTCCATCTCTCTGCATCTCTCTCCATCTGTCTCCATCTCTCTCCATCTCTCTGCATCTCTCTCCATCTCTCTCCATCTGTCTCCATCTCTCTCCATCTGTCTCCATCTCTCTCCATCTCTCTCCATCTGTCTCCATCTCTCTGCATCTCTCTCCATCTCTCTCCATCTCTCTCCATCTCTCTGCATCTCTCTGCATCTCTCTCCATCTCTCTCCATCTCTCTCCATCTCTCTGCTCTCCTTCACTCTGCCCCTTCCTCTCCTCCTCACATCCGTCCTTCCTGTTCAGTCTCTGCTCAGTGGCACAGACGGGTTTGAAGCGGATGATGCTCGCTGATATAGATTCAAATAGAAGAATCAAATAGATTACTCGTTACTGAAAAAAGTAACGCTGTTATTCCATCACAGGTCATAGGTCACGGTGCTATGGCCTCTAACACTAACACTAACATATTCTGCACTGTGAGTGAAATATGTCTGACTGTAAACTGACGACACTGAATGTTGTTTGAGTTTGATCTGCAGAATAAAAAGTCAAAAAATAAAAGATGTCTTTTTATAAATGAGCGCCCAACAGAGGGTTAAAGTGTGTGTGTGTGTGTGTGTGTTCAGAGTAATGTCTCCTTATATAATCGCAGCACTGTCGTGTGATAAACACTGTACAAACGTACAAACATGTATTTACTTCTCTTCGTTACAGATGTTGGGGCCGCTGGGACTCCACAGATGAATTCATTCAAACTTTTACTGTCCAATGTCAGCTGTTGTGTAAACGGTCCTCTGGTGCATGTTTACAGGACATATCAGGACATATGACAACACACACACACACACACACTCAACAGAATCTACACATCACACCAACACAGCGGCTCCTCTCCACACAGACTCAGCTGACGTGAGGAGGCAGGCAGAGCGATGACAGAGAGACGAGGACGGAGACAGAGACTTCAGTTTCCTGTCAGAGTCAGAAACAGGAAGTGAACATTAAACGACTCATCTGACTCATTTCACTGTAAAAGCTGAAATGTGGCTTCAAATAGTGAAAATGCAAATCGACGTTGAGCTGCTTCAAACACAGCTCATGTCTCAGGCCGGTGTGGGCGGGGCAGACCACGTCTTGATTGACAGCTCCCTCATTAGCAATGGCACAGGGGCCGAGCGATACCGTGACACCTCGCAGAATCAATATCAGCTGTTATGTGTACACTATATTTATAATAATCACCACTTTACTTCACCTTTCTCCTCAAAGCCAGCACACCACACAAACCTGGGTGGAGGCTGTTGGAGCAGTGGAATGACGGAGATGTTCCTGGTGAGTTTTATTTAGTTTCCATTGTTTGAACAAAGTTAACGTAATATACACAAGAACATTTCAGAACATTTCCTTTCTTTGTCCCGCTGTCTATGAGAGCGAAGCGTTGTGTTTGTCGTGTTTTGTGGGCTTTTATTTCGCAGAATTAAATGTCCAAACATAACAATGTCCAAACCCAATACAAGAAGACAGTCCTGTGGTGGCAGACAGGCAGACAGGCAGACAGGCAGACAGACAGAGATAAGAAATGGAGAGTTTGAAGCATCAGAGTTTTGGGCCGGCTAATTAATTTCCCAGTAGCGCAGCACATTAGCTGGAGGCCATGTAAACACTCTCCTCCCCTCTGTAGCGTGGCTTTTTAAAGGGATCAGCTGTCTATTTAGCTACAGATTATCGCTCTGTGGGTTTATCTCTTACCCCGAGAGCAGAGGAAGGAAGGAAGGAAGGAAGGAAGGAAGGAAGGAAGGAAGGTGAGGACAATACAGAGGGAAGGAAGGAGGGAGGGTGATAAGATAGAAGAGGAGGCAGAAACGTGATGGAGGAGAGAATGGAGAAGAAGAGAGACAAAAAATACAAAATAAGAGGAAAGGAAAGGAAAGGAAGGAGGAAAGGAAGGATTTAGTCTGAGTTGAGCTGAAGATTTCGAGAGCGTCCAGTGTTGCATATTTTCTTGAATGCACATCTAATAAAAGGTTCGGTCTGAGTTTTTAAGTCAAGAACACAGCAGCTCTTCAGTAGTCAGAGAATCAGAACCAGCCCATCGATTAACTTTAAAAAAGAACATTTAGATTTTGGTTTAATCTCAAAGTGAGACACAAAAGGACTGAAGAGGGTCCCATCTGTCAGAGAGCCTGGAGACCTGCTGATCAAATAAATCCCAATAATGTTCAACCTGGGAGCAGCTCTTCTTTGCTGATCAGGGCAAACCTTTCTGCATCAGACCAACCAAACCAAACCAACTTAATTGCTTTCTGGCTCTGAATCATGAATAAATTGATTTTGTGAGACAGAATCAGTGTGCACAGAGGAAGCAACACACAGCTCTCCACACTCTGCAACCCTGACTGACATCACCAACAAACTCACCAACTTCAACTCCACCAGCTCACCGTATCATGACTTTATAACCTTCATAACACCTCCTGTGTCCCTCAGGCCTTCAGGCTCCATCCTCACCATCAGCTGGTCTGCTGGCACCACCTGATGGTTGGGTTTGTTCCACCAGTGACCGTTAACGCTAACGTTAATGTTAACTGTTACTGTGACACTGCTGCAGTGTAGTATTAACATCATAACCCTCACATCAACTCATCATACCGATTAATAATTCATCAATTAACTTCCAGGCCAAACAAAGTTTGAAGTGTTTGTGTCTCTCTGAAATCATCTCATGTCCAGGTGTGAGTTGATGTTGAGACGTGGTTCTGCGGTCGTGGTCATGACAAATGTTCATACCTAGAGAATAAATCTGAAAATCTGAAATGTGACAGGTGTGTGGATTCCTGCTTCCTAACCTCTCCCTGCATTGGAGAGACGTTGTAAAGGAGAAGGAGACGAGCTGCACAGTAACAAAGGAAGACTGACGGAGGCTCTGGTTGGAGCAGATTTTTCTCGGTGTACAACGAGACGAGAGAACAAACAAACAAATGAACAAAGTGCTGCAGAAAGACAGGCGGCGGGGAGCCTCTCACCCCTGCTGGGACAGCTGGCATCCCTCCATCTGCACCTCTACTCCATCACTCGGTTCACTGGTTACACCTCAATCTATCAGCGACACCACCATCAACACCTCCAGCGTGTCAGTACATCATCAGGAGCACTTACGCCTTGATTACGCCAGTAAAGATGATTTAGATCCTCCGAGGTTCTTCCTCATGAAGGTAACTTAAACCTCTGCGTCACAGTTTAAAGAGAATTATTGTTTACTGGGTCGATTAATGTACAACCATGTACTGTGTGTCCATGAGTCCTGCAGGTTCAGCAGACACTGGCTGTCTGTGGTTTATCTTCCTCTGGTTCACGCTCAGGCTGAAGGATCATGTTCATGTTGAAGTGCTGAACTGAGCTCAGATGATCTGCAGAGTAACAGAATTCAGAGCATGCCTGCTTTGATTGACAGGCGGCTGTCGTCACAGGTTTCAGAACCGGGCTTCATTCAGCCCACGTCAGCTCCTCCCATGCACCACGTCTGACTGCCAACTGAGCTTCACAACTCCTCGTCCTCTTCAGAACGCTGCGTGCTGTCGTGGAGACTCTGCCCGTGCTTCATGCAGTCCGTGGTTTGAACAGTGAAGCTGGACGTCTGAATGCATTCAGGATGAATGAAACTGGGATTCATTTGTGTCAAACTTCAGAAGGTCCCTCTCTGTAGTCCACATATAGCTCAAAGTGTGTGTGTGTGTGTGTGTGTGTGTGTGTGTGTGTGTGTGTGTGTGTGTGTGTGTGTGTGTGTACGCTCACAGCTGGAACACTGAAACACAAGGACAAATGAGGACACGCCTGTATGCACATGTGAGAGAGCATAATGATAATGAAAGGCAAAGATATGAAGAAAAACTCACATATAGACACAGACACACACACATGCGCACTGACACACACACACACACACACACACACACTAACACACACTGACACACAGAGAGCCTGATATTTTTATGCATACATAAAAGTTCCACGCCTGGGAATTCGTGGTCGTCCTGCAGCTCAAAGAGCACGTGAATTTCATTTCATACTACACACACACACACACACACACACACACACAAAAGGCAGCCATACAGTCCTACCACCTGGGAATACACAGTAATTTCTGAACACATGTGTACTCCCAGCACACATGTGTAGAAATAGCTGAATGCACGCAATCTGCCTAGTATGTAAACATGTACACACACACACACACACACACACACACAGCCTGGCCCCCTGATATTAGCCCTCATGAGGTTTTGGTGGTTTTTATCTACTTGTTCAGTCCAGGAGGAAAAATTCAGCTAATTCTTCAGTAAATATTCACCTCTGTAGTTTTTTTATGTGCAGATGTTTAAAACCAGGCCTGGGTGTGTGTGTGTGTGTGTGTGAGGCTGGTTCCAGAAGTCAGTCTCCATAAGTCCCCATGTTCAAATGTCCAACTTCACAGCAGAAATAAACATGTAGGGCTGCCACTAAGTTGATTTCCTCAGCTTCTACATGTTCGAGTGCAGACACAGAAACACACTGTGTGTGTGTGTGTGTGTGTGTGTGTGTGTGTGTGTGTGTGTGTGTGTGTATGTGGACACTTCATCATGGAGCAGCATCAGACAAACACACTGTGGAGAGATCTCAGCTCACTTTTACACAGACTGTAGCTCTGCAGTGTGAGATACACTATCAGGGTGTTAGATGCAAATATCTCGTTAGAAACAAACATCCAGAACCACACACACACACACACACGCACACACACACACACCTGAGAATTCACAGCTCACACACTCACACACACGATTGCTATTTTTAACTTTGACTTGAGAAAAAGTGTATAAATGAATCATTTAAGGACACTTTAAAAACATTGTTAAGAATTTTTCATTTTGACTGAAGCTTTAAGAATGCGTGCTAATTATTCAGAGAGATTAGGTGGATTTAAAGTCTGAAGTTCACACACACACACACACACACGCTCAGAGTACATGTACATCTCCTCGGGGGGTTTGCCGTCCTCGCTGAGAAACATGATGTGGTTTTATTTGTGTTTGAGTCCACAGAGACGGCTTCCCACAGGAGACGCTTCCACGCGTTTTCACTGCGTCCCATCAAAGAATGTGCTGATGCTCTGATATTCAAATGGAGCTCATTATATTTCTCACTCTTCGCTCTTTGTTTCCTCTTTCATGCTGTTTTTTCCCTCCTTTCCATTTCCCATTTCTTTTCATTGCGTAACACTCACCGCCTGCCTTCAGCTCTCTCCTCTTCTCTTTCCAGACTTTGTAAACCAACAAACAGGCAAGTGTCGTCTTTGATCGAGCTTATTCGAGATCTGTGAAGTGAAGCTCTTATCTCTGACTGACTGCAGCCTGCAGCCGCCTGACAGCATACTAAGACAATTCCTCTTAAACCACCTTAAATGAGCTTAAGGCCAGTTAATCTCAGATTTGTTTGCTTCCATAAATGACCATTTTATCCACAAGTGAAGAGTCTTTGTGTTCTTCCACATCAATTCAAGTTTTCTAAAGTTTTACAGCGTTTAACAAAAGTCACCCAGGAGCCGTGGAGGGGATTATTGTGAACATTGTGTGTTTGTGTTGCTGTGGGAACAAACATGCAAATCAGCCGAGTGGAGTTTTTCTTGAGTATAATAGAGCCTGAGTTTCCACCTGCTCACACGCTGCAAGCTGTTCTGGATAAGAGTGCAAGATAAATAAATGGAACAAAGCAAAACAAAGCCAGACTATTCAAGTCTGCTCAGCCTCAGTGTTTCTCTGCGTCTCCCTGAAAGAACATTCACACAGAACGCTTGAATATGAGCTATCTGTGGTCTGCAGGGCATCAAAAGTCACTCCTTCTGTGTGATTACAGCATCATTTAACGACGACGACGACGGAGCAGAGCCACAACTGAACAACCAAAGAGACACTTTACAGTTAATGAAGTTTGCTGTTCATTTGCTTTCGAGGGCAAACCTGCCTCAGGCTCTTACATAGGAGACAGACTCGCTGAGCTCACGAGAGAACACACTGCTGGGAGAAATACTGAGATCCTTTCTTTGCTATGAACCCATTTCATCTTCATCTCCTTTTGAATTTCCCATTCTAATAACTCAGGAAATGAATCACCTCCACCATAAGTGGTATTTGTGATATATGTACTGTTCGGTTCAGTAAATCTGTAACCAGAAAGTTTAATTCACCAAAGATCAGACACAAACCAGCAAGAAAAATCTGTGAAATAAAGGATTTGTTACAGCAGCAGAACAAAAAGTTGCTGAAGAAGAAGCTGAACAGCACGGCCATGTTGGAGAGGTGGAACCAGCTTCAACCACGCCTGACGTCAGTCCTCTGAGGAGGCAACAAACTCTCCATGGTCCTTTTCCACTGTGACCCACCAGAGCTGTTAAACTGTGAAAGTGTTGATCAGACATTCATCAAGATCCTGTCACCTTTTTTCACCATCGGTGTTTCCAAAAAGAACTTCATGAATCCAACTGCCACGTTAAAAACGGACAAACTGAAGGACACATTCAGTATGCTGATGCATCCTGAGCGATAGATGGAGACGAAGAGTTTCACTGTGGAGCGTGCAGGAGCTTCATCAATGTGAATTCTACTAAAATCAAAAAGGGAAATCCTCCTGTGGATGATATTTGTTTTACAGACGCAGACTCACTGAGCAGAACCTGCAGAGCTCTTGTAGGCAAATTCCCACTCTAACCTCAGCTGAGCGCTGACCTGATTTGTAAACCTAATAAATTGAAATTTGAGACCCCTGGGTACACTGCAGCAAAGCGCGACTGATTTATTGCCATATTTATGGGTTATGAAAGCATAATTTCAAATAGAATTCACTCAGCGCCTGTAATAAACCTGCTGCTACCACTCTGAAGACAGAGCTTGGAGACGCTGACGGTCTTCAGACAGTACCTGAGACTGGATTTAAAGGTTCGTTTGATTTTAACACACTGAATCAAACAGGAAGTCAAAGAGAGAGTGAGGAAGAGCAGAAATGTTATGAAGCTCTGAAACAAATGTGTCAGAACTGTTCTCGGGTTCTTGGTCAATAAAGGTTTGATGTTTGCAGACGGGAGGCTCCGTTAAAATGATTTTAGATTGTGGAACGCGTTGGAGGATTCAGCTTCTCGGGACTAAAAGCAGGAATATCTCAGCTGCTTGAATTCTGTCCTTCATCACTGAATCTCTGCAGTAGTCTTTAAACACAGCTGCCTCAGAGCTGCGACCGACAGAAGATCCACACAGAAGCGCTGACTGTTATTCTGGCAGAGAAAGACTGTTTGGAACAGACTGATGGTGCAGATGGACCAAGGAGGATTTCACAGGAGGAGTTTGAAGAGTTTCATGGATGTTTTCATCGTCTCCGTAGACTCACTGTTTGAATCCAAGCTGCCGTCTTCCACAATGGGATTTCAGACTCAGCAGTATCATCTTGAACTGCAGGCAACAAACAGCAACAAAGCAGCCTCGAACTGAACCCGAGCACGAATTAAAGAGCTGTGCAGCAGCACATGCGGCTAATAACGTATCAGCCTTGACTAGGAAAGGCCGAGTTATTCATCACTTCCTCTATCTTTATTATCTGGTCTCATACATCAGGAGGGCTTGTTGTCCAGTTTATTATCGCTTACCCAGACGTGTTAGAGCAATTATTCTTCCAGGAGGTCCAGGCCGAGCGCACACATTAGTTATTTGCTCTCAGACAACGTTAATAGATCATAAAGAACATAAAGAAGTCAGACAAACCATTACACACCAATCTGTGCAACACCGTCTCTGTGTGTGTTTCTCTAAATAAGTTTCAACTTATTAAATCAGCAACTTCACAAATACTACAACACCGAGGGACGTGTAAGTGTGTGTGTGTGTGTGTGTGTGTGTGTGATTGATGGGGTGAGGTGGAAACCCCGGTAGCTTCTGGGCATTAACGTGAGGTATACTGCAGCACACACAGACACAGCAGGCGTGTTAAGCCCTCTCTGTGTTATTTAGAGAAGAACACAACATATTCAGTGGAAGCTCTACCCTTGCCACAGGCGAGACACAAATACACAAACACAGGAAACACACACGTGGCTGCGGCTCCTGACAGACAGCTGTGATTGTCTTAAAAACTCTGAATGCTTTCCCTCTTTGCTCCTCTCTATCCATCACTTCACCTCTCAGGAGGTTTAGCGGCTTGCTCAAGGACACTTCAGCAACAGGAGGAGTCGCCCGTGGCAACTGAACCGGAACGCTCCAGAAGTCGAAAGTCAAACCCACAGCGAGCAGATTTGTGACTTTAGTCATGTGATCCACGTCCAGCAGCACAGCCGGTTTGAGCTGAGGAATGAGCTCCTGAGCTGGACTCTCTCCTCTGGACTGTCAGACCAGGCAAATCTGCTATAAATCAACCCGACAATCTGTTTGTGCCCGAGTCCGAGCGGATCACAGCTGAATGGTAATGTGCAAAAACAAAGGTCACAACAGCGCTGATGCTGTCGATGCAGCTTCTACCAAGTGAACTGCAGTTCCTCTTCTCGGCCACTTGAGGCTGGCTCCGGCAGTGAGTCTCCATAAGTCCCCATGTTCACAGCCCGGTACAGAAAACAGTTTTGGTCATTTTGTATCTCTCCTCTTGTCTCTAACTTTGTTGTGTTTCCTGTCCCTTCTGATTAGTTTTGACCTTTGTCTTGTTCTCCTGCCTTTCGCTTCTGTTTACTCTGTGTTCCTTGGTCTCAGTGTCAGTTCAGTGTTTTGCTCTTGTGTTTTTGGACCTTTGTTTTCTGGACGTTGCCTTTTCATTTGGACCTTCTGACCCTTGCCCTTGCCTTCCTCACCAGCCTGTAAGTCTTGTGTTATTAACGGCCTGCACAGCTCTGCCTGCTGTGGCGTCTACATTTAGATCTTTCCTCATGGGTTACTTTGCTTCCACAAACATGACATGCATCAATATGAAGTCTTCTGTATGTGGTAATCTTAAATATATATAAAATAAAAAGATCAGTCCTCTGACAGCAAATGTTGAGGCTCTGAATCTAACACAGTTTGCATTTGCACTTGAACCATCTTGAGACTCCGGTCGATAAATCCGAACATTTGAAAAAGTCATTCAACACAGTCGAGGAGAAGTCAGCCTTTAAGACTTCATTGTTGTTGTCGTCATTATTATTGACACATCTACAAATCACACATCTTGAGTTCACGTCAGAGTAAGTCCAAAAAAAGTTGTCAGCACACAGAAGCAGAGAGTTGATTTGTGCTCCACTCATTAAATCTCATTATCACGGTTAACAGCTCCCAAATTCTCAGCTAGGCCTTGATTAAGATACTAAATGACACATGGAAACAGATCACCTGGAAAATGAACTTGTTGTGCACCAGAGTTGGAAACATCAGAAAATGAAATGCTGCTTTTGAATTTGATTAAGGTTCTTACCTACTGTAAGCCTTCACAGAGTTTATTTCCTTAGTGGCAGAAAAACACGTGATAGAAAGTGTCAGAAAAGAGAAATTTATAAAGATTCTTATTCAGTTTGGTCCAATAAACTTTAAGGTTTGGGTGATTATTTATTCCTCATCTCTATTTTCTGATATATTTCTTTGATGAATGTGAGCGCATCATCGGCATATCTAATATTTGACCTCCTGACTTCTTTGTTGCTTGTAAAGGTTTTTCTGTGAAACTTTAAACGCTGGAATTTAGCAGACATGGTGATGCAGGAGGACTTCTCCCTATTCTAAGGTAACAACAACACAACAGTTCTTATTTTCAGGTGATTATACAGTAATAAAACATGTAGTTACGGATGTACGCTGCATTTATGTTGGAGCAGCTGCTGAACAGAAACAGTTGGAGGGTTTCTGCTCAGGATGTGTTCTCGTTGCCTCCCTGTGGATGTAATATGGACACGTCCCGCTGAGATTAGACCCTGAGTAAAACGGTCCCTCGATATCGGCTCTGCCACACACAGAGTGTGTGAATGGTTTTTCCGGTGGACATCAGCCTCCCAGCCTTTCTCCTTCCTCTCTCTCCTCTGTTTGCAGTTCAGGATGCAGTGCATGAATCATGGATGTACTGCGAGGACTCACACCTGCTGCCCCACTGAGGGGTACACACACACACACACACACACACACTCTTTCCATTACCCTCTATGGTATAAATTATTCAGTGTGTTATCAGAGAAAGGTCTTTCTCAGAGAGCGAGGCTGCATTTACACCTCAGCCGCTCTGACCTCAGCATGCAACGTGGGAATATCTGTGTGTCTCTGCATGTGTGTGTCGATACAAACATTTGAAATGTGTGTATGCATGTAATCTGTTTTCTTGAATATGTTTGTGCATCTGTGTGTGTGTGTTAAGTGCACTCATTAAGGATTCGACCTGCAGTCACAGAGCGGGCAGATGTGAATACTAACAGCAGGTTGAGATTACAGATGAGAAATCTGAAAGATGAAAGTCAGCATCACGTGTTTAACAGAGGTGGCAGGGTCACGCAGTGCCTCCATGTTTCCATTACAGAGTTATGCATGTACGCTCAGCTGGACATTTGACATCCGTCAGAAATGGAGCCGCGAATTCTCAGCGGAGACGCTTCTGAAACATGCTGCAGTGATTGTGGTGGAATCACAAGCATCGTCTAAAACGGGACACGTTGCACCATGTTCAGTGGAATTAGGCAGTTATGAAACACGTTATGACGGACATGAAAAAGTGGTTTGATGCTATTCTCAAGCTTCCACTGAAAAACATCAGATCTGTGCGCAGCAGTGAGGCGACATGAAGCAAACATTAGCAGCTGTCAGGTTTTTTCACTGTTTGCTGTTTGCTGCGCCCTCATCTGTAATAGTTTAACGGCCTCTGACTGAGGAAGTCGCACCGCTGACTGTTTACGTTGATGAACCAGCAGTCAGCCCAGCTCGGCGTCTTTCAGCCTTTTATTTCACCAAGCTCTCACCAACCACTAAAAGTCAGTCCCAGATTTACTCTTGGTCGCTCACTCTCTCCTTTTCTCTCCTTAGCTTCCTCCGTCAGCGTCCTCTTGGGTTGCTCAGCTCTGGTTCTGGCACGACCCTCCCCTTGCAGTCTGGGGCTTGGCTAACAAACTGAGCTAACATTAGCTAACAGCAGCTGCAGCTCACAACACTTTATGCTGTTTGATTTCATATTTAATGTGCATGAATGCACCTTCCCTCGGCTGTATCTGCTGTGGTCACAACCCACTTCACCCACATTAAGGAGTTTCATCTGTCTATACATTTCTGTACCCGCTCCATCCCGCTTTCCCGCCCTTTCATCCGTCCCTCGCCATCAAGTATTCATGAATTCCCAGCTCTCGCAGTGCCAGGAGTGCTGTTTGTTTGATCTCCTCTGTGGCACCCAAGGGTCCCTGAGCTCCCGTCTTTGTTGTCTGCCTCCTCTAACTGGGACCACTCTCCTTCTACAAAACCTCAGCGAGAAGGAGTCAGCATCAGTGCTGGACAACATGTTGGATGTATTATTCAAACGTCTCTACAAAGAGGACTGACTGTATAAATAATGTGCGTGTATGTGATTGACAGGCGGGAAGCTGCTAAACATACCTTCAGTATCCACCTCAGTGTGCCAGATTTAGCAACCACCTACTCTCCACCTGCAGTCTCTGGGCGGTGTCGAGTTTCCTTCAGACTGTGACGTGAAACACCTTTGGTCACGAGCGCGCGCTGGTGAAGGAGTTTCTTCACAGGCTCAGCCTTTAGGAGGAGGCTGGCAGAGGAGAACTGCTGCTCCGTCATGTTGAATGAGACACACGAGGTGATTCAACATCTCGTCATGAAGCTCCCTGCGGAGAATATGAAGGGGTTCTGGATACCTCCAACTGAGAGGCGAGTGAAGACGGACCCAGAACCACAGACTATATAAAACATGGATGTAGTCTGTGTGATTTCACAGACTGAGATTTTCTGCGTTGTGAAGCTCAGCGTGGTGGCTCTGACCGGCACCGTCTTGCAGTCCTGACTTCTTTATTTTTATTTTTTATTGTATTTCACCACCTGAACAGGCCAGAGTTTTTAATGTTTGATCATTATTATGCTACATTAGTCCACACAGAGAGCAACACAACAAAATGTCAAGATTATTATTCTTAACTCTCTTAAAATGACTCCTAACTTTAACAGGCAGCTTTAACACACTCTGCCTTTCCTGTCTTTGGCAGGATTTTATTTCTAATTTCCAAACTCACTTCAGAAACAACAAGCAGAGACAGCAGGGCAGAGATGGGCAGAGATGCTCCGTCACTCTCTGTTACAGCCAGGCGTCCTTGAGCAACACATCAAGCTCTGCTTGAACACTCCTGGTGAGTCTGTCTGCATGAAAACTTCACTAAAAACCCAAAAATGATGAACCATTATTTGCTATTTCCACCTTACCTCATGCGACGTTCCCCATCTGTCCTTCCTTTGTGACACAGAGTGGCCTCCACAGGTTAGCAGCCAGATCTTGGCACTAAATGTGACAGTATAGCTAAACATTAGCTCCATTAGAGGCCGTGTTTGGCACAGTCCCAGCAAAGCGGTGTCAGCCTGAGAGCTGAGGGGACTGTGGGGTGTTAGTTGGATTTGGCTGGGGCTGGTTAAGAAAGCCAGCGGTCTGCACAGTGGTAACCCTTTAATGCTGCTACCCAGAGTGAAAACATTACAACATTTTGAAATCTGTGTGTACATTCTTTAAAAGTGGAGCTCAGAGCAGGACCTGGCTGAGCCTCAGCGGGCCTCATCTGACTGTGGACCTCGTGCTGTTAACACAAACCTGCAACATATTTTCTGATGTTTTTGAAGCATCATCAGATTTTGAAATCGAGTTTTGAGCAAGAGTGCTACAGTATGGCTGTGAAACTTAGTGACACATTACAGAAAGGATCTGTACAGAGGCAGATCTGTCTGTTCAACCAGAAACTCCGGCTTCACTGAAGAACACATCTCATCACATAACTGCTGTTTAACTAAAACCTGGCTAAGAGACGCTGAGACAGTCCTGCAGTTGCACACACGCTTGTAATCTGCAGGTCGTACTTGCTCAAACTACTATATGACGTCTAGCTTCGATCTGGTCTGTCTCTGTAGAGATCCTATCAGCTGAAAAACACTTTTACTTTTAGTGGATGCACACTGATGCAGGTAGGAACAGCTAGCATGTTAGCTAGCCTAGTTTAACAGTAAGACTGTCCACAGGTAACAAACCGTGCCTACAACCACCTCTAAACACCTGCTTTAATGCTCAGTTGCATGTAAGTGCCAGATATTTCCCGGCCTTGACTTTTAGAATAATAGAAATCAAGAACAGAAAATTGTGCATAGTTTAATTGAAATCTGATTCTTGTCTTCCAAATGGTTTCATCATGACACATTTAAATTATGCAGGATGGTTACTGCCATCGATCTATACCAGCAGCAGTGGGAAGCTTGAAGGAGGCCCAATTTTGCAGAGCCAAAAATATTAGCTTTTACCACCTGGCCCTGTTATTAGGATGGATGCTGTTCTATCCGCCGTGGCCTGTCAGCAGTAATGCTGCTGTTTGGCTCTGAGTGAAGACAGAATGAGGGGGCTAAGCTGTTATTTTGACTGTTAATGGGAAAACTTGGCCTCTCTGGACAGCAACAAGAGCCAAGAGCTGCCCAGCTCAACACCCTCTCATTGCCTCCTTTCTTTATTCCCATTTTATCTCAAACATTGTGTCTTCCTGTTGGACAGTCCGTCTTTTACTTTCTCCTCCTTCTGTCTTTCAAGGTTTTCTAATTTCCTTGCTCCTCTTTCTTCATTTTTCCTCTCCTTTCTTTGTGTGTTACCTCCTGCTCCATCACGCTCCCTCTGCTCTTTGGATTGCAATGTTTGGAGCCATGAATGCTGCTATTGTAGAGCGTCAATGCTAATATGCTGCATTTGTCCCTATGGCAGACAGTGATAAGATTTACACTGACGCAGACAAGCCGGCTCTTTGCTAGCCAGCGGTTGGCA
This sequence comes from Nibea coibor, assembly GCA_023373845.1. Taxonomy (NCBI): domain Eukaryota; kingdom Metazoa; phylum Chordata; class Actinopteri; family Sciaenidae; genus Nibea; species Nibea coibor. The sequence continues at coordinate 1,558,868 of CM041716.1, read as the reverse complement.
CAGCTATAAAGAACGCTGAGTACCATATCAGTGGTAAAATGAAAAGCTTGGCCCTGGTGGTTAACAGTCGGTGACGTATTTACATACACACAGAGACGCTGGCACTCTTACCAAAATGATTGGCTTAGCTAGAAAGAAATTTGCAGTAGCAGGTTAGATTTGTGCCGCTGTGGTGGGAATGTTTGCTTCCCTCTGGCAAACCTGTGACTCACACAGCTGATCATAACAAAGCACGATGAGACGAAAAGACTGTCTAGTTTGGGAACTTCAGAATTGTGGGATTTGGTGCATTAACTTTAATGCAGATGTTGTATCTGTCCAAGTGTTTGAAATAAGCTTCCTCCTTACGAGGTTTTCAAGGCACGTCCAACTGGAAGGAGAGCCCAGGGTAGACCTAAAACATGCTGGAGTGATTGCATATCCTTGCTTGAAAGTTTCTGGAAAGACGGATGTCTGGGATATCCTGCTTAACCTGATGCCACCGTGACTTGATCCCAGACCAGCAGGAGAGCCCGGTGGTGATGCCACAGGCTCCTGGAGTACTGACAGCCAAGTAAACTTTGTACCGCTGCTTCTTAAACTTACAGATTTAAATGTAACATGACCATGATTGTTTGACTGCAACACTGGACATCGGCAACGTTTTAATATTAACCCAACATCTTAAAGCACGTTCTGCTGATTGAAGGCTGGCTTCAGTGTGTTTTCGAGCTCAGGGAGTGAAAACTACATTAATTAATGACTATGATTACAGTTGAAGTAGCTGTACACCAGTGCACACATTATAACCTGTAATTGCTATTACTCTCCTGATACAGCCATGTCGGTGCTGTTTGCACCAACCTTCCAACCTCCCAACGTTCTTTAAGATGCTTCATTACGGAAGGATTAACACAGCACGCTTTAATGATTCAGGGAATTTATTTGTACCACTGGTAACATACAGCAGGTTTCTCTCTCATCATGGTGAGTGAAAGATGGAAAGATGACAGACGGAAGTGTCTTAAAAAGCGTGTGTGACTTTGAGTCAAAGAAGAACAGAGCTGAACTGCAGCGTGAGAGTGAGAGCCGTCCAATCTGCTGATTTCCCCCGAGAGTCGCCCAAAATAAAAAGCCGTACCGTCTTAATTATTCAGGACAGTTAACTCATCAGTCTGTCCGAGACCCAGACTCCTGTGCTGTGCCGATGCTGACTCACTGTTGTGTGTTCATGCGATGCAAATCAGAGGAAACCTAAAGGTTGATCTGAAACGGAGACGGAGTCAGAGAAACATCTGGAGATTAAAGTGTGAGTCAGAGACAAGCGAGAAGATCTCTGACCTCCGCCCGGCGTCTGACGCTCTGAAAATGTATTTACACAAATTTCATCAACTAAGACAAAAGACAAAACACCAGCAGCAGGCCGTGGTGTTCACTGTAAGCAGATCAGTTTGGGCGGAGGCCTTCTGTCCTCTCATGATGCCTCATCCACAGAATACACACGACCTGGAGTTTGCAGATGTAAGAGCTGATTTTGTTGTCTGAGCTTCAGCTGACAGTGGACAGGTCTGCAGTCTCTGTGGACGTATTTCAAATGGCTGCAACCGTACCTGACCAACATATCAAAGTGAATGTTGGAGAAAACTCACTTCTGTGGGCTTTTCTCATTCACATTCACACAGCTCCATCACCTCCCCTCTGGCTGTGCTGCTGCTGCTGCTGGGCAGGAAATGACTCATTATGAGGAGCAGAGAAAAGCTTCATCTCCGAGAAGTGTCAGAAGAATGACTGCATGTGCTCAGAGTGTTCATGCATGCTCACGCTGGCGCTGTCTCATTGTTGCAGACCGGCCTGTCCACCTGCCTCGCCGCTGCCGCCCTCACCGTTACACCAGTTTGACATTCTGCCTTTAAGACTGGAACAGTAACGAGAAGGACGAGAGGTAGGCATTTCCCAGGAACTTCATCCTGCAGTACAGAGCCAAGCATCAAATAGTAAGAAGCTGAGACGCTGAGACAGTCCGCTGTATGTTTCAGCCTGCAGTTTGGAGCTGCTTCACATTGTAGTGTACAGTGTGTGCATCAAACTGTGTGTCCGGTTTAAATCCAGACCGGCCTCAACGCAACATCGTCCAATCAAAGTGATGAAACATCATCCATCAGACTTCTAATGAGACAAACTCAAATGTTACTGTTGCAACTGCATGTTATATTTGTGTATGTTCATGAGCATGCCTGCAGTGTGTGTGTGTGTGTGTGTGGTCCAGTTCAGTGTCTATATTAAGTATATATACTTCCCTCTTCAGTTGAGTTAGGTCTTTTTTAAGCCGTTGAAGCAAAGATCGGCTCATTTGAATAAGTCTCACAGGCCTGAAGATAAAGAGAAATGTTTTTTTTAATCTTTCATGATTATTATTAATGATCTTTTGACCTCTCTGTGCTATCTCGTGACCCCTAAAGCCGAGCTCAGAGTACAGGAGTTAAGATCCCTCAAAGCTTTTCTTCTCTCCAACATGCAGATTTGAAAATCATGAGAGGAGACGATGCACCTCCTCACGTGACCTCAGCACGCACGAACAGAATGTCTTCAACGAAAACTGAAGGTCAGCTTTTAATTGTTCTGACCTCCCCGTGAAACAGGAAGCAGAGCAGTGTCGTGTGTTTGCAGCAGCCAATAACGTGTTACATATATGAGCTGAGGTAGACCAGCTCAGGATTCCTGCATCCTGAACACCGAAGCAGCTTCAGCCCAGATGACGTTTGTAACCTCGAAACGCAGCAGCTGCCACTGCTGTTTGGCTTTTTGCTGTATTTTCTCCTCATCCACCACAGAACAAAGAACTCAACTTTCATTTAGTTTTCCGATAGTTTTTAGTTTTTCCGATATTAGACGGCTCAGACTGGAGGAGCTCAGCACAGCGATTCACTTTATAAACCTGTTATTTCAAGTCGACAGTAAAACATTGGCGGCTCGGAGCTGCGGGTTTCTTCACAGTTCACAAAGTTTGGACGAAAAAAGAAGTGACAGATGTGAAAAACAACACGAGGAGGGGAAACGAGGCGACCACAAATAGCCCCGTTTGTCACCACTGGTGCAAAACAATTAACTCTCTAACTTCCCTTTAACTATAATTACCAGAGCTACAAAACATCAGCGGGACAAACACGATTGTGATAAAAGCCACCATGCTGCTCTGCTGTTAATTTAGAACTCCAAATAAAAACCAATAATCTGCTGAGCCTTCTGGGCCGTGTTCCATTATGAAAGAGCGGTCATGCTTCCTTCCCTCCAAACTTTAATCCACGACTGTTTCATTACAGCCATTTCCAGGCATTTTAATAACCATAAACCAAGACGGCAACATTAGCAGCCTCGCTGGCTCCGTCCCCGAAGCCCTTCAGCTGAACTGTGACGACTCCTCGTGTGTGTGTGTGTGTGTGTGTGCGTGTGTTTGTTGATCTGTGTGTGTGTCATTGTTGTGTGTGTAATCTGGAGACGTGTGTGTACATGTGTGTTTTTATTTTTTTTATTATTTGGGGAGGATTTGCATGGTTTGTGTGTGTGTGTGTGTGTGTGTGTGTGTGTGTGTGTGTGTGTGTGTGTGTGTTGGTCATTGGATCGTTGCAGCTGAAACATTCTCTGCATGTTAATTTTGCTTTTCTCTGAGAAGTCATTACAGAATCCATCGCTCCAGCAATTAGCCACCAGTGTGTAATGTAATTGAAACGCCTGTGTGTTTGTGTGTGTGTGTGTGTGTGTGTGATTGAGTTGTGTCTCAGAATCCTGACCCTGAGTGTTTTCATTAGCAGTTAATTTATTTTGCAAAATGAGACTGAGGTGTGTGTGTGTGTTAACTGCACACATGTATGAGTGATTTGCATATGCAAATGTTTTGGCATGTGCGTGTTCATATAATGAATATGTGAGTTTGAATTTGTTTGTTTGTATTCATGCAAGCTAGTGTGTTAATCTGTTTACTTCCCTGTGTGTGTGTGTGTGTGTGTGTGTGTGTGTGTGTTGTACAGGTCGTGGTGATTCAGATTTAGTCTTTTGATTAGAGCGAAAATTACAGTCAGACCTTGAATATTAATAACTCTGTTCTCTCGTGCACTTGGTAACAGCCCGGACTATTTATAGACATTTTTGGTGTGTGTGTGTGTGTGTGTGTGTCCACACTCTGCTACCTCAGCCGTGGTTAATAAGGACCATACATTATGAAACGGTCAAATAGAGATTGATTTTTGTGTCCAGTCTGTGTGTGTAGGTGTGTGTGTGTGTTTTGTAATTTCACTTCAGTTTAATGGTGAATGTATCTGACATTAAAATTATTTCCACTTGAGAGATCCACGTTAAACATGAATATTTCCGCTTTCTTTCTGGCAAAGTGTTTTTCCTTTGACACTTATTATTTTTACCACATGGTGTGTGTGTGTGTGTGTGTGTGTGTGTGTGTCCTTAAGCTGTGACTGTAGAGTTCAGAAAAATCATCCAATCACAGAACTATAAACAAGCTGCGGCTCCTTCACCTTCATTTCAAAGTGCAGAAGCTGAGGTGACTCTTTCCATCTCCTTTAATCTGCACATACAGTGGTGCAAGATGAGTGACATGAAGACACAGGTGACGGCACAAAGAAGAGGTGGAACTGCACTCATACAAGCTGAGAGTGCACCAACAAGAAATGAAATGAATAAATGTGTGCGTGTGTGTGTGTTTGTGTGGACAGGTTTCTGTTCAATGGACAGCAAAGTGAGAGCAAACACAGACACTGTCATGGTTTCAGTTTATAGTCGAGTGTTTCCTGTTTTATTTTGTGTTTTATAGTCGAGTGTTTCCTGTTTTATTTTGTAAATCTCCCCTCTCCTTGTGTCGTGTGTGTCTTTACTTCCTGCCAGTTTTGATTGGTTTCACCTGTCCCTTGTTAAGTGTCTCTAGCCTGTGAGTCGTTGTCACCTGGCAGCATGAGCTTCAATAAAAGTCTGAAGACGCTGCAGTTTTCATCCGAGGGCTGAAGCTGGAAGGTTAGAGGAAGGTTAGAGGAAGGTTAGAGGAAGGTTAGAGGAAGGTTAGAGGTTCTTCAGCCTCCTGAACAGCATCAAAAGCTCCAGCTAAGAATTTCTGACCCTGTCAACTGACCATACTCACTATGGCTACGGTGATTGGCTGACAGGTGATTCAGCCAGTTGAAAAATAAAATATTCATCAATACAAAAGAGTGTGAGGAATCATGTGTGGATGAATAATGTGCCAGTTCATGGAGCTTCTCTCAGACTGTAGGAGTTTCAGCACTAAAAGACTCAGACTGAAAAACTGAGGAGTCTTAGAGTTTAGACTGACGTCCTTCAGTTTTAGAGAACTCAGCGTTGGACCTGCTTTTAGCCTCCGGATGTTTTTGAGAGTCTATCCTCTGATCTACAGAGACTCACATTAAACTCATCTGATCAGCAGAACAGTGGTGATGAAAGCGATGGTGGTATTGGGTCACTCTGGACTGCAGGAACATTTTGGTTCATTTTCAGAGAGCAAAGCTTCATCAATGTTCATCAGTTCTTTTCTGAAAACAAAGAAGCAGCCATGACACGCCTCAGCTTGTGTTTGGATCAGTGTCGACTTCCTTCAGACTTCCAACACAAAGTCGAGTTCACTGGATGAGCTGCTGACGAACTCCAATCAGGGGAAAAGCCTGAATCACCTGAATCTGTTGACACGGTGACGATCAGAAGGTCCAATGACCCAGTTAGAACAAGAACAAGCACTTTGACCGTCAGAGGGTCAAAGGTTCTCGCACACCAACAGTACAGAGCAAAGTCCTGGACAGCAGAACAGACTGTCTTTGTCTTTTAGTTTAATTGTGACGCAAAAAGGAGGCTGCTGAGAAAATGTGGATTTCTTTTACTGCAGAAGGGCAAACACAGTTGAGAAAGGCATCACTCACCGTAGGTGAGAGCCCTGCAGGTACGTTTCTGCCTCGTTCAGTGCAGTTTAGTTCTGCTGGGACGAAAGACAACAGGCAAAAGTTCATCCACCATCCTGAAGCAAAGAGAGTTCAAACTGAGGACGAGAGACGGAGACAGCAGCAGAGAGGACAACTGATGGCTGAAGGACGTCCAGGGTGTTTTGTGTATAAATACACTTCACATTTCAGAGCTTCCTGTCCTTCATCAGTGAGACACGCTGCGTTCAGAGTTTGTCCAAATCAAACACAGGTGTCAGTGTGTGCTGCTGCAGAGATCAGTGTGTTACCCAAGAACAAACGTGACGGATCTGTCACTGACTACGGCTTCATGAATGCTGCCTGCGCTCAGCAGCAGCAGCGATCATGGCACTTTGACAAAAATACGGAAACGTTGACTCTGTTTGTGAAATAAGGACGCTCGGAGACCTTTGTCAAGGTTCAAATCTCTGCACCCCTATGAGGTCCTATAAGGTCACATCACATCCTCATGCAAGATAAGAAACAATCAAATCAAGCAACCAAGACAGAAGTGTGTTTGTCTGACTCATGGGTCACTGCAGCCACCTGCAGACGCTGAATCTAACTCTGCAGACACTGACATGAAACAAAATGATTCCACGCGCTGGCCTGTTATTCATGCGGCACTTGGTGATGCCAGGCTGAGGGATTACAGCACTGCAGTGTGACCTTCATGTGAGGAAAGAACATGGCAGACAACAAAATCAATGTTTAGAATATTTAGCGTGACACTGATGGAGAGACTGTACTTAATGTGGACTGGTCACATCTGTTTGATACCCCGTCCCATCAAAAATGTCAGCACTGGCACCGCGATCCGGCGGACCAAATCGATGCGTCTCCTCTTGATGTGTTCTCTCTTCTCTTGTGCATCCTGCTCGTCTGTCATTTCTCTCTCTCTCTCTCTCTCGGTTCACACACTCAGCCGCAGCCTAATGAACCCGTGTTGGGTTTGCTGAGACGCCTCATTTCTGATTCATTTGGATGTGTTGCTGTTGGAGGGCGAAAGAGAGGAAAGAGTGTGATGCTGTGAGTCTTTTTAACGTCCCTCCATCATGACACAAAGTAACAGTAAGTGATAGAAACTTCAGGAACGGCAGAGCGCCCCCTGCAGAGCAGATCGTCTGACTAACACGAGCGTGAACTCGAGTCTGTCTTCAGCTCAGACAAACACAGGTGGTAAGCTGCTCCACAGCACTTTCCTGTATTTCCTGATCTAAAAGCTTCACTGACGGGTTGAAATATCTAAAAATGGAACACTGGTCTTACAAGGGCATTAACTTTTGACGTGTATTCGACAGGTTCATTAGCTGAACCTCAGAACAGTGACTGCACAGAATGCAGGCAGGGGGAAGGAGAGACGTCCATCTGACTGGATATGTCTACATAAGAAATTCAACAGAGCCAGCACCGTCATGCTGCAGTCACATTCAGTGGGCCAGAGGCTCAGTTACCAGCATGCTACCTCCTAGTAAAGATTTCCATGAAGAAGCAGCACGGTGACAGCAGCCTGTCTAATATGTGGACCATGCTGCCTCATCTGGAGTCAGAATTCAATTAAAGTCTCCACTGAGACTAAAGAATCATTTTGTGAGTCTAATATATCGTCATTTTCCAAAGACAACACAGACAGCGCCTCCCACACGGAGTCAGAGTGAGTGAATGCAGAGTATAATGAAGGCGGTTAAATTCTGCATTATGCAGCTCAGGCTGGCTCGTGAATGGCAGACCATCTCTCTGAGATGTTCCTGTGGCCTCTGTCCTCGGGGTAGAAAGGACTTAAATATGCAGCGGTGATGGCATCAGGGCATGTGGTCTCTGTTTCAGTGCTGGAGAAACTCCAGTAACAAGTTGCCACTCGTTGCTCTCAATTTAAAAAGTTGACTGTGTGTGTGTGTGTGTGTGTGTGTGTGTGTGTGTGTGTGTGTGCGCGGTGCAGCACAGTGCGCTCCACATTAATAACACAAACATCTGCTGCTGTGTCTTTCTTGTGCTGGTTCTAAACTCAGACATCGCAATTTTATATTTCACCCTTCAACACTAGACTGAGAGTGCTGCCCACTAAGGCCGAACACAAAGGGAGGAAACATTACACTGACCCAGACTGAGCCTTCAGCAAAACTGAAACAAGGTCCTGCAGCAGCAGACTGACAGGCAGAGGCCGTGCAGTGAATCTGTACATGGCAGAGGAGTCAGAGAAACAAGGATCAACAGCCTCGTTTCACTGCATGACACGGCTCGACTCCGGGTCAGCTCAGAATACGTGAGGGATGTTCTTCATCAGTGTGTGGCTGATTGTCACAGCAAGGAGACTGAAGGCATCCAGACAAATGACAGATCAGATTTAGAGAGAACGTTCCCATTGTTCTAGTGGAGTAAAACATTTTTGTGCAGTCACTTGCAGGTAGAAAAACAATGTTTAAAGTTCAATAAAACTACAAGATTAGATTAGATTCTATAGTGACATCTTCTTTTAGTGATAGTGGATATAAAGTGAGCAGAACAAAGAGACACAGGAGGAAGGAAGGAAGGAAGGAAGGAAGGAAGGAAGAGCAGGTCCTGATGTTTTAATGAGGCGATGTTGACACGTTCAGCTTCCTGTTGTCTGCTCTGTGATGGAACATACACACACACACACCACAGGCAGATACATACAGGTGGATAATACACACCGCCTTATCTAACAAGCTTGGTAATAAACGTACACACACACACATCTCTCTCTCTCACTCACACACACACACACTCTTACAGTAAAGTTTGACACTTCATTAAATCTCCTTGTTCTTAGCGAGCGCCTGGGCCGGCCCAAGGTTAATGAGGCCATTCAGGCTGCAGTAAAGGTTTCACTACAGGCTGCTCGACGCCATAAAGAAGCTATTTGCTGTGCTATCACACTGCAGCCATAACCAGCGACGCGGCGCGGCGCGGCAAACATCGCAGCACAGTGAATGTTTCTGATCGTGTCATGGAGGGAAACTAATTAGCCTCATTAGAGCAACATTTTATTTGGGATTAGAGCAGGACAATGAATATTTAAACAGCGTGTTGACACTTTTATCTGACTCGCAGGGAGGGAGGGTCTGTGCAGGGCAGGAAGGAATGAATATGACCAGCTTCACTCATCCAAGGACGCGAAGACCCAGAGACTGACTCACTTCTGCAGCCAGCCGCTAGTGGACGTTTGACGTCCGTCAAAGTCAGAACAAGGAACCGTTTCAGACGCAGCATTAGTCTGCATGTTTATTCATATGAATGCTGACTTCATTTAATGTAACAGTCAGCAGAAGGTCAGCTCAGTGTCAGCCTGAGCAGAGGCTGAACCACCCAGAGTAACTACAACCACCTGTGTAGGTGTGCAGCGTCTCCTGCCTCACCTGTGCAGGAACAATCAGGCTTTCTGAGCTCGTCACATATTATATAACATTTGACTGTATGGATAATATACAAGTACATACACAGCTCAGCTATCAGGGAAATAAAAGCACACCAAGGCCAGACCAGAACAGGTTTGCTTTAAGTTGCTTTCTGCACAGGAGATGATGTGAACTGCTGAAATCAGAGACTCAGAGCTGCGAGGCTTTCCTAGCTTTGTGAGTTGATCCCAGAAATCCTCCGTCACCGCCACATGAAGGAAACGTGCCGTCACGTCGGGACTAAACTAAATCAACAGTAATCTGTTGTTTATTCGTCTCTAAGAGTAAACCTGTGATACACGGCGCTCATGTTTTCACACTGTTTGGCAGAGACTGACAGTATGCATAATTCAGCATTTAGGTGCCACCTCAGGGTGCATCATGGGAATACAGCGGTGTCAATCAATCTAGCTGGCTTACAGGAAAGGAAAGTGCTGAGTCATGCGCAGGATGAAGCCACAGCCATGAAGAGCACACGATTATTAAAACACAGGCAAAAGAATCGTGCACACTCATCCCCAGGCAGCGAAGAATAGTATCCACAGGTGAACGTGAGCACACGGTGAGGCAGACTGTCACAAGCTTCATCCAGCTCATAATTCTGTTTGTGCAGGAAGTGTCAGGGCAGTGAAGACTGGAGCTGCACACGGAGTCGAGCATACAGGTCTGTAGTAGTACTGAATGCTCGCAGCAGGCTGTGCACTGTTCGCTATACTTGTTATTTCCCTAAAGCAGAACAGAGCCGATCTGAAGATTGTCTTCTTACAGTCTGAAGTCCAGCTCGAGAGAGTGAGCGAGCAAGAAGCCGCCGGACAAGAGTAAATCTGGGACTGACTTTTAGTGGTTGGTGAGAGCTTGGTGAAATAAAAGGCTGAAAGACAGACGCCGAGCTGGGCTGACTGCTGCTGGACTAGTCAGTGATATTAACTTTTATCAGTGCTTAACCTGAGAAGAACCTTAAAAAAACAAAAAAATACAGTAAAATCATTGTATAATGTCTCTGACTGTGTGTGTGCAGAGGGCATTCAAAGGTTTTCACTGAGGGGAAAAAGAAGTTTAATAACAACTTTCAGAGTAAGAATGAAAAAGGCTGCTCTGTAATTTAATTTGACCTCGTTATCACGAGCCAGCGACTGTTACTGAGCTCCATAAAAATCGAATGAATTCTCATGGCCATCGTTTTGCCAAATGAAGTTCTGTGTGGCCAGAAAAAGCTGCTGCTGCTCGGGCTGAGATTACAGAGGGTGTGCATGTATTCCCCAAAGTGTATGTAGAGTTACTGCGGAGGTGTGGACTCCTAAAGAAGACTACGCTGACATAAACACACAGTGCAGAGGCAGAGTCACTCTGTGAGCGCTACGTGGACGCTCGGTGAAGAGTCTCTGTGTTCGTCTTCACCCACGCTGCTTCCTGTAACAGTCACTAGAAAATATTTGTCAGATTTGTGGGTTGTGCTATCAGTCAGACACTGTCAGTCCTTCAGATGTGTTATTGGACTTGTTTGGTAGCGTCTCTTTCTCCTGCAGCTTTACTGCAAAGAAAATCACTGACGCTCGAGAAGCTGAAGACTCCCACGACTTTCTGATCGGTTCTTCTGCAGATGCTGTGCTTTGCTGAACTGCGTCCTGAAAGTGGGCCATGGGTGTGAAGAGGTCAAAGGTTAACACGTCCGCTGAGACTGCAGCCGCTGCTGCAGTAATGATGTTGATCTTGATGGTCAGCGGATCTTTGATGTGATGCCTCGTGGTGCTGCATCCACAGAGGACCAGTAATCGCTCACTTAACGTCTCCTCTGAGGCCTTTTACAGCCCGACGCTCTGTGAATCCTCACCTGACCGGAGTCGTGTCACTGTGACTGATCTGAAATCAATATTCAAACACTGCGGTCAGCACTACCTGCAGCTTTTACTGAGAGAACCAACAACAATGAAATAAATATTATGACCACTCACTATGGAAATGATTAATAACAGCGCTGGGTGTGCATACTGCAGTTTAACCATAGCCGCAGCACCACGAGCTGCATGGATTACAGACTGCGAGGATAAAGCGTCCTGACTTCAGTGATCCTTCTAATCTGTCGCCTGCTGCTGCTCACTTTATTATTTCAAAGACGCTTCACAAATAATCAGACGTGTGTCATCGACGTTTCTCTTCTCGTCGGTTAAAGCTAAAGAAACATGGCTGCTGAGCTGAAACAGTTCACTCTCTGTCACCGTGTGGCTCTGTGGCGCAACGGATAGCGCGTTGGACTTCTAGACAGGAACAGGTGAAGTAATTCAAAGGTTGTGGGTTCGAGTCCCACCAGAGTCGATCTTTAAAATCATGAATGTAAGCTGAGAGAGACACTAAAGCTACAGTAGCCCGACACAGACAAACTGAACACTGAGCCTAGACGCAGCCTCGCGTGTTGTTTCTTCTTTACACACTTTACAGTACACTATTAAATTAAATGCGTCTGTGGATCAGGAGGTAGAACGGCGGTTCGATCCCGCCTCGTCCAGTCTGCGTGTCGTGTGTCGGCAAGATACTGAACCAAAAACAGAACATTAGTTATATTTTCATATTATTACTATTAGAAAATGTTCTGCTGCATTTATCACAGTGAAATACTGTAATGTTTCTATATTCAGCACTTCACAGGTTTTGATTAAAAAGTCAGCTGAACGTTTGAGTTCTAATCGGTCATTAGCTGAACACACATTTTATTTCAGGCACGTTTAAAGCTTCACTATTTATTTGATGCAGCAGTAATGGCTTTTTCCTCCTCTTTAATATTTTTCCCTCCGTGCCTCGAGGCTTGTCTCTGTATTTTTAACCTGAGCTAACCTAACAAGGGAAAAGCCTGGTGACTCATTGCATGTGTGTGTGTGTGTGTGTGTGGAATCACAGGAATTTGTCTCTGTGAATTGCTGCAGTGCTGAATTAATGAGTGAGCGGTTGAGGATACTGGACTGAATCAAAGCCCTTCACAGCTACAAACAGGAGTGTTTCCATCACGGCTAACTGGCTCACAGCCAGCTTGGACCAAACTCTCCACTGGACACTGATCAGATTTGTTCAAATCAAATCAGTCAACGTAGAAAGTTTCTGTGTTTTAGCCACTTTGTTTGGACTGAGAATAAAAATGTTGGAGTCTGTGTTTGTCTTTATTCCAGGATGGAATATTAAGGTCCAAGTAACGAGTGTTAATTCAAAGTAGAGAAAACATGAGTCCAATCACACGAGTAAGCAGGTGAAGGACAGTCCTTTAGTAATTAATTACTAAATTAAATTAATCAACCATTTCCCTGCTAATCTGGAGCATGTAAATCACTCGTGAAGGGCGATCACTCTGGACACAGAGGTCAGTACGCTCACTTCTTCTCAGCAGGAGTCAGTACGCCTCCAGAGTCCAGCTCAACTCCTTCCTACATTTTGTGGCAGCTACAGTAACTGTAATACGCGGTGTAGACGTCTCCTCCTCCAGCTGCAGCAGGTGGATGTTGATGTTTGGAGGAGGTCGTGCACTACAGATTTGCAGCGTTGCTTCAAATGACCCGCCATGTTTGATTTCACTGGCCGAGCAGAATGCACAAGTGACGAAGCATCAGTGCGGCGCACGCGATCCTGACTCTGTCCATCCGTCTCTCATCAGCCCGATCGATCACCCCGCAGACCCCTGATTAAAGACCACAGAGGACTCGCTATTTCCTGTGACGAACATTTAAATCATTAAAACTGTGCTGCTGTTTACGACAGACGGTGACAGGGAGGAAACGTAATTTCAGCAATTGATGCAGAGCGAGCCAAACGCGTGATTTCCTGTGAGCGCAGAGCGAACGCCGCGGCCGTCCCCGTCTGTGAGAGCCTCAAATTACTGGTGACATTTCAAAAAGTGATTTTTGCTGCAAAAAGCTTCCAGACGTGTAAGCAATGACTCAGCATCTGCATTAACTGTGGACAGAAACACTTCCTGTTAATGTGTTCCAACGTTCAAAACTTTACTTCCTCGTCACGATCCTGTCACAGGACATGTAGGTCAAAGGCTCCCATAATGCCGTTCAGCTCCGCTGGGACCTGATTGGGCGTTCACGCCGGCTGCAGCTGCTTTAATCCCTCAGCTGAAGATGTGAGATCGCTGGAAGCCCAGAGGACCGACAAACTGGCAATAAAAAAACTTTAAGGAATCAATTTTTACGGTGAAACCTCGGCTGATTGGACGGCGCAGCTGTCCGTCATGTCACACTGAGCTCATCACAGGTCAATATTTCACAGATTCACTCTCGACCTTTAACTCCGGCGTCGGTCAGAGGTACCTGCAGGTTTTACAGAGCAGGCTAAATCATCACCACATCATGACTGATGGGCTGGAAGATTTCATTATATATGACTGTCCTGAGACTGTTACACCGTCAGTCATTTCTGCATGTGCCCCAGAACAACGTGTGCTCACGTTCAAGTATTAAATATAGAGAGGGAGTTCACGGCAACAGAACACAGGATTTATTTCATTTATCATTATTATTTATTTCAGGATTTTTCATGTTTGCGGGAGGGTGGGCAGTTCTGTTAAGCTGGTCTTGATATAAATATTTAAGTATTTTGAGTCAGTGATGGGGGAGATGACATGCAGCACAGGGTCTCTGTCCGGACTTGAACCCGAGCCGCTGCAGTAAGTACGAACTCCCGAAGGCCCCGTGAAGCCGGTCCTGACTGAGATGAACGACCACGTGGACCTCAGTGACGGGCCGGTCAGTCATCTCGAGGCAGGACGGGTCGATCACGTCTTAGAGGTAGAAAAGAGCAGCTTCCCTTCACCGTCCTGCCCTGAGAGGCAGATCTGATCTGGTAATTACTTTGACCTAAATGATGATCAATAATCTGACACATTAAATTAACAGCTGTAGATATTTGGCCCGCTTTACCTGAGTGAAGGTCCTGATCCAACATTATCTTAAATTATTGATGAATTCTGAATAAAAGTTGAAGTTGATCCCTACAGAGTTGTATTTTATCAAGTTACTCTGGTAATTAACATTAATTAGTGACGGCTGATATGATCTGCTGCACACGATGTGTCCATGTTTTTTTTCTGTGAGCTGTGTAGAGATAACAGCTTTGTTCCTGTCAGAGATCAAGCTGAGACGTCGCTTATAAAGAGTTCCACCTCAAGCAGCTTCAACACTGGAGGTGCCGCTTACATGTGGAAGCATCAGTTATATGCAGTACTATCACCGTAAAGACTTTATGGTCACTCAACAACACGCTGTATGGTTTGAATCCCTGATACTTCTGATCACACAAAGTCTGCTGCTATCCCCCGTACAACACACAGCTCAGCAGGTTCAGCTTAAAATAGGAAATGGAAAGCAAGATGACACAGGTATTATAGTCAGATTTGTCTAATTGAATCATAAATGCTATTTATTGTCTGGATAATACGACTTTATTTTCAAAAATCAGCCAAATCAGCTCCTCTGTCAGGTCCCATTTAAAGTAAGATAGAGGATAAAGCACCCGTGCAGAGGCCGAGGGGTCCTCAGGAGGAAATGACAGACAGAGCTCAGTGTCATCTGCATAGCAGTGATAGGAAAAGCCATGTGAGCGGATAATCGGACCCATGGAGGCGGTGTAGATCGCAAATAGAAGGAGCCCCAGCACCGAGCCCTGGGGCACCCCTGTGGAGAGGCGATGAGATCCATCCATCCATGTTAAGAATGTTTCCAGCTGTGGGATCCTAAAGTTTCCCCAGGCAGTCAGCATGTTTGTAATTTGACTGAGGCGTCATGATTGGAGAAGGATAGTTTGTCATCTTGTCCAAAAACGGTCACTTCTGGCTCCAGAAGAACAAGACTGAATTGATATCGAGGCTTTAAATGGTTGCCCACAAACGGCATGACTGATGCCACACGGTGGGTTCACACGTCATCCACAGAATGAAAACGGCTGCAGCAGAAGATGAAAGTGAACCTGAAAGAAATTAAAACCTTTGATTAAGTTTTCAAGTTGAAAAAAAGGAGGCAGGCGTGCCGGCCTTCGAGTTTCAAATGTCTGGCTTACATTCCTGAACAAAAGGCTCGGAGTGTCCCTTTGTGCCCGTGTCATGCCTGAACAGAGGACTGCCAGGTAAAGCAGCGAGGCAGTGTGTGGCATAACAGAAGCATTTCTTGGCTCTCCTTTGACGGAAAAGCTCTTGATCCTCTTTTCAGCGGTGGGCTTGGGAGCTTTAGACGGATGCTCTATTTTAGCGACAGCAGACGACGTGTTGGAAGTGCAGCCAAACATCCCCCAGCTGTCACTTCAACGCACGGATGATGGCCTTGTTTTCTGCTCCCGCGTGGTTCGCAGGAAGTTGACACATGCTCGTCTCTCCCCTGTTCGTTCCTTTGCTCCTCCCTCCTGCTGCTCGTCTCCTCCTCAACTCGTGTCCTCTCCTTACTTTTTGTTTCAAGGTTTTTCCCTCAAACATTCATCCAATCTAACGTCAGTCGGTCAGTCTACAGTCTCACCTGATTACAGGTTTGTACGACGCCCTCTGAACTGTTCGCTGTAAAGGAAGGAGAGAGTGAGGCGAGGTGACGGCTGCTGAATGATCTGAGAGAAGTGTCATATTAAAGCTGAGCAGCTCTGACAGAAGCAAACTGTCCTCTTAAAACTATTTAGTTTGCAGAAGAGAACGAATAATTAACACAGTGTCAAGGTGACACCGAGCGAGCCACTTCAACCACACGCAGCTAACGCCACGGGGACGGCTCAGGATTAAATTCAAATCGGACTCAAGCAGCTCGGATAAATGACTCGCTCTGTAGCATTTGTGCAGACTGACGCTGAGCCGAGGCCGAAGGACTTCAGACTCACCGGAGACGTGGATTTCACAGCAGGTCTTCAAATTGAAGGTGGAAACTTTGTGTGAAAAGCTTTTCTTACCAAAGCTTAAAGCCACCGCTGTCACCGTTACACACACTTCTTTTTCATGTTCCTCTTTAAAGTGGCGATAAGTACACGTTCCCATCGGCATCATTTCATGCTGCAGTGCCGCACAAGTGTTGGAGAATACAGTGCGCTCAAAATGCATCAAACCTCTGACGTGCAGTAAATCAGTCTCTGTGACTCGTCCTCATACTAAACAAACAAACATGAATGAGGAAGTCCACGAAATCAAACCGACCGGACCGAACCTAAAGTGAGACCTTCATGTCCGCAGAGAGAGCGAGCCTTCTTCCATGTTGAGACCAAACAGCATCTCTAGCACCTTCCACAGTTTTTGAGCGTCACGACCATGATACGGTGAGGCGAGGGTGATTCAGCTGGTTGCAGTTTGCAGCTTTGCTGCTAGATGTCACCAAATCCCACACATTAGATCTTTAATAGATGCTGCCAGTATGTGAAGCACGTGTATGCTGCTGTCACTGTGGAGCAAATGATTCTGCTGCAGTCGGCCCTTGTCCTTGGCAGACTGCACTCTGACTGCACTCTAACCCTGCAGTCCCTCTGGACCCTGAACTCATCCAGAACCGAGCCTGCAGCTGCTGCATCAAAACATTAAAACCTTTTTTTGCCTCCACACTTTGGTTCTTCACTCGTGCACTGCGGTCTGTGTGTCACCACTGACACGGTTCGACCACTAAAACCTTCACATTATAAATTAATGTAGGGCAAGTGAGCTAATATGAAAGTGTCATGAAATGAATTCCCTCTTTACATTTTTGATGAAGCCGCTTCATGCCTGCAGTGATCGCACGGCCGATGAATCATACATGGTGGGATAAAGTGCCGCATGCCTGCAGGAGCAGAAGACGTTTCATGATTTTATAAAAACAGACTCCTTCTGTGATCCAACATCGAGTATTCGACCAGCGCAGCTCCAGTGCAAAGTTCTTTAATCCTCAAATCAAATGAAACAGAAAGCATTATCGCAAACGTTCCAGGTGTCGCCATGAATCCCATTTTGGTGTGACGGACGGTGAAAGCACTCAGCAGCTGTGACACACTCAGTTTGAGTGCACCATGATTATTGGTTGCTTTACAAATGTTTGTTTTGTGGCTGCAGCCCATTATCTCCGATAGATGCACCTGTGTTTCTGTGTCACTGGAGAGGTTCTGTATCCACGCTCTGACACCAGACAGACGGAAACATTCTGTCATCTCCGGTTGTGATCGTCACAAATGAGAAGAAGCTCATTCAGGGAGAAGAAACTTTGTTCAGGATCTTTCTGTGGTGAAATCTCTCTGCTGCCGTGTGAAGTGTGTGTTATTGTCATCACTGTATTAGTGCCAAAGAGTGAGCCGCAGCCACACATGGATGAACTGTTGTCATGTTTTATAAGGTCACATGTCCAGAAACACACACTGTGCTCATGCATATCCAGTATGAGTGTGTGTGCGTTCATGTGCACACCGCCATCTTTGCTGCATGGCACACTGATGGTTGTTTACTGAGTTTGACCCTGAACACGCCGAGCTCCATCTGATGCAGCGAGGCAAGTCCTGATGAAACTGTTTACAGTCTGTCTGTACCTCACTGAACTTAGGCTGTAATTTACTGTCCATTTAGTGAACATTCAGGTACCTGCACATAAATAAAGTGGCTACAATTTTCCAAAACATACTTTTCTCTCTGTCATTACGCCCATAGAGGCTGCTGAGCCCGGTTACATTGCCCAGCTCCGGTTCTGGCATGACACATTGCCCTGGGCTTGAAAAAACATGTGATTCAGACAAATCTTGAAGGATTCTCTGGTTTCCTCTGAAAGTCTTCTTCCAGAAGTGAAGCTGAAAGTTTTAATTAGGACACAAATTATCATGCACAATTTGCTCGATTCTTTTTAATTCCTGTCTGCGCTCAGCTCAGTTGGTTTGGAGTGGGGTCGCGAGAAAACTTCTTTAAAATGTAATTACACATTTTTATTGCATTCTGCCGTTCTCTCTTCTGAAAACTATCTGCTGCGCCATCTGTGCGCCCTGAGAGTTTTCAAGACGCTCCTGGGTGATGATGTAGATTTCAGCTCTTCTTCCCAGCAGGGCGACATCTCAATCTCTCTCAGCTCGGGGGAAACAATGCTGTTCTCTTCTGTGAGTGGCAGATAGAAGCTGCACAGTGAGAGACATTCAAATATGACGGGAGATAAAATGTCCTGAGACACCGCTGTACAGAGCAGGTCTTTATTTGACCACCTGTGAGTCAGTTTAACTTCCAGTTCAGGCGTAAAAGTCTGACGCTGTTTTGTCAGAGAAGACAAAGTCAGAGCGAGGAGCGCTGACGAGGAACAAATGCTATCAGGCAGACTCAAACCTGCCGTGTCAGGAGGACGGAAACACGGCGCGAGTCTGCCTGAAGGTTTCTGCTGATTAACTTCTTGAAAACGTGTTTTTGTTCTGACACTCAGCAGCTGCGGGGCCTGATATCATTATTACGTTATTAGCAAAGACATTTCTGTTTCATAAGAGTGACACCAGAGAAATGTGGAGCCAAAGGTCTTTGTCTTGAAATTCCCAAAGGGCCGGGGTCGTGGTGCCGCGTTAAAGCAGAAGGATGATGTAAAAACCTGAATATCTCATGGAGTCAGCTTTGTGACACAGACGTGAACCCTTTGGTTTGGACAATACGTCGACATTTCTGCCAAGTATCAAGTGAAACCTGCTGCGAGAGGTGACAGCAGGATATTTATCTACAGTGAGAGCTCGACAGGACTCCATCAGAACAATGTAAATGATCCTTAACTTCTTTTTCTTTGCTGTTAACCTCAATAATGTCTGGAGAATGTTAAAAGAAGGAGAAGTCGTGCCATTCTTTGAGTACTGTGGAGAGATTTATCCTGCCTGTCACAGGACTCCTGCTTTATTTATTCCACGCTGCAGACACGCAGGTGCATGCACAACATCAGAGCTTCACGTCCACGTTCATCCCGGCCCACACTGAGGAAATAAAAGGTGTTATCAGTGAAATTCAAAAGCATGCAGGCGTGCACGCTGAGGCCGGGCCTGTTGTTTTCTGTCTCAGTCGCTCTAACGTGAAGTCTCCACCTTGAGGGAGTTTTAACTTGTGCCTGGTTCAATTCCGCTGAAGCAGAACTGCCACAGAAAATCGTCTTTATTTGAGGCTACACTCGCAGAAAGTGACAGGAACCATCGCAGAGCTGAGCGGTGACACGAATGTGAGATGACATGAATCTGTTATGAGGCAGATTCTGGCTGCCAAGTCAGGAGGAGGGTTGTGGTTTGAGGACACGTGGACTCTCCTATGTTTTTTTTTAACTTTTGGATTTCAGAAAACTTTTTTCAACACCTGAAGGGAAGTTAAATAAGTCGACAGGCTGGAGTTGCACACATTGTTCTCAAAGTGTTTGTCTGTTTGTGGATCTTTGAAAAGCTGCAGCGTCCTGTCAGGTCGGACTGACGTAGAAGAGCAGATCCAAACGTCCGCGGACTCTTCACCTGCTTCACTTTTCTGAGCCGGTGCTGAGAGGAATTCCAGTTTTAATACAAGCCGGGTCTTATTCTTCTATCAGTCAAAATAACTTCATACATCATTTAAGTTCTGCACTCCGGTCCAACGGGTCAGCTGACACTGAGAACTGACAGACATGAAAAGTTTCAATAAACTTAAAAAACGACACGACGATGATTTAACCTTCAGCCACGTCACTAAAGTTCTCACATGAATCAGACTGAATGGATGTGACATGTTTTCACATCTGAGGAGGATAAACCTGCTTTATAGAACGATGTTACACTCATCTGTCAGTCGACTGTGGATGAACGTGGCGACAGCGTCACTGTGCTGCATTATTCACAGCATGTGTCTTATTAATGCGACACTATGATGGCAGGCTTTAAGGAGGTGACTGCACCATGAGGAGCAACCACCGCCACTGTGCCGCTGTGATTACATTCAGAGGAATGTGATCGGCATTCAGCTGCTGCCAAGAAACAATCAAGCATGAAGAAAATGGAAATCAGACATTTTTTAATTTGTGTTCTGACATCGACAACCTGTTTCCTAAAAATACCGTTCACTGAGAAATAAGTTGGAAATGTAACTCGTGTTGTTCTTTGTCTTCATCACCAGCAGCTAAAACATTTTTAATGGTGAAGACTTGAACGTCATTTTAAGGAGATTCATATTTATATTAATTTAATAAAGTTGTATTTGAAATGACAGTATTCATGTCGATGATCAGTGTTTCTTTAGCTGCTGACATGTGGAATAAACACCAGCCTTGAACCTGAAATCAACAGGAGGAACATCCTTGAATAGTTCACAGTGCAGCAACTACAGCTGGATTATTGTGGGGAGAATAACGTTTGGTTGAGGTTCAGTGAAGATCTCCATAAAAATCAAAAAGATCAACTCTGACTCGAGGCGCCGCGCAGAAATCACGACACGAGACTAAAAGAAAGGAAGTCAACATGAGCACAGAGCTCAGAGAGGTAACGTGTGCAGTTTCAGGCTGCGTGGAGTCAGAGAGACAGACGGCGAACGAAGATGAGCAGAAGCAAAACGAGCCTGCAGGAGGTTAAAGGTGAGAGGCAGGGAGAGAAAAAACAGGTTTCCATCAGCACGACGGGAGTGTTTCCTTCAGCGTGGGACGCGCTCGCTCGTCGACCTGCTTCATCTTTGGTATTTATAAAGAGCTACTTAACATTCACCAAAGAAGAGCGTCTGAGCACAAACCCGCACACGGCAACTGTCTAAGAAGAAGATCAGCCGTCACGTAGATGAGGAGTAAAAACCTGACACTCAAAGCGGTCGTGAACTTTGAGAGGAGCGTTTCCTCCTCAGCCGAGGGGAAAACTCAGTCTCCTCCTCCTCCTCCTCCTCTGTGAGGAGCGGTGGCACATTATCGTCCTCGTGTTGTCTGGATTTTGTTCTGTTGAAGAACTGTCACGTTGGACCTTTAATGATTTGAGACTAGTTTTATTTTGTAGTTTCCCTGAGACTTCCTGACAGAGTGAGCTGAGTTTGCTTCGCCTCTCTGGGGAACCATGGAGGATGAACTGTCGACCTCTTTGATAGAAAACTGTAAATGTCAGTGATTTCTCTGATGGACAGAGTGACAAATCAAACCGGTAAAGATCAACGTGGCCATCGATAGTCTGTCCACGTCACGTACGAGCAGACTGACGGCAGGAAAACAGACAGCAGAGATCTGAGTGCTGCGTTCATGAGCCTCGATGTCATTAAGTCAAACTCTGAAGACACACACGGATGCTGTGCAAAGGTTAATAAGAACGTCGTCACCTCGTGTGTCAGAGCTTTATTATCAAGAACAGAGGCCCAGCAGGTTCAACACCTCCGAAGATATTTCAGGAGAGCGATGGCTGACGGAAAAAATGAAATCTAAGTCCACAGTGAAGCGTTTCGTTCGTTAGTGAAGCTGCTGATAGAAAAACATTTTCAAATCACTTAACACCTCAGAAACATAAAACAGAGAGAGGAGGAGGAGGAGGAGGAGGAGGAAGGGATGAACGTACGACTGTCTCCTGCTCTGTCCTGTCACCCTTCTCTTTCTATTTATAGGCTGACATTTCACCGTCTACAGAACAAGCCCTAACAACACAGTGATGGATAGTGTGTGTGTGTGTGTGTGTGTGTGTGTGTGTGCCATCCTAAAGAGCAGAGTGACGACTGTTTGTGCGTCTTACAGTTCACCCCTTCAGTGCAGACTTCCTCACAGGTTCCTGATGTTCATCTCCATGTATCGGGCGTTAGTCTTTATGTTTGTCTGTCTGCAGGGTGTGTGTGTGTGTGTGTGTGTGTGTAAAGGTCAGTGAGCTCTTCCTCTCAGTGTTGATCCACTGTGTTCAGCTGCAGGTTAATGCACCATTAAAACAGGCTGACACTTTTTTCCTGCATCACGTGCTTCACTTGAAGTTTCTGATGAGGTTCTGTTGGGTCAGTATCCAGACGCTAACAACAGGATATTGCATCTGTTTACCAAAGCACGTCTGTAATGAACTCAGACACATCGTTTACTGTACTCGCTGTCAGCCTGTGTTGTCACTGTGACACGTCCGAGCCTGCAGGCAGAACATCTCTACGACAGCAAGGCGGGTTTAACATTTTAGTCTGGGGAGAGTCCAAGCGAGGTCACAGGTCTTCAGTTTCCATCCGTCCAAACATTCATCATTTCCAGCTGTGGGGTCCTGAAGGAAAGACTGTGTTCAGCTCAAATAACATTTGTAATTTGAGTCTGACTCATGTGACGTCACCTGAGGTTCAACAGATTAAAACACACCAAACGGAGCTCACCATGTTACACCTGAAGCACTGACGTGTTTTAGGACCTGGACGTTCATATTTCTGCTCCTGCTCCCCAAAATGTTCAGACCAGAAGTCTTCCAGACCGAGGACTCCGTCCATCCAAACGTTCATCATGATCAGTCCAATGACTTTTATAAAACAAACGCACACTCCTGTCGTCCAAACACTGACGTGAGTATGAGGATTTACCTGCTGCTCCTGGGTCTGCTTAGATCTCTGAGACGTTGAGAGAGAGCAGCGTGATCAGTCTGCTGTTTCTATCAGCTGTGAGAGGCTTGATTTGCATTTCAGCTCCATGGAAGCTTTGAACGTGTTTTCAGACCCCGCGTACCTCCACCTGCGCGGCACCCACAATGCAAAGCCTGCTGAGAACAGATCACTGACTCCTGCTGCGCTTTAAGAGATGATTTAATCAGTTCTGGGTTCTGTGTTTGATTCTCCTTCTCATTTTCTATATTTCTGTCTGTTGGGATCTTTCCGTGCTGCCATCAGGAAGCTGGAGACTGTAGAAGCAGACAGTGTGATGATACACTCATTCTGAAGAGTTAACACACTGTTAATAAAAAAGTGCATTCAACCTCCGAGAGAGACAGAAAACTGAAGAAACATTTCCAGTGACAAAGTTGTACAGCACAGTTCATGTTTTTAATGCCGCAGCGGGAACGTTTGTGAGGATTTGAGGAGGAGTACAGTCCGTCCAGCTCAGCCGATGCAAATCACTGATGAATATTCAGAAGAAAACAGTTTCAGAAACATCCACCTCTGAATTTTATCATCAGAGTACCAAAAAATCCTGAATCATTTCTGAACATGGAGAAAATTTGCTGAAAGATTTTTGGATTCTGAATATTTTGAGTGTGTACATTCTGAATGAAGAGTCACATCTGTCAGAGGCCACCGCTGGAAGGTCATGTGACCGATCGGAGGAGAAGAACATCTCATGCATTGATTTGATCTTTGATTTCAGGCGACGTTCTCCTCCTGTAACTACGATACCGCGGTGACAAAACGTACCCGCCGCACTGAGCTGCATTTCATTTGCTGTGTTCTGTGTATTT
Source organism: Nibea coibor (assembly GCA_023373845.1). Taxonomy (NCBI): domain Eukaryota; kingdom Metazoa; phylum Chordata; class Actinopteri; family Sciaenidae; genus Nibea; species Nibea coibor. Next base: position 1,535,197 of record CM041716.1, on the reverse strand, counting down.
TTAGGAATGTGACCAGAGTTTGCAGCTTTTCTCTCTCTCAGCTGTGACTTCCTTCACCACCTTCAAGGCTAAAGACAGGAGTCAGACTCCCATTACGGGAAGATTCACCTGTCAGGTTGAGAATTCAGCCTCTTGTCGTGGAGTTGAAGGTTTCCCATCATGTCAGATGAAGGTCCTGAACTGTATAATAGTTATTTTATAAGTCTTTGCGAGGCTCTGACTCACCTTGTGTGTGTGAGGAGCTCTGACCTTTCAGCTGAAAGCAGAGCAGTGTTCTCTGTAATCATATATTACAGCTGTACGCTCATATTGTCTCCTGCACCTCATTTTGTTCTGAGTCTGCTGAATAAATCAAAGACAACGTTGGAGTAACTTTGTTCGAAAATACACAGGAATGTGAGTAATGCACTCGTGAAGCGCTGACATCAGCGCTCGGCCTGCAGAGGCTCAAAAACGTCTCGACTTTTGAAGGAAACTCAAAGTCCCATGATGCTCGTTTGTTCAGAGTGTATCGACCTTTTTGTGTTCAGTGTTTGGAGCTTTGTACAAAACAAGAACAATCTGGACAGGGCTGTCAAACTGAGTGGCAAGATAACTGAGGAACCAATGTACAGACCGGTGCACCCACTGAACATGAGCTGTTACCTTCAGGCTTATGGCACAGTGAATTCTCAGAGGGGCAATAAAGGTTAGTAACCACGCAGTGAAAGAAAAGCAGGAAAACGAATGTGTCCAGTATAAATGTCATGTCCACGGTGCCGTGTGCTTCATTTTCATGCCGTTCATGCTCGGGCAGTTGGTCAGCGCGGCGCTCAGAGGTCTGATTAACTTACAGAACAGATGGAGCAGTGGACGTGGTCTCATACATACATACACGGACACACTCTGCGTGCACATGGCACATATGGTCTGCACACATGGTCCGCACATCCTGTTTGAGCAGTCATTTATTTTGGTTGAACATGAGCTGCAGACCATCGCAACTTGGAAATGAATCGTTTGTCGGGCATATGTGCCCAGTGAAGCATTTCAACTGGAATGAATGGAACGCTGTCCCGAGCTCTCCTCGGATCAGTCTGAGGAAAACGTTTGTCCAGCATCTGATGTGGCTTCTTCCTCTGTGCCATCAGGACCCACACACACCATCACGCTGCAGGAAATCCTCACTGCAGACTCCCGGATGTGGACCAACACATTTCAGGACCAACAACGGGCCGGCATTGCATCGGGGGAAACCTGTTATTCTTATGTAACAGTGTCCTCACACAGTAAGCCAACAACATGCCCAAAGGTTGGTGCATTGGTCTAATACAAAGTGTGTGTACTGCAGCAGACTGTACCTGAGTGTGTATCCTGCTTCTTTGGAGGAGCTGCAACATGAATTTCTGTCAAATGAATATTTATAACAACAGCAGCGCTCTCATTAAAATATTATGGAGTGATACCTGAAGCACTTGAGTCTAATTCTGCAGCCAGGCTGAGAGAAACAGGCAGGAATCTTTGACTTCGGCTGCGTCATTTCATGATTATTTTTTTAAAATGAGAATCAAGTTTATTGGCAAAGTCGTCAAAAAGAAGAGGAGGTGACACGATGCTGCCAAAACTTAAAATGACTCATGAGGAAGAGAACTGAAAAACTCAAACAAGAACGTTTGGAACCAAAAGTCCACACTGACTTTAGCCCAGACCGCACCGGGCCCGGCGGCACGTCTGTTCTCTTTTTGAGCAAAGAAAATCTGGTAGATTTTCAAAATAAAATACCCAATGCAAATATAAGTGAAGATATAGAACTAAATTCTTTATTTCAAGCCAGCGCTGAGCTTCCCTGTGACGTCATGTGATGTCAAAGATTTGTCATTCACGCTCGACCTGTTCAGTCATTCCTCTACGAGCAGGTCTTCACCAGGTGCTGCTTCACTTCAGGAACACGATCAGCTTCTCAACCACAGACGTGAGCAGCAGAAACCTGCAGGACTTTGATTTCACTCTGATCCATTCAAACGAATGTCTGACTGTTTGAGAAGGAAGTTAATTCACTTCCACTGTGATCCACATTTAGATGCTGTGTTGTTATTCTGACACTTCTAAAGGAGACAAACAGCAGAAGCTTGAGAACAAACAGGGTGTGAGCGTTCACAGCACGGCTGGATAAAATGAAACTCTATCTGCTGCTGAAATAAACATGAACCTGATTTAACAGGTACGGAAACATCCAATCAGAGTCAAAAATGAGCTCGACGGCGAGGAGACGATGCAGAGATGAGACCATAAGACGTCTAACATCTGCTTTCTATGAACAATACGAGCCCATCACGCTTACATAACCCTCCATCTCCCGGCTGATGTGTGTGTTCTGCTGTGATGTGCGACGTTCTGAGCGTTCTGCACAGAGTGCTGCTTCTTCTCGGGGTCGAGTGTCTGGAAGTTTTTAAAAATCCCTTCAGCCGCTGGGTTACGTGCATTCAGGCTGCAGAGTGCCATACAGCAGCACTGCAGCAGCTGCGGCTCATTCAGGGCGAGTTAAACACTCATCTGATATCAAACTGAATATTTAATCAACCCGTCTCCTGCTCTGCTGATGAATAGCAGATCTCCATTCTTCCCTCGTGCTCTCACATCAGCCCGTTCCCTTTTCATCATGCTCGGTAGGATTTTCAAACTTTTGTTGCTCTCCTTCCTTAAAGTACCTGAAGCAGCATCAAAAGAAGAGGCTCTCTGTCAGAGAACTTCATATTTGCTCTTACATCTCCTGCTGTCTTTTAATCCTCTTGAAACATAATGTTCTGTACGTGCCGCTGAAAGCCCGACATAAAGAGACTGTCGACTTAAAGGGGGCCTATTATGCTCATTTCTAGCTCTATATTTTTATTCTGGGACTCCGCTGGAGTAGCTTTGCATGATTCACAGTTCAAAAAACATCCACATTTATTTTTACCGGCCCTCATCGCAGACCCTCGCTTCATCCTCACTCTGTTGGACTTTTCAGAAGCCCGGCGAGAGGCAGCGAGCGTCGCTTCATCTTAAGTAACTTAAGAGAACGGCGTGGACCCTGAACGTGACGATTTTACTGCTCATCACCAAGAAAGAAAGACGAGGACGCTGTTTAACAATAACTTACACTCAGAAATGACCAGATGAAGTCAGAACCAACCAGGATCATGTAAGTCATGTCTTTACAAACCTCTGAGGTTTGAAACCCGCTCCGTGTCGTGCAGACGGAGGGACGGGTGTCCTCCATCAGGTCCTCAGGTGGAGTGACACGTCGAGACGAAAGTGAAAGCGAGGACTGGTCTCCGTGACTCAGACAGACAGACAGCTGGAAATGAACCTGTCATCTTTTAATTTGCTTTCACTCTCCACCTGCCCGTCTCCCTGTCCGTCTGCTTCTGTCGCCATCGCTCACTTTCCTTTTGTTTGCTGTTCAGATAGACAGATGGCCGCCCGTCTCACACTCCGGCTCCATCTTTAATTACCTGTTTGTGTCTCCCTCATTCTCTTGTTGATATCTCTGTCTTCACTCGCTGCTGTCGTCTCCATCATCCGCCCATCTTTCTGTTCTTGCTCTGCCGGTCAGACAGACGACAGATTTATTACAGATGATCAAAACAACGAGTTCAGTTTTAGAGCTGCGTGTGTTAATTTATCATCAGTCCAAGCATCTTTTTGTAAGAAACAGAAGAAAACAAAATGAAGGTTTGGATTAAAAACTAAAACCAGCCTGATGAACTTTAACCCTTTAGCAGCCAGGTTAATCTTCAGTGAGAGAACAAACTGTCCACTGACTTATGATCCAGATTTTAAATCCTAAATATCAAACCTGATATTTTTGTGGAGTCAGAAGGTTTCAGAGTGGATCTGTGTAACTCTCACATCGCCAGATAATCCGGGTCAAACGTTGGTACCGACCAGAGTTTCCTTTGATTATCAGGACGGTGAATTTGATGTAAATCGACCCAAAGCTTCCCGTAATCTCAGCCCGCCTGACGGGCTAATGTCTTCAAGGTTAGCAATGCAGCGCTTTGTTGCTGCTGTGTTTTCAGTTTTATAGGTTTCTTACAGTTTTCTCACACTGCTGGTCGACTTTAGTCTCCTCGGTGCTCTTGAACGTCTCGTGTGGGTGGACGAGTTGCTGGTTAACTTTTAATCACCTCCTTCACACACAGCTAACCACACACATGAACACACAGTCAGCTGTACTCGGACAAACTGAAGCCCATTGATCGACTGTGTGTGTGTCTCTTAAAGCTGTGATTGGCTCAAAGGGCCATGTTTTCAGGGTCGTGTCGGGGTTAACCGGATCCGAAGCAGACCGGCAATGCGGCGTCAATCAGCCTCATCCGTGCCTGAACGCCGGCTGCCAAGACGAGAGGAGAGCTCCATCAGGAAAATGGCGCTGCAGCAGCATGAATTGTGTCGATTCATCACGGTGTTTGCAGAGGGAGAGAGACGGAGGATGGAGAGAGAGATAATAATGGTGTTTGTCTGTACAGCGCATTCCAAATGAACAATTACACACTGATTTATATAAAGCAAAAATGCATCGATGGCGATGCAAGAAGAATCTGCAGCAATAAAAATGCTCGGCGTTAAATTTAATTGCAGATCTAATTTCCTCGGGCGGGTCATCCGCCGCTCAGAGGCCGCCTCATCCGAGACGTCACGCCGCTCCCCGGAGGCTGCCTTCATATATTACTGCTATAACCAGGTTATATTTAATCAGCATAATGAGGAGGCATTTATAAAGTCCCAAATGTTCACTGTGAAGAGATTTCATTTGTTTTCTACAAAATCCTTCATGAACATTCATCAACAACAATTTGTCTCGCATTATTCAGTGAGAGAAGCCTGAGAGAAGATGGAGTGAGGCTCAGTCACAGGCGGCAGGTCCTCCGTGAAGGATGCACAGACGGACTCTAATCAGAGGGAGGAGCTCTGCTCCTTCATGTGGGTCAGGTGATCCAAATGTTTGCTGGACGTTTCCATTCACTAACCAAAGATGACGACTTTGTCATCATCATCATCATCATCATCATCATCATCACAGAGAGAAAGAGGCTGACAGTCCTCGGACATAACTGGAACTTTGCTGGAGAAAACAAGTCAATGTAGAAGCAGGAGGAAATGCTCAGTACGTCCAGACCTGTTAAAACAGAAAACAATCTTTATGAAACAGCCAAAAAATATAGATTTCATACACACACACTGCCCTGCACGAAGACCAGACAATAATAAGTTTAGACATTGCACGTCTGACAGACGGACATTCAGATATTGAACACAAACATCTCGGGCAACCAGAAAAATCAACAGTCAACCATCGTGGACCACAGATGGAGGAAACTGTTATTCTTCTGCTGTCTTCAACTTCTGCTGACGAACACAAACCAGAGACGAGAGCCCGCCAACAGCCAAACATCCAGAGAGCCGCGGCACAGCAGTGAACAGCAGAGCGCCCACATTTAACGTAGCACCGCGCCGTAAGAAGCCGTCAGGGCTGACCTCTGGAATCTGTCCACTTTGTGTGATTTGTTATTTTTAACACACCTGGATGGCTGCTGCTAGAAAACTGAACATGACTACAGAGAAAGAGAGCCGAGATCAGAGAGTCCATTCCACACGCCGACGCTCGTGATTGCTGATATTATTCTACTACAACAGGAAAATGACTCTAAATCTGGGAGCAGAACTGGAGTTCATTTCTTGGTAATGGATGTTCTGGCTTGGCTGAGTGATCCGTTGAACACATTCAGCAGTGTGCATGGTGTGTTTCACCCTCCAAAAGGTTTAAGTGAGTTATCAGCAACAAGGACTGAAGCGTTCACGAAGAGTCAGACTCATCACGAACAGCAGCTGGTCAGCAGCTTTACACATTTTACACTTTGAAGGCTCCATAATCTACAAGTTGGCAGCAACAATAAAATAAAGCTTGCCCGGATAGATCTAACATTTCAGTTCAGGCAGTCACAGTTTGGTTTAGATCCTACGTGAAGCACTTTGTTAGCGGCGTGTTTGGAGTGAGAACAGGCTAAAACCTGCAGCTACAAACAGGATGTTGCCTGCAGCAGTAACACGGTCTCCTAACGACACAGGAATAATATTCACAGTAATAATCTGAAGGAAGTCATAATAAAGAATTGGCCGAGCGTGCTCACCCTGTGGAGAGCAGCACCGCCCGCGGCCGCGTGTTATTATTATTGATTACTACAGTGTTGGTGGTGGTAATAACACAGTCACTTATTTATTGTGTTTGTCTTTTTACGTTTCAGAAAACGTTACTAATAAGAGCGTCGTGTAATCTGGATTCAGCCGACTTGCCTGATGAACACACGGAGATAAAAAGTTATGATCATACATCTTATATCAGGACGTCTCACAGGTCATCACCAGAGAAGAAGAGTCGCAGCCACACTTTCCAGAGTCATGCTGTCAGGTGTCTGCTGGCTTGGCCTCATGTCTCAGGTCTCAGTGGTAAATGAGCTATACAATATAAACAAATGGTGACATTCAGCCCGCCGAGCGCAAAGTGAAGAATGTCTCCCAAACTTCCCACAAAGTTCAAGCTGAAGTTGAGGTGAGTCAATGAGGCAGAAGGCCGTGGCATTCAGAGCCAGCGCGGCGGCGGCGGCTGCTGCAAAGGTCTGTCAATACTGCAATGACATTAACTGTGAGCAGCAGAGATTTGTCCCATTGGATGTCAGCCTAAATGAGAAGGAGAGAAAGTGTGTGTGTGTGTGTGTGTGTGCATGCATGTGCATACCAACTAGTACAGTTAAGTATTGGATTTCCCAGAGATAGTGAGCGTTGGCTGGGAAGGATTGGCTTACAGACCTCAGTGCAGTGTGTACCGTTCGGTTCTGTTGGCTTCATCACACCGTGACCGTCAGCACTCACACTTGAGTGGTTTGCAGTCGAGTGTGAAGCAGCCGGGATGAGAGTCAGGACCTGAAAGTCTGAGGCCGTGGTTCTCTGCATTGGTTCCTTTGGGACTGAGTCACTTCCCCCCGAGGGAATGGTTTTAAGTATCTGAGGCCCAAATGAACAGGCACGCCACAAATGATGTGGGCCTAGTACCACACAGTTGTGGTGAAGAGGGAGTTGAACCAGGAGGCAAAGCTTTCAATCTGCCAGTCAGTCAATGCATGTCCGACCCTGAAGTGCAGTCAGGAGCTTTGGGTATTGACTGAAATGAGAGAGCGTGAGAGATGAGATGATACGGTGCATCAAAAGGAGCCAGTTGAGGTTGTTTAAGCATTCGATCAGGATGCATCCCGGGCAGATACTACTCGATGTTTTCCAGCCACGTCCAACCGGCAGGAGACCCTGTGGAACTCCCAGCATGCCCTGAAGGGATTCTCATTTGGCCCCCGGGACGCCTCGAGGTCCCACAGACGGAACCGGAAAATGTTGGAGAGGGTCGTCTGAACGATGTTGCTCATTAGGCTTCTGCATGTATGTCCCAACATCACACCGTCATCCTCCACCAATCATCAGCAGAGTCAGTATCAGGAGCAGCGGCTCCCTCTGTCTTCCACACTATCATGACATTTATGTCGGAGCTCAGTAATACAGACCAACACATGGTGGACCAACAAGACGCAGAATGTCAAATCTATAAAACAGCGTGAATGTCACTGCTGGCTGATAAAGGCCGGCACGGGAACGAAGCAGCAAAAAGGACTCTAATAAAAAGTTAAATCTGTGTGTGTGTGATCTTCGGTCGGGGTCTGTTAGTGCGTCTTTACGTCTGCTATCTGTGTGTGTTTTAATGTCTAATGGAGACACTTTTTGAAACTGATCCAGTGTTGAAGGAGAGCGCTGCAGCTGGCTGCCGTGGAAATGAAAGCATCCTTTAGACATCAGCTTTGCTCCTCCCAGCATCAGCTCTCCTTTCCAGGCCTGCTGAGAAGCTTTGTCTTCTTCAAGGTCTCTGTTCTTTTTCTACTCATTCTCTTCATTGTTTGTGACTGTGCAGTGTTTAAAGTCATAGCTCGAGTGGGTTAAACAGGCATTCTGAGGATCTCCTGCTCAGCGTGTGGGCTGCTGTTCATACAAACAGATGTCCTGCTATTATTATAACGGGTGGAGCAGCTTCAGCAGACGGCGCAGCAGTGCAGTAAAGTTAGCCTGTTGACAAGAGAGCGCTACATGCTTCTAATGATGCAAATCAGCAGCTCTCTTCTATATATGACTCCTTTAAGTTCCTGAAGAGCGCTCCTTCTCTCCAACATCAGTCCGTGCTCAGCGCCTCCAAGAACGTGATGCTCGACCTTCCCAAGCACTTCCTCTGGGGGGGTATGCAGGATGCAGTAACAGCTGATATTTTTCATGCTTTTGTCCAACATGATTTTAATTTGCAGCAAAGTGTTGCAGAAGCTCCGTCAGCTTCTTCGGGGTCAGAGAGGAGCACTTTCCCCCTCCGCACTTATTCTACTGTTGGACTTTAACGGCACGTTGAAAATGTTTGACACGCGTGTTTCTTTGTGTAAATACAAGGCCCCCCTGCTTCGCGGCTGGATTTTGACCTTGTGAAATGAGGTTTTATTCCAGCGGAAATCACAGCAGGGAGTCTGCCGTTCTCATTAGAAAGCCAGTAGGCAGCTGCTGTAATGGGCATTAAAAGCATCGCTACGGTCAAGCTGGGCGGTATTTATCCACAAAGTACTTTTTAGAAAGTAGGCTGGGAACAATCTTCCTTTCAGAATGAGACAAGGCGCGCTCTCAATCACAGATTTCATTCCAACGTTCACTTCCATAAAATGAAATGAAGCCTAGGAGTCTGGATCATGGCCATTGCTACTTTAATTAAGTGTAGGCAGTGTAAATGCACTTTTTGAACAGAATAGTCGTGCTGGACGGTCAGAAACCTGCAGAGGACGGTCATTATCCCCGCGGGCTGAACCCTTTTTCCCTTTATCCTTGAAGAAAGACTGAAGCAGCGCTCCTGTTCTGTCACGTCACTGAAAACACTGTTCACACTCCTGCTTCTCTGACCTCAGGCCTGCTGCAGCTGATAGGAACAAGATGCACTTCAGAGTGTCTTTGCTGAACACGTCTGGCCTTCAGCCATGTGCATGTAGACACACATCTGAAAGCATGATGAGCCACAGGCTCGTAGGACGCGTGCAGAAGATGCTCGTCAGTCTTTTTGGATGTGACGCTGTCTGTAAAACAAAGTCACAAACTTCACAGCTTCATCTCTTTTTGTGACTCAGCAGAAAACAGTCGTGACAATGCATTTTATCTCTCAGTGTAGACGCTGAGCTCTTCTACTGCGCCTGTGACAAATTTTAAGTTTTATCCTGAAACATATTCTCACACATTCTGAAGTTACATTTCACTCACAGGCTGAAGCTAAAGGATGATTTGGTGACACCAGGCTGTGTTTGATCATATTTATGTCAGACTAATGCTTCTTCATTTCCAATCATAATGTATCATTTGTCGTGGCTGCTGCCATCTTACCCCTGTATGACCTGCTGTGTGTGTATCATGACCTGCTGTGTGTGTATCATGACCTGCTGTGTGTGTATCATGACCTGCTGTGTGTGTATCATGACCTGCTGTGTGTGTATCATGACCTGCTGTGTGTGTATTGTTTTGGGTTGTGTAAATCCAGGTGTGTGGTCGCCGTCCCGTGTGATTCTGCACCTGGTGAGTCCAGATTGGAGCGGCCGGTCCGTGGGACTTATTGTGTAAACTCCGTGATTCTGCTTTGAGTAAAACATTTTTAAACGGTTCATACTCCCTGAACGTATATTAGAAAATAAAAATCAGAGCAGATTTGTCACATCTTGAATTCTTGAATCAAACAGATCTGTCTGCTTATTAAACGAGTGCAGTTTCATTTTCATCCTTTTGTTGCTGACGTCCTATTTTCTTCTCTCTCTCATCCATCTGTTCTTTGCATATTTATCCCTCTTACTCTCTAGTGCACACTTGGCTGTCAAGCAGCCGTCTAAACATCTTCAGAGAAGAAAAAATCTTTTGTGGCGCACGCAGCCGTCCATTGTTACGCCATATGGTGTAAACAAACGTTAAAACACCGGAGAGCATATCGCAGATGACTTTAAATGATTCAGCACTCACACAGGGAGAGGAAGCCCGCAGTGAAGCTCCATCAGGCCCACACTCACCTGTGGAGCTGGAGGCAGAGTCAGATACGCACGAGTGGTGATGATGGACGAGCCGCCATGTTGGAAGAGCTACAGGAAGATTTTACCACGTCTTCTTCTTCTTCTTGTTTTTTATTGTATTTTTTATGATTTTTTGGTGCATTGTGGATTTGATTTCACACGTTTGACGTCACAGGTTTGGTACAGATTATTTCCCCTGCTGGAAGCTGATTATCCCTCGTTTATCCTCCTCTCCTGTGTTCACCTGTCACAGCTGTACCTGATTATCTCATTAGACCTGGTGTGTGTGTGTGTGTGTGTGTGTGTGTGTGTGTGTGTGGCCTTAGCTCATCTTGGCTGAATCGTGTTTGTTTGGCATCCTGATAAAAATGTTGCGCTGCAGAGAAGAATGATGAGTCTGTGAGGTCATGTGACAAATCAAAGTTATGAACTCAGAACAAACAAACATTTGAATATGGACTGTGTGTACTTTTGTTTCTACGTGTGTGAATGTTTTTCTGTCACACCTGTGAACAGCAGAGGCTTTAAATCTGAGTTTGAGGCTCAGTAAATGTGACGCGGCTGAAGAGAGTTCAGAGAAACAGTTTTTATTCTTTTTCAAACTTTCACACTCAGAAACTCATAAAAGCCTCCAGACAGTTTCAGTTTGAAGTTCTGTTCAACACAATATTAGGCTGTCTTGGCTCGATTGAGTTTCTGTGGATCAAACCACATAAATGAACCTGAAGGCATCGAGGTTCGTCGTGCTGTAGACCAAACTCACATGGTGCATTAAGATAAAACGTCCTGTGTGGTGAGACATCTGGACAAACTCAACACAAGATACACAGGAGCAAATATCTGAGCTCCACCAACATGTTTCCATAGAAGTCGATGGACGATCTCAGAAGCTCAGCTACTGGTTTGGAAAGAGTTACGTGATGTGGACAGGTGAATAACTGCAGCACACACACACACTCAGCAGCCTGCAAAGCTGAAAATAATGAAACGATCATTGATAGGCTGCTTGAGGCGCTGCACACGTGGAGTATCAGAAACACACACATGCATGTTGACATGCACAGAACAAACGCTGTGATAAACTGTCAGGCCACACACACACACACACACTCAGGATCCTGGCTGACACACGTGCCCGATATAAAATTAAACTTGATTCCATGAATCAAAGTGTCAGCGTGCACGTTGACCCTCACACGCGCAGAACGGTGCAGCTGGCGACGTCTAAGTGGTGACTTTGTTCAACCTGCCGCGCTCCCATGAAATGAAAGATGTTTTTGTACTCTCCTGTCCCTGCACCATAAACACCATCTATTGTTGTTTGACAGCGGCCTGCTGCTCAGGATACACACACACTCCACACACACACGCACCCAGAAACCATCCTGCAGGCCTCAGTGTACCCAGAATGCATTGCAATTAGACAGTGATTGGATCATCTGGAGGTGGTCTGGCTCGCGCTGTGGTCAGATGTGCGTGACATCTGCACAGTTTGGCCACGTTTCTCTCTCTGTGCTGCAGATGAATCCAGTTTGTCAGTTCACGTGTTCACCTCGGCCTCGCGCAGCCTCAGTGTCGCTCTCTGAAACGTCGTCAAACATCCTGAACAACCACGTGGAGAGCTAACTCGAATCAACAAGCAGTCACGAGTATAAATCCCCAAATTCAGTGCTGAGCTCTTTAAATATCCAACATTTCTTCATCGTGTACCCCTCGTCTGTCCGTGGAAGCGTGTGTTATGCCTCAATCGAGCAGCGACACATTAACTGTGTGACCAGAGCTTCTCTTTCCGCCGGTCTGCCATTAGCCCGATGATGCTGCTAATGTGGCCTCCTGCTACTTCACGTTGAATTAAACACATTCCCATTAGTTCTGCGTGAAGAGGTGCAGAAAGTGACGGTAATTTCATCAACACACTCCATTATTCTATCAGCCTGCACTAAATTCTGCTCCCATCTCTATTTGCATCACATCCGCTCATAATGACGCGTCTCGCTCTCTCAGTGCTTCTGTCTGTTCACTTTGCTTTAATGTGAGCACGAAGGACGATTCTGTTTCTGCAGACCGCTCTGAAATTTAAAAAGGAGCCGTGAGGATGTGAGATGAACATCTCAGGTGGAGGTGGTTCATCCTCTGCTCCTAATGATGTCATCCTTCCTCTAATTAACACGCCGTGTGTCACACTCGTTCTCTTTCTTCTGTCTTTCTCTGAAAAGTGTGAAAAAACCTTCAACTTCCATTTATTCACCAAGTGTTAACAGCTCCTCTCTGGCTGAAATATCACACCTGTGTGAGCTCATGTCTGGTGTCTGACACACACACACACACACACACACACACTTGTGTGACTTCCTGTAACTTAAAATTCCAGGTAGGAGGTCAAGGTCAAATCGAGTCAGCAGGTGAAGTTGTTCTTCCCTGCAGTATTTGACTGAAGTCCTGATAGTGTGTGCTTCATTGGCAGGTTCAGATGATGTCCACATGTCTGACAGAAACAGATCTAGTAAGATTTGTTTGACCAGAATCTACTGAACAGAACTTCAGTTCAAACCTCCAGACTCCCTTGACAAAAACAATAATTTAATGCTCTGACCTCGCGGAACATGCAGGATGCTCTTCTGCTTCCTCCATCGGTCGGTTTGGTCACAGTTCAGACTCAATACTGGACCAAAACTAGCTCAGATACCAAAGGCAGCTTCGATCAGCAGCTTTGTGATGAACTGAAGCAAACGTTAACTGAGTTTTTTCAGCCACGGGGCTCAAAGAAAAGAATCAAATCCAGGACAGTGACAGAAACAAACTGCACACACCTGTAGAGTTTCACAAACCATGGCAACAACAAACGCGCCTCAGCTGTTCATCGCTCTTTACGATGTCTGTTGATGTCTTTGTTTCCACCAAATGTTTCTGCTTGGAACTTTTCGACGTGCATCAGATACTCGAGCTTCTCGACTTTAATGACCTACTTTCTGCTTTACATCCGAACGCGCCTCGCTGTATTCTCTCTCTCTGTCTCTGTTTCACGGGATTTCTCTGCACTTTGATTTCTGGTTTCAGGACACGCAGCAGTAATTATGTTTATGTGCTGGATTTGCATATTCTAATTCAGATTTTAGATTTGTTTCTCTGTCTCTAAAATCTCACTGAGGTTTGATATTTACAAAAGTCAGAGACATGCAAGGAGTCAACATGTTTACAGCCTGGGCGTCACGGAGACTATGTCCAGGTTTTAGACAGTCTGCGGGGTCGTCACAGAGACTACGTCCAGGTTTTAGACAGTCTGCGGGGACGTCACAGAGACTACGTCCAGGTTTTAGACAGTCTGCGGGGTCGTCACAGAGACTACGTCCAGGTTTTAGACAGTCTGCGGGGACGTCACAGAGACTACGTCCAGGTTTTAGACAGTCTGCGGGGACGTCACAGAGACTACGTCCAGGTTTTAGACAGTCTGCGGGGACGTCACAGAGACTACGTCCAGGTTTTAGACAGTCTGCGGGGTCGTCACAGAGACTACGTCCAGGTTTTAGACAGTCTGCGGGGTCGTCACAGAGACTACGTCCAGGTTTTAGACAGTCTGCGGGGACGTCACAGAGACTACGTCCAGGTTTTAGACAGTCTGCGGGGTCGTCACAGAGACTACGTCCAGGTTTTAGACAGTCTGCGGGGACGTCACAGAGACTACGTCCAGGTTTTAGACAGTCTGCGGGGACGTCACAGAGACTACGTCCAGGTTTTAGACAGTCTGCGGGGACGTCACAGAGACTACGTCCAGGTTTTAGACAGTCTGCGGGGACGTCACAGAGACTACGTCCAGGTTTTAGACAGTCTGCGGGGACGTCACAGAGACTACGTCCAGGTTTTAGACAGTCTGCGGGGACGTCACAGAGACTACAGACAGTCTGTGACCTTCAGAACTCTTTCCTGTCTTGACTTCATTTCCCGCCCGCTCTCCTGCTGTTTCCACGTTAACATTCATTTCTTCCATCTTGGTTCTGACTCTCTCACTCAGACTCGGAGCGCTCCATCAGAACATTTTCACGATAACGAGGAAACTCAATCCAGCGATATCAAAGCTTCATGTAAATAACTCGGCGAGTTTACCTGAATTCATTTGACATCGTTGACTCTGATGTCTGCTCACCTGGAAGGAAGACGACTGAAATGCTTTCTGGGAACATGCTGTCTATGAAGTGTGTGTGTGTGTGTGTGTGTGTGTGTGTGTGCATAGGTTGTATTTCATCTCCCGTGTGTGTGTGTTGATGTGTTTATTTGCAGTCTAATGACATGTTCTCTCCTGTGTCCTCATTAGTAGTTATCACTGCGCTGTCATGTCAAGCAGCGACAGCTTCCAACCTAGAAAACTCCCACCGGCTCTGCATGCACATGTGAACACACACACACACACACACACACACACACAGATTCACGCACACAGGACAACTCTTCCTCTGGCTTTGTTTCTCTGTCCTCATGCATCAAACATGGTTTCATGTTTTATAGAGGTCGCCCGTGCAGATGTGAAAAGCAGACCTTTGTCTTAAAGACCGTCTCACAGATCGTGTTTAGCCCCAATTAATCCATCAAGCAGACATTAAGAGGATCAGGGCGCTTTTGCACTTTTGTCGTTAGCATAACGAGATATATTTCTTTGCAGCGGTCCCCTGTGAAAAATCTGGCAACTTTCTGCATAATTAGTTTTGGAAATGGGAAATAAATGGTTTCTGTTATGAAAGAGGAAATCTGCAGCTGGAGGGGAAACAGCTCAATTCTGCGTGACAGACGTTAAATACACAAAACATCTTTGAAAGAAGAGCTTCAGTTAAACCTGGGCTTCAGACAACACTTAATCTATATTTCCCTTTCTGCCAACAAGAATCATCTCACAGCCACGACCAGTGTCTGACCGAGGCTGTGAATCCAACACCTCTGAGCTGAGTCCTGCTGATCGATCGAGTCTTATTTTACATAACTGTTGATGACGATGCTGATTATCGACATCCTGCGCTCACGAGCAGAGGTGACACAAAGTGACGCTGCCTCTCTCCTCTTGCAGATCCACGTTTCTGTCCAGCGTTCTGTGTTTGCTGAAGTTCCTCTCTTCGTTTGCTCGTGTTGCATCACGACGCCTCGACTGTCACATGACAGACGACAGGATAAATACTGCTGTCGGGCCACTTAGCTTCTTAGCTTAGCTTCCTGAGCCGGGCCAAGAAACACAGAACAACATGTCATGTTTCCATTTTCCAGAGATGAAACAAACGAGCTGTCACGTGTTGGTTGGTTGGTTTTGTTAGCTCTGGACGGAGCCAGGCTTGCTGCTTCCTCCTGTTTACAGCCAATAAACGTTTACGTCACGACCCTGAGTGGAATCTCGCTTCACAGACGGCATCATGAATCCACAGTAACAATCCACATACAAGCTGCTGAGCACGGACCTGTACGTGTGTGTGAGTGCATGAATATGAAGCAGGCCGTCCTGGGAAAGAGCATGAACTCATTAATCCGTGCTGACAGTCAGCTGATTCCAGCACGCAGGACAGAGCCGACAACATGCCACCAGTGCAGCGTGCACGTCCTCATGTTGACGTGCAGCTCGGAGAATTTATCCTCACATGCTGTTTGATTGTACGTGACATGTTTGTCTGGTGCCTGTATACGCCCGAGGCCCCGCCGGTGTGTGTAGCTGTCTCATGATATGCCTGCATGTATCGTTTGTGACTTCACATGCTGCACGCTGGAGGCACATCCACAGTAAACTGAGCTTCTCTGCTCAAATATGTTCTTCCTGCTGCGCGTGACGGTCCAGTTTGAGGTTGGCTCGCGGCTGCACGGTGTCATCATCTGACCTGATGATGCAACGCACAGAGATGCTCAGACGTCGCCCCGCAGAGACGGGTTTACATCAAACGGCTGCGAGCTCCCAAACTTTATCTACTTGTTTTCATAAATGATGGTTTTTTCCATTTTAGCTTCATGCAAGTCGAGATATCAAAGACTGAGAGAACAGTGAGGCTGTGTCTGCACATGCTCACACAGTCTGTGGTGAGCATGATGGTTTGACTTCAGAGCGCCAGATCAGGTCAGTGTGTCAATAATCCCACACAGTGTGAGTGTAGTGATGATATTTACATAGATCATTTATGATTTACTGACATTTCTCCTCGGGAGCTCACAGCGAGATGACCAGCAGATGATGCTGTGTGTGTGTGTGTGTGTGTGTGTGTGTGTGTTTCCTACGTGAACACATTCAAACTGAAAGCTCAGAGCACGAGCAGAGACCGAGGCGGAAACATGTTAAGACTGAAATCTACAGGAAGAGAGGGAGCAGGCAGAAGACCTCTGTCTCTGTGTGTGTGTGTGTGTGTGTGTCTGTGTGTGTGTGCATGAGAGAGGGTGAGAAACAGCATACGAGCTGCTGATGGTGAGGAAAAAAAGACATTTAGATGCAGTGACAGGAAGGACGAACGAGAGGATACCTGTCCACTGCGGTCAGCTGCATCTTCATGTAGGAAGTGTGTAGAATAGAGTGTGTGTGTGTGTGTGTGTGTGTGTGTGTGTGAGGAGAGACAGAAGGAGAAAACACACGCCTCCTCTTGTTAGAGATACTTAAATCTAACACAGGAAACAAAACCTGTCCACTGATTGTGACACTCAGCTCTGATTTGGTGACATTTTGGTGAGTGTGTGTGTGTGTGTGTGTGTGTGTGTCAGAGTGTGTGTTAGAAAGTGTGGCTGTCCACAGGATTTGGCAGTTCTGTTGCCTGCGTGTGTGTGTGTGAGTGTGAGTAGGAGTTTAAAAGGGGTTACCTGTCCACTGCAGTTAGAGGTGTTTTCACCTGATGTAAATGTGAGAGCTAAACAAAAAATGTGTGTGTGTGTGTGTGTGTGTGTGTGTGTGTTGAAGTACTTGTCAGCTGTAGTTGTGGACACACATTTCTAATGTTCAGCTTCTGGTCATCAGCTGCTGCTCTGTCACACAACAGGATGATCACACACTCGCACACACAGGCTGACACACACACACACACACGGCTTCAGTGAAATCAGCTTCTGTCCTCACTGAGCGTCTGAACGTGAAGGTCACATGCATGAGGTCACATGACAGGGCATGTCAGTCGCCATCGTGCACGTGCTGCTCATCTCCTCTGGATGCATTTCGATGAGTCGACGCTCCACTCGACGCCCAGCATGGATGCAGACAGTCGAGTCAGCGTACGGCAGAGCGCCGCTTAACGTCTTTACTTCACGTCTGCGTACAGTAACACACCCGAAGAGGCAGTTTAACGAGGGCCACATAATTGGACTAATGCCTCCCTGATTATTGTCCATAATGCGATTATCGTGTGCATGTAAATGTAGGCAGTGATTAGAAGAAGCAGAGCATCTATTTAATTCTATGAACATTTCATGGCTGATTAGTTGAAGTAGTAGGTGGCATGTCTGTCTTCTCGCGGACTCTCAGTCCTCTCAGTCTCTGTCTGTCACTGACTTTATCTGCTCCTCACACTTTGAGCGGCTGTATAATGCAGGTTGCTCCTGGAGGCTTATCTCCGCTCCTGACAAGTGTTTTAGATTTAGGTTTAATGTATTAGGAGGCAGTGGAGATGGACTGTTATTGCTTTATGAGGTTCAGTCAGAGGAGACGGTTTTTATTACGCACTAAATCTCTCTGATAGTTCGTTGTAGATGAGGAGGGTCCTGGATCAGGTTTGTCGTCTTTACAAATGTTTCCATTTGTGCCAATTTTCCCAAACTGTTTCCGTTGTAGTGCCGGCCTGCCTGATCTTTGTGAAGCAGCATTTCCAAACGCACGAAGTGAATAGTGATAAACCAGCAAATGTGCCCAGAAAACCATCAAAGGATATTTTACTGCAGTGAAGTGAGATCTGCTGAGACAGTTTAATGTTTGTTTGGGAGTCATAAACCTCCAGCAGGTCCTCCATGGTCGATATTAGTGCGGTGCAGACACAAACACACCAAACTCTTCGGCTTACGTCAGACACTTGGTGGTTAGGGTGTGATTAGCTTTCAGGAACTAAAGGTTGTAAAAGGCTGAATGCTTCGATGGGTAAAAGACACAAACGCTGACGGCGGCTTAGATGCTGTTTGAAGTGTCGGAGGGCGGCCTGTTTAAAATCATGTCATGGGCAGTTTCCAGTGGCCAACGCGTTTCTGGTGTTAGTCTTATTAATGTGTAACATCAACTTCCCAAAAACTGGAGAATCCGTGCACGCAGGAACAAACGTTCCTCCAGTCGTTGTGTTTTCCAGGCCAAGAATCCCAAGCGGAATATTAAGCATGTTCTTTTTATTACTTGGCTCTGAGCTCCGAGCCTGAAGGCACACGTGAGGGCAGACAGCTGAACAAAGACGACCGCAGCTCAGAAAGCGACAGTGTGTGTGTGCTCGGATGCTGCAGCTCAGAGGTGGATGTAAACTCCGGGTGCCTTTGGCTTTTGATGAAGTAGTCTGTTGGTAATTACTAGAATAAACACTTTCCTGCTTCAGATGGCACGACTGAGATGATGCTTTGGATGAAACAACTGGAGGGTAATCACAATGTTCCACTTTATGTGCCCGCGCTGAGGAGAATATGTTTTTCTTTATGTTTGTTGGCGCACAAAGAGACGACTGGAGGCTAATCGTCGGACTGAAGAGTCTCTTAAGATGGTCGAGCTGAGAGCAGGAGTTGTGTTCTGATATGTCTGGCATCAGACGCTGGCCACCAGAAGGCACATATTGGATTGTGATGACTTGGCCTCGGATGGTGCAGCTGGGAGGTGGAACACGTCGCGGGCCCGGGCCGGGGACGACTTTGGCTCCACGTGGTGCAGCTGGGAGGTAGATTCTGGATGGAGATGTCACACGCGGCAGCAGCCTGTGGTCTGTGGCTATGTCATCCAAAGCCAAGACACTTCACCATCTTTGCACACAGGATTAGCTTAGTCATGCATAGAAACACACACACACACTCACACACTGGATGGCCTCCAAACCCATGTGTCTGTCATTCTGTCTTCTCCTCTAAGCTCTATTATACTGGGCTGGCTTCCACCTCTCATCCATTACCAGACACCCCTGGTGTGAAAACTGCTCAGGGCTGGAAGCCACACAACTGATTCAATTGGTTTATTTCAGGGGAACTGATTTTTTTTCTCCTCTCTGTGTTTTGCTACTTTATGAAAAATATCCTGGATGTATGGGAGGACTTACCTTCCTGTAGTTTTTTACCCAGCATGCAGGATTACGGCTTTGTTGGTTCTGGATCAGCACTTAATCTGGGGTTTTATGGTTTCTTCAGGCATGAAGCGACCTGGATTAAAACTCCCTGCAGTGCAGGAGAAGAAGAAGAAGAAGAAGAAGAAGAAGAAGAGCCCCAAACTTAAGAAAGAAAACAGGAGTTGTCGGTGGTGGTTGTGTTTCTGTATTCATAGAGATTTGTTTGTTCTATATTTCATTAAACTGTTGTAAACAGATATTTCCTTCACAGGAACAAACAACAGTTCAGTTTTTTAGAGCTTACAGAGGAAACCGAGCGGAAACCCGCCAAAATAAGATCATAGAGATCGACGAAGCGATGTATATTTCTGTTTCTGCAGAATCATGCAGCTCAAACAGCCTGGACTGTGTTTGCACTGCAGCACACTGTTTCAACTGATGCTGCAGCCGTGAGGGAGAACAGCAGAGTGCTCCACTTCTCTTCAAACTTAAGACCAGTTCTCAGCATCGTCCCCACAGACTCAGGAAGTCCTCTGAAAAGGTTACTGAACCCACCACTGCGAGCGTAAAAGATCCCTCTGACACCCTTAAACTGTTTTAAACTGCTCCCCACAGAGGAGCTGACCTGGACTGAGGGCAACCTTTTAGCAACTGTCCAAACTCTGTAAGGACGACGAGGACGAAAGGTTGGCTGTTGAACGGCCCACTGGGAGCTCGCACAGGAAGGACGCAGACACAGAGACGGTGGGTTTGTACTTTGTTGGGTATTTTCTTTACAGCAGCAGGGTGAGGGTGAGGGTGAGGCGAGGGAGGCGCAACCGCCGAGAAGAACAGGATGATGAAAGAGTGCTGAGAGACGCGTCACTTGTCGGGACACAAAGTGTCCATGTATGTTTGGAGACAGTGTGGAGAAAACAGAAGTGCGGCTGAAGCTGAGGAGGAGGAGGAGGAGGAGGAGGAGGAGGTGGTGTCCTGGAGTGGAGGAGGTTCAGAGTGCTGATAATCACACATGAGGGTGGAGGTGAGTGGAGGAGGCAGAAAGGAGCAGCAGCTCCGTCCCCAGAGCCTTTAAAACAACTTTACACTCGCTGCTATCTGTTAGAGTCCATTTACACGGGAACATCGCGCTCTTTACAGAGTGCCGCTAAGTAACACTGAAAGCAGCTGCAGGCACAGATCACATGATGGACACCGTCATGTGATCTGTGCCCACGTTCAAATGTCCAACTTCACAGCAGAGTGCTGCAGACACGACCTCGAGGAGTCCGACCTCCAACGATTGATCATAGATGCACAAAAATCAGTTTTTCATAGTGCACAGCGTGCCGTGACTAAACATACGACTACACGTAACGGCCACCTCGAACACGACTATCTTCACCCACAAACTGTACGATGTGTTCAACACAGTTAAAGCTCCTCCATTCACTCCATTGTTACTGTACATGAGGCGCTCTGAGCCCAGCCTCAGTCCCGGCTCCGGGGTTCAAATCTGGGCTAGATAGTGACAGAGGTGCCAGAGGGAGTGAGAGATGAGGATCAGCCGCAGCTGAAATCATATGCAACGACATTATCCAGCAGGCCCGAGGGAGCGGGTGGGGTTCGTTACGAGTTCAGGGTCATCCCGCGGTCAGAGCTCGGAGACGGAGAGTGTCAACATTTTACACTAATGTTTGTGCGTGCAGGAGGAGCAGCATACATTTCCCAGCCCTGTGGCTACGCCGCTGTCTCTGAGCACTGAATAAATGATCACAAACGTTTGGCGTTCACTCTTTTCTGAGGAAGGAGCCACATTTCCACGGAGTCTGGCAGACATATTCACGTCCTGGTGGACATCTGGTGACCTTGTATCATGCAAAGCAAACCTCTTTAACCAGCCACGAGTTCATTTAACGTGAAAACACATGCTCTCTCTCTGCATGTTTGGTCCCAGCTTGTATTCCATTTCCTGCAGCACATTTCAGCAGCAGCACCGTGCTTCACATTAATGCAGCCAAACATTCACACCTGCTGCCCGCTATTGTTGGGCCGCTGGAAGACGCCCAGTACAACCGGAGCAGAGCGCTGCTGGCTCCTGGACAGCACGGTAATGACAGACAGAGCCTCATTGTTCCAGTCAGGATTAAATTGGGTCGAATGGATTTTTCAAATCCGACTTTAAAGAAAAATTTGAATCATAATTGTGCAAATGAAAGAATAATCCTGAAATGACCTCGTTCAGCGTGTTTGACTGAATCCCGTGTTCTTCATCAGCGGAGGAGGCTGAACAGGTCATGGTAATCTGGAGCCTCAATTCAATCCACAGTTATTGAACAATTAGAAAAAGAGCATCAGAGTGATCAGCTGAGATGAAATCTATACACTAATGACCGTCCAGGTTGTGTTGGGCAGTCGCATCGATACAAGTAGCAAAGCTCTTTTATTGATCAAGAAGTGCGACGGCATTATTCTCCAGAAGAATCAGGGCAAGTCTGAACCAGCTGCAGTTTCACTGTCTGTTGGCAGAAAATGATTCAAATTAAACTCAGGATTGTGTTGCAAAAATAAAGTCTGACATATGCAGACCCAGAACCTGCTGGAGGGACTGTATAGCTCATCTAGCTTGGGAACGCCTCCAGGAGGAGCTGGGATGTGTTGCTGGAGAGAAGGACGTCTGGAGTTCCCTGCTAGACCTGCTGCAACTGCAACCCGACCCGGAAAAGAGGAAGAAAATTGATGGATGGAAGAAAGTCAAAGTAAAAATGTCACTGTTTAACTGCTAATCAGACAGACTGACTCGATTGTATTGACTTGGCGCGTATGTTCTGCTCTTTGCATGAAACTAACTAACATAACAGATGCAGAGGAGAAAGAAGAAAAGGAGGCTCCTGCAGTGAAAAAAGTCAGCTGATGGTTTTTTGTCCCATCTGTTTGCTTTTTGTGCTGCAAAGAAATCTGGAGTTTGTTCTCAGGCCTGTCTCAGACGGAGCAGACGAAACACTGTCGGAGCGAGTCAGCAACAGGTGGAGGTCCAGCCCGGCACAGAGAGGGGGAGGGATGCTAATGTGCTGAACTCCAACACAACATATTCACATCGAGAAGAAGAAGAAGAGAAGCCACACAGCTTCTCGCTGTCACTCTTTCCTCCCTCCTTCTCCTCCTCGGGGTGATGGAGGCACCGTCCACCTGACTTTAAGTCAGTGTAGCATCGAATAACAAAGAAACTGTTTATTTTAAAAAGTTACATAACGATTTAAAATTCAGCATTTGGATGCAAACTTCAGTTGCATTGTTGTATTTTCTCGTCGTTGAACTCTGGAAGACTGTTTGAGCCAGAGGCCCAAACACAGCCGGCATACTAACTGTTATCGAGCCGACTCACCAGGGACCGGGCCAAGCCTGTTGCAGGCGGCGGTGTCGGGCCTGGGCGGTGTAGGAGAGAGACGAGGTGGGTTCATCCCGGGCGAGACTCGTGGCTGTGAGGGAGAAAAAGCCGAGCGGCCACAAACGGTTTGTTGCGAGCCAGCTGGGAGTCGGCACCAAGAAAGAAAAGAACATTAAGTGTAACCGCTCGGGAGCGAGTTCAGATGAGGCGGCAGCTTTAACTCCATTATAATATATATCTGCAGATATTTATGGCCTGAGGAGACGGCGTCTGTCACAGACAGCAGCACACATTGTAGCACACATACACTGTGTTACACTGACACACACACACACACACACACGTGTAAAATATATTCTGGTTTTCAAAATGAATCTATGGTGTAAATCACAGAGCCAGTTAAAGTCTGTCAAGCTTGTCGTGTTCAGCCTGCAGACAGAGCGACTTCTTTGACGTGAAGACAGGAAGTTAAACTGCCTCTGAGAGACGAGTACACGGACGACATGATGAAACATTTATTCATTCTCTCAGCACGGCCTTAACGTTATTTTAGCAGAAACGTCCTGGTGTTGAGATGCTGAGGAATTTATGAGGTAGGTGAGTCAAAAACAACACGGACGTCAGACAGATCCAAAATATTAAAGGTCCAGTGTGAGAGATTTAGTGGCACCTAGTGGTGAGGCTGCAGACTGCAGCCAAATGAACACTCTCACCTCTCACTCTCCTGCTGTGAAACACATTAATCATTTCCAATCATCCAGATCAGTGTTTGGTTTGTCTGATCCGGGCTACTGTACAAAAACAGAAGAGGCAGAGGACTTACACTGATTATACACTGATGGAAACATAGTCAGGAATATTTTTGGGTTCCTCTGGTTACAACTTACAAAGTTTGTCTCATTATTCTGACTCTGATTTTGATTTATTTCATCCCATGTATCATAATTTTAACTAAAAAACAACTTGGATGAAGTATCTCATCCTCCTCATTGAAGATGAGTGTATTTATTTCCGTCACTCCAAACTTTTCTCAGCTGAAATCGACTCAGTCGTCTCCGTCATATCTTATTTAGCGAGTGTATCGACTCCACACAGTCGGAGGATCGATCTAAAAAACATGAAGCTCATCGGAGCGTCGTAAACAAAACTAATAAAAAGAGGTGATTCTCTGTGAGGTGCCGACAGAAAACACATTTCATGTGTGGAACGTAAAGCTTGTTAACTCAAAGACAAGTCCATGCAGTCCACCATGAACGCATCATCGCGATGCACCGCCTCCTCACAGAGCGCGTCGTCTCTGACTGATGATCGAATGTGAGGCCGACAGCAGGCCGGAGATTTACATCATGTGGCCTCACAGCTGTGCAGATGTGCATCATTTAGTTTATTTAAGCCTGTATGTTTTATTCAAGATCATTTAGACTTCACCGCTGACATGTTTGAATTTTAAATGATGGTTCATAAAATCCATCAAATTCTCAGAGTCCAGATATCTCAGGCTGCAGACGAGCGTCCACAGAGTGTGTGTTTGAAAAATTAACACACCGCAGCTGTTAAACAAAAAGTGCATTTTGGTTTTACACATTTAACGTGTGTGTGTGTGTGTGTGTCCTGGATGAAGCTCTTCTTTAATGTGCTGCTCAGACGTACAGAGAGCGGAGGACCTGAAGAAGAACACGAGAGAGGAGGAAGGAAGGAAAGAAGGTCAGATCTACCTTTCCTCTGTCCTCCACCAACTCTCCTAACTGTCTACTCTTCTTCTCTGTCTGTCTGCCTGCCTGTCTGTCTGCCTGTCTCTGGTGGTTCTCTGGATCATAATTACTGAATCATACAGAAGACAGATGACTGCTGTATGGATATATGGACGCACTCGCACAGCTCCTAATATATCTCGACACACGAGAGAGCTCCCTCTGTGTGATGAAGAAGTTAAAACTATGGCACTGTGGGCAGGAGGAGCAGGGGATCGAACCACCGACTGTGATTAGTGCGGCACTCAAACACACGTCCTCTTGCTGCAGGCGGGACTGGGTGTTGATGTGTCAGGTTTGTGTGTGTGTGTGTGTCTGTGTGTGTGTCTGTGCAGGCTGGTCTGTTGATCCTCACCTGCTCTGCTCTCACACCTGCTTCTCATCGTCTCATCAGCTCCTGCAGTATTTAACTCCGGTTCACCCTCCCAGACTCTGACAGTTTGTTGTCCCTCACCAGCTGAGAGAAGTTCGTTGAAGTATCTTTTGGATTTTATGATTTTGGGGTTCCTGTTTCCTGTTTATCCTCCGCCTTGCTCAGCCTCCCACTCCGTCCCCTGGACCTCACCTGTCGCATCTTGTAAATAAAACCTTCTAAGTAATCCCTGTCTGTGGCTGTCTGTGGCTGTTTCACTAATTAAGCAAACTGTTTGTGGAAACTGTTGATGATCTTTCACCTGTAGATACCTACAACACGCTCATGATCCTCTAAACCTCATTTCTTTAATTATCCAACATGCATTAATCGACATTTTGAGCGTTTATTTTTATCGAGTGTTGCTTTAAGTCCGTGCCACGAGGCGTTCGCTGCAAAGCGAGAGTGAAAGAATAAAATGGAGGAAGAAAGCGGAGCGTGTCGGAGCAGAGGAGGAGCCTGCAGGGCAGAGTGTGAGGAGAAGGAGCCGAGCCTCGACGGCAGCTGTCACTTCTGATGATGTGACGAGCTGCAAAGCAGAGACGGGAGACGAGCCGGCAGTTCGATTCCCTGTCAGAAGTCCGGGACTCTGCTGGGGCGAGATAACTACACACACACACACACACACACGACGATTTTCCCAAGGGGATCAATGAAGTTTCATCTCATCACGCGCACATCAAACGCAACACACACTCACTTTATCGGGAAGATGAAAGAGCTCTGACACACACACACACACACACACACGTACGTAGAGTGTGTAACATAACACAGATTTGTTTTACCGCCTTCGGTATATTTTTATTTCGATCCGCCTGATGCTCCTTTAAGCATCTATTATTGAACAAATATAGTAGCAGTGTTATAATTAGACTTGTCTTTATTAAGCAGCATTTCCCACTAATATTGTTAACAACATTGCTGGGAACCGCTCCCAGAAAAGTCCATCCACTTTATTGAGTGTCTGTGCAGCTTGGCACGCTCTGCGCTTCCAAATCTATTTCCAGATTAATGAATTACTGAATGCTGCTGTTCTCCTCTAACCGGCTCGTTTGGCAAATAAAAGCCTCCTCTTCCTGTTTCCAGGTTCATCATGTGGAAACACTTCCTCTCGCCTCCTCTGTCCGTCTTTCTATCATTCGTTTAATCTCTTCCATTCTTCCCTCTACGACACTGTTGCCATCGCAACATGATTGCCAAGAGGTCTCATCAGCTCCGTCAGCAGATTATTTAATCTGTGTTTAGACGGAGGCTCCCACTCTGCCATGAATAACACAATTAGCAGGATTGTTCACGGCCGAGGTATTCCGTCCACGTCAGCCGCGGTCTCCTGGTCCTCGACGGGCAGAGCACTTCAGTGAATGAAGCTAATAAACAGCCGGTTCAAAGTGTTAAATTAATCTGCAGGCACGAGGTGAACGTTCTCACTTCACAGCCAGTTTCCACATGCAAATGAATTTCAGTCACTACTGTGAGAACACTTTCCCATGTAATGAACTAATAAATGTTAAAAGACGCTCTGCTTTGCTGTTTTTGGTAGTAAAAAATGAGTCTGAAGACTTGATGTTTGTGTCTACCCAGAACAATAAAGTTTAGATTTATCCAGTGAGGTTGGAACAGTCAGGTCAAGCCACCATGGCTGACCCGTGTCTCTGATTCATGGACAGAATCTCCAGATGCAGCTGCTGTAACTTGTGGTTTGGTTTGGGAACTTTAGTCTCTGCTTTGTGAAGATGAGTGTGGAGCAGTTTGGATTAGAGCCTCCATTTCTGAAACCATGGTTCTCAAGCCAAGGACTTTGGGTATCACAGGGTCTTCTTCACGGGCAATGGTAAAATGGCGTTGCAGATGATGGAACAGCCCGTACCTTCCAGCCTCAGCTTTTCTCATGAGCTCTGGGTAGTGACTGAAAGAAGAGAGTTTCTTCTGATTACGATGTCACCTCCTTTCGAGGTCTTCTGACTAACTGGCAGGAGACCCCAGGCCCAGATCTCGCTGGCGGGCCTCCCCCAGGAGGAGCTGGAATGAGTTGGAGAGAAGGGCGTCTACGTACTGCGAGATGAATCACCGGGTTCATGTCACAAGTCGCATTATTACAGCACTGATAGTGACTTAATTTGCCGTCTTTCCTGAATCACTTTGCTGCAGAGAACAGATGAAGGCAGCTGATGAACGAGCCAGAGAGCTGAGAGCTCATTAAATAAAACAGATAATTAATTATGTTTATGCGTCATTGCCACAAATATATCATGGGACACAATCTACGCTTGCTTCTCTCTCTCCTCAGTCTGCTGTCTCTTCATTATCCTTCCCTCCCTTTCTTTTGTCCCTTGTTCCGTTCATCCATGAACTGGAGTCTGTCGGGAGGAGGTTTATTAAGACAACAGAGTGTTTACATCGACTCAGGTGCAAAGACTGTCTGTCCTTCAGCACCTCGGGGAAATCACCGGATGCAGCGAGTCTTCAGGCATTTGAAAAGGTAAAGGAAGTGCTGAAGGTGCACTGTGTTTACAAGATCGGATACAACTTCTTCTCTTCTCTGTTCTGAGTGTCAGGAGGGACTTTGTAATCAGCAGTGGTTTTATGCAATCAGAGTGAGGATCAGACAGTACAGCTGACAGAGTTCTAGACAATCTTTCACTCTGGGTACCACTGATTTTGAATTTCCTGAGTGGAAGATGATGACAGTCATGAATGAGAATGAAGTTTTCCAAAACAAGTTTTTGCAAATGTTTCACAATGAGAGCCTTGTGGAGAAATGAAGCTTTTCTGTCAGTCTGATCAAAGAATGGTCTGACTTTAATATTTCTTAGACCATAAAGTTACATTTCTGATGTGAGCCTTAAAACTGAGTCATCATCAGGTTTTTGTCCTGGTCCTTGGACAGATGCATAAAAGTGTTTCCCATCATTTATTTGATCTAAGCAATGTACTAAGTTCATAATTGGGCTGAAATCATGAGAAGATACAGAAATGTATAACCGTGTGTCATCAGCATAGCTGTGAAATTCAATGTTATGTTCCAAGTGGTAGTATGTAAATACTGAAGAGAACCGGACCCACAATGGAGCCTTGTGGGACTCCAAAGGTTCGAGAAATCACCCAGAGACACAGAAGTCCATTTTAAATCCACCCGCACGAGACCAACCCGTCTGTTTAACAGAATGTTAACAGACATCTGTCATCTGGACCAACAATAAGTCATGTTTCCAGCATTTCCAGGTATTCTTTGTGGTATGTGATTTCCTGATTCCCATAAAAAGTTGACTTATCCTGCACTTGGGTGTGTTTTAGAATTCAGTTAAACACTTCACTGCATATGACACCACCAGTACTGTACAACTTTATGACTTCATTCAGTGATTTCAGTGAAACTGGATCAGCTTTTCTCCACAATGCATTTGCTGTGTTTCCCTCTGATGTCCTCCAGCTGCTCAGCTTCAACTCTGTGTGATTTACAGTTTCCTGATGGACAGAAGACAAACCCTTGAAGCTGTTCATCTTCCCCGATAGCTCCAAGACTCATTGCATTGAAACTCCTGTCTTCTCGAATCCACCATCTCATCCTTTCAGTCACTCCTCTGAGCTCATGACCCGGAGTGAGGGCTTGACATAGATCAGAAGGTTTCAGCCTGTGAGATGAAGCCCTTCTGGGCCTGTGGCAGAGGTGATGAGCATGGAGAAACGAAGGAAGAGATGAAAGAGACAGGGGCATGCCGGTGTCCTGACAACAACAAAGTTAGTCACTGTATTCAGGATCAGCACGGTCAACAGATGCAGCAGAAGCAGTGACAGCTCATGGAAGGAAATATTGTTCCCAGATATAATTTATGTCACAATAAACACACCAAGAATTCACAGAAAAGGGTTTTTCTCTAATTTGTAGAGAATCACACTTTAATGTTTCTTTCATATCAGACCAGGAGGGGCTTCACTGTGCAGGCTGCAGGCCATCAGGAGGACGTCCTGCTTTATCAGGAGCTGTTTGTGACGGGAAGCTGAGGCAGCGTGATTAGAGAAGGTTAGTTGGTCATCAGCTCCCACATAACTGGGTACACTGCAAACAGGCAATACTTGCTAATGCTAATTTGCCAAAATGTGAAAACCGACGCTGGCTTCTGGAGTTTATTCCTTGATGCCTTGCCTTCAGGCTAAGGGTCTAAATCCATCCTCGAGATGTAATGGTGGAAATCAGAGTGAATTTCTGCAGCTCGTTGCATGACAGCAGACTGGATGCTGTGATATTATAAGGACTGTGTGGAATGTACTGTTGCACATTCATAAAAAGCGAGTTTACACCAGATTTAATGGGATTGTACATGTTTCAGGTAGCTGTGGTTGAAGGGTGTTGCTCTAAAACTGTCCCCCCTTTGGAGAAGACATTAACTGAATATGGCTACAGGTGTCGTCAGTGTCATAAAAGTAATTATTTCTCTGTGGCTTGTCTTCCAGTGATGAGGGGCCCTCTAGCTCCTCCCTGATGTAACTGTCACTGACTTAATTTTGTTCAGTAAGCAGCGCTGTTTAAAATTCCTCCGTGACCCAGATCTCATCTGTTCGTCGCTGGTGAAACATGCAAAGAGATGAGTCACATCGGCCCGAAAATCAGATGCTGTGCTGCTGCCTTCATTCTGGCAAACAGAGTGATGCAGACATGTTTGAATCCTGCAGGCAAAGCCAACCTCCGAGCTGATGTTTGACTGTAAATATGTACAATCCTTCTAACATGCAGCGCTGACACTTTCTGTGTCTGCCTTTAAGTTGAAGGCCACATACTACACTTTAACTAAAGACTGACATCACACATGCATCATGCCACCTTGATCAGATCGAGTGCAAAGAGCCGACTGGAAGCATTTTGTTATTGCTGACTTACTGGAGTCTTTGATTATATAATTGACGGCAGTCTGTGGGGGACATAATTGAGGGAAGAGTGAAAGCTATAATTACTGTTAAATAGTCATTCTTGAATAACATTAATTATCTCTAAATAAAAAGATGAATTAAAGAGATGAATTAGACAAATTGTTATTATGTCGGGGGGCCCTGGGAGTCCCTGCCCCTCTTTCTACCCGACAGACAAACAATCAATTCAAGTCAAATATGAATCAATAGAACAACAACTGTGGGCGCCAAAAACATGTCCAGAAGCAGCTGTAAATATGTCTAACCACATTAAATGTAAATCTAAACTTCTTCCTGGAGTTTTTGCTCCCTCGTCCAGCAGGTTCTCATGGATCGTGGCTGCTGCTGTGATTTCCAACGTTAGATCTCCAGGATGTGACAGTGACTGAGGTGCTAGCATGGCCTGTTTGAGTTCATCATGTCCCTTCTCTCTTGTGGCGTTCCTCAGGGTTCAATCCTGGGCCCATCATTGTCTTTACGTAGCACTTAGACCTGCAATCATAGGTATTGTTCTAATAAAACTCCAATAAATTATGATTCTTTAAGCTTATGAACAGGCCTGTCATGCCTGGTGTTCATTCTTCTGGGCTCAGTAAGAGTGTTTGTTTAAAGCCTGTCAGCAGCAGGAGCAATGATCCATGCAGCTTTTTATTGGTTGCCTAAGGTCCTGAAATTGATTTTATGAGTTTATTGCTTATTTAAAAGGCATACATATCATATTTACAGGTGCTTCAGGACCAGAGCTTTGAGATCTCAGATCTGAGTTCCTTTATCGATTCACATTTGACTTGAATTGATTTTTATGTTGCCATTGTTTGTCTTTCAGTTAGAAATAGTGGCAGGGACTCCCAGGGTCCCTCAACATAATTACAATTCATCTAAATTCATCTCTTGTAGATAATTAATGTGACTTTATGACTTTGACTAATATGACTTTAGACTTTGGACTAATCCAGAACCACTTCATGATACCTGCATACATTTTAGGGTGGCTGATGAAGACACTGGAGTTATTTAACTTTATATATCTGTGTTGTTCAAAGGTTGGCTTGCTTCTTTAAGTAGCTCTTCAGACTTTCAGTGGACACTTTGACTTTCTCTTCATGGATTTGAGTTGCCTTTGGAAACTTACCGTCTCTCACTATAACTATTTTTTTCTTTTGTGGATATAAACCAGCAAATCTTTTGTGACAAACATGCTTTGGGCCACCGTCTGCTAAAATGTGTTGGCAGGCAAACTCCTGATTTAAATTAGTTCAGCTCTCAGCTCTGTTTAAAATTCCTGTCCTGACCTAATTCTCATCAATTGGCTGCTGCTTCAGCATGAAGGCAGACATCGTATCTGATGCACGGATAATCTTTGCCTCAGTCAGAGTTGGAGGTTAGGACCTCACATCCTATACGTCCACAATTTAGATGCCCATAGCTCTGATAACTCGCATTAGCCACGTGTGAGCTCATTTAAATGCAGCGGTAGAGTTTGGATTGGCAGGCTGATTAAAACGAGGTGTGCTCAGCGAGTACGCTCAGTCCACAGAGACACCAACAGTCTCAGTTTGTCTCAGGCTGGATCAACAACGATGGGAGGGAGGACCGATTCACAGATCCACCGAGTTACCCCAGGAAAAATTCACCACACAGCAAAACTGTAACAGTCTGTGTCAACCCCAAAAAACTGAGATAAAGAATTAAAAATCAGACTAGTGGAATATAAAATGCCCCCAGTTACAAAAAAAACTGTAAACGGACTCAAGTCATGATTTGAGAGGGTCGATTTATGGGCTCCACCTGCACGTGCAGCATCCTGCAGGTGTTTCCAGACTTGTTACTGTCTCCGCATCATTACTTACAGCTAATCTGGCTTTAACTTACTGTTGCATAAAACTGCTACACGGGCACCTTGAATCAGCCACAGACTGTACGGAGAGCTCGCCTCGGTGTGTCGTGGTGGATAAATGAATGTTCACGATGCGTTCTTTGTTGTTTATAAGTACTTTTGTGTTTTTAAGCCAATTAAGCTCATTTGAAATTAAAATTGAAACAGTGAGGATGACACAAGCACAGCTAGATTACAAATGAGGTGTGTGTGTGTGTGTGTGTTTGTGTGTGTGTGTGCGCTCAGCCTACAGGACAGGCAGTCCTATTAGTGCTGATCCAGTGTCACCCAGTGGGCCGTGCAGACTGTGATTATTCAGATGAGAGTGTTTGTTAAGGCAGCTCACTGATCAGATGTGTCAGGGCTGCAGCACTGCGTGTGTGTGTGTGTGCATGTGTGTGTGAGATCCGGCTCCAAACAGCACCGTGCTGTTTGCAGTTGGTCTCTATGACTGTTTTTGTTTGATTTTTGTCTCCAGTAATTAACTTTGTTTACCTCTCCATGGCAACAGATGCTCTTCACAAACATCGAGTGTGTAGCTTCACAGTTGAGGAAACTGACGCAGCTTCATGACATCCCGAAAAACGTCTCGACAAAGTTCAACGTCGGTGGCGGCGCTCCGATTTATCAGGGTCCGACTTGTAGCCTGACATCCAAGAGTTAACGAGTGTGATGGCCTCACACACAGACACATCAGAGTCTGAAGGCGGCATGAAGGGGAAGATATGAAGTTTGTATTTCAGGGTCATCATTTGGAGTTTTCATGGACTTTCCAAACAAAGCGCTCAGATTTTTATCAGTGCCTCCAAAGATTGTTCTAATCCTTGTTTGAAGTAATCACAGTTGGCAGCGTCACCTTGAGAAGAGAACAAAAATAATCCTGGGGGTAATTTCTGAAGAGATTATTATACACAGATGAAAGCAGAAACATGAGAAAATGAGCTTGTTACTCCGTGAGCCGACCGGCTTATTAAAACATGTTCCCTCTTAATTTGGTTATCCGGATTTAATGTTTTATATTTCAAAATAAATGTGATTAAAATCTCCAAATAATGAGCTCAGATTCAATATGAGCACAGAAAATGGGATGCATATGTCTACACACACATAATGACATACACAACATCCGATACACTGTGTGCCGAGGCACACACACACACACACACACACACACACATAATGGCTGATCGCTGTAACTTAACAAAGGTCACAGTGAGAAGATGGAATATTATTTCCTCTTTGTTCAGTCTGCAGCAGGTGGGCTGCAGACGAGTCGGACTGTAACAAGAAGCACATGACTGCTGTCAGCTCCACTCATCATCTACTGCACACACACACACACACACACACACACACACACACACAATCTGATGGTGCAGGCAGAGTATTTACAGATAAAGAGGCTTTAACACACAAACATTCTGTGTCGACTGTTGACGATGTCAGCTCACACTGAAGACTTGCTGTGTAGCTTCCTGCAGATCCGTCAAATAAACTTAAAAATTCAGAGTTGACGTTTTAAAATTTCACCAAATCAAGACAGAGAGCCGAGACAGAGAAGACGATGGCTGCAGGTCTTCCCGTTTTTTTTCTGCAGCTACAAACCTTAAAAGGCTGGACGACACGAAACAGCAGCTCACTAAAAACATACATCAAACTTGTGTGAATACAAACACGTGTGAAGATGGACAACGCTCTCCACTGCAGCTAGAATAAATATGTCCGCTGGCTTTTGGAGCCAGAGCATGCACAGCTGTGATCAGGTGGTATCTAGGTCCCGCCCATGTACCTGCTGACTGACTGTCAGTCATGGTGTGAAGCCAGAATTTTATCAGAAACAAACACCTGCACAAACATCAGCATGATGAAAGACTGAAGCCATCTTCAGGCGTGTATACTGGTCAGCCGCTGAGCAGCCAGCCGTCGACGAGTCTTGTCAGTGGCTCGGTATCTTTGTGCTGCATCATACTGTGCAGGCAGTGAGTTGTCCTGTAAATAAAATCTATAGGCAGCAGAGGGAACACGCAGCTCTTAACATGAGCTCTGTTTCACATAAACAGTGTGTGATATAGGACAGAAATAGCAGCAGATTTTCTGCTGTGCATTCAGCCTCTTAGTAAATGAGGCATTGTGCAGAGCTGTCATAACTGGAGCAGCACACTGTGGAGTGGAAGAGTGCAGCAGATTATGCAGAGAGCTGCTCAGTCAGTGTTTGTCTTCTACAACACCAGGCGCTTCTTATGGTTGTCATGCCAACACCGGCATGAGAAAAGCTCAGGTGATGCTGTCAGGTACGACCTCTCACTGCTGCGTGAGGGGACGACTGAACTTTCAGTTTTATTGCTCTCCAGGAAATGTTCAGTCGTCTACACAGTTCACTCTCAGGAAAACTAACATTTTATTTTCACTATAAACTTCCAGAAAAATGCACAAAGTTCTCTGGAGAACTTTTCTTATCCTGAAGAACCTTGTGAATGGTTAAGGTTCTTTTGAGAACTGAAAGGTTGAACCTTTATTTTTGACCAAACTCTGGCACTGGCCCACGCGGCAGTGAACTGACCTGATCCATCCTCTCAGCCTCCATCCTGCCAGCCTCCATCCTGCCAGCCTCCATCCTGCCAGCCTGCATCTCTAAAAGCCTTTCTGACAGTCATCGATGTAAATAAAACGATATATTTCTGTTTCTTCTGCAGATGAATATAACGTGATGGACAGTCCACTTACTGTGTTTAGATGTCCTGACGCGTGGCCGTGATCATGTCAGTGAACTATTTAATGAGAGATTGTGAATATGAGCAGGAAACGGCAGCGACCTTGCAGCTACTTCACATCTAATTCAGTATTCAATATAATTCATGAGCTGTTGTGGAGAATCATACAGATATATTCCGTCTTGACTTAAGCATGAGCAAAACAAGACTTTGAGATCCGCCTGTCTTCACGAGGATCACTCAAACGGCTGCACAGATTCTTATGGTGGGAAAAATACCAAATGAACAGGATGCTCCCGTGCGCTCCTGCCAGCCCGTCTCAGCCTGTGCCATCACTTTTTAATCAACCATCCATCAATCCAAATGTTTTCTTGTGGTCAGGACCGCGG
The DNA here is from genome assembly GCA_023373845.1 of Nibea coibor. NCBI lineage: Eukaryota > Metazoa > Chordata > Actinopteri > Sciaenidae > Nibea > Nibea coibor. The sequence continues at coordinate 1,500,435 of CM041716.1, read as the reverse complement.
CGGCACAGCGGAGCAGCAGAATGTGTTTATCAGGTCATCACACTGGATCTGCAGCTGATCTGAGGCCAGCTGGGTCACACAGACCGTCTGTCCTCTTATTATTCCAGGCAGCACCTCTGCTGCAAACATTCAGGGTGATGCTGTGGTGACAAAACAAGCTCCATTAAAACATGTGCATGCACACGGAGAGCCATGGTAGCTGAGACAGTGATTCTGATTTTCAGTTTGCATAGTTAAAGTTTCATATTTTACCAAATGAAATCAAGCACCTGACTGGTTTGTTTTCCTGCTGTGTGCATGTGGAGACAGATTACAGCTTTCTAAATGAGACAAATACCTGCTCAGAGTGACGGCTGGACGCTCACCTGCTGAGGGGAGTGAATTCATGTTCCAGAAAACAACAGAAAGCTCATCGGCATGCAGGCCAGAAAGTTTCCTTTTGGCTGGAGTTCCTGGTGTTTATCAGCGTTCGGTGACCCATCTGCAGACGCACCGTGCTGATGTTCTGTGGCGGAGCGGCATAAATCTGAATTATTGCCCGTTTACAGCTTCAGTCGCAGAGCAGACGTCTGGAGATGAAAACCTGTTTGCACAGCGGGCTGTTACTCTGAGGACGCTCACCATGTGGACATGTGAGTGAGTGGTCGAGCCTCGAACATTCAGGATGACCTAAATGTGACGACTGTGCTGAGTAGACGCTTTCATACAAACACGTTGTATTCTTATGGGGACTCCCTGAGACGCTGCGGTCCCAGGCGTGTCACTGAGCTGTATTTCAGGAAGCACTTGGGCTGATAATTTTGGAAACGGCAACATCAGCTCCCCATTCTAAACTCCACCTGGGTGCTGAATCCACCGAATGAACACCGCTGTAATAACGAATCCAGGACAGAGGTCCCACACTACACATTATGTAACACTGCCCTGCTTTCTCTGCTCTGGTCGATAGCAGATAATGAAGTGTGGAGCGGAGGAACAGCAGCACGTCCAAACACTGAGGAACTTTTCCTGAAGGACGCCGCCAAAGACGAATCAGCCTGCAGAGGAAGGTCAGGGAACGCCTCTTCCCATTAGAGCCTTAATTTATTCTCCTGATGTGCAGGAACGAAATAAGATACATGCGCCCGTCATGCGCAAGTGAGTTGTCACTTAACTAATCAAGTCACAAGTGCTCGTCTCTTCCAGGCTGCTCGCCTCCTTCTTATCATCGCAGCCTGTTCGTCCTGTTTGACTCTGAGGGGACAGAACATCAGACTGGAGACATCCGTCTTCTCCTTTTTGAGAATTGTCTCGATCGTGATACGACCGACAGCTGACAGCAACATTTGAATCTGCATGAGCAGTTTTCTGAGAGAAATGAAATTTAGAGACAGACAAACTGAGTGAGTCTCTCTTGGCTTGACTCCTCTCCGTCACAACACGTTTTGTCAAACGTTTTAATCAGCAGTAAATAAACCCACCAACTGTTAAAACTGGTCCAGTTTAAATGCTGCTGTTCATGTCCCTCACAGAACAGACCACCATCAGAATGAGGCTGTGTATTACAGGATGTAGGCTACATGGTTCACTGTACAAATAAAACCTGAGCTGAGCTGAACTGAGCTGTAAACTCAGCTCTTCTGCTGCAGATCATCACTTTTCTGTCTCGTAGCAGAATATTTTCACACTCAACGCTGCGACTCTCCAGCTGTGCTGGATCCTGGCTCAGAAAGTTCAATGCAGAAGGTTACGGCTGCATTTTTATGTTTTACGATAAGAAAAATAAGTAAGAATGTTTCCTTTCTTGACCTTTAGTGAGTGTATTTCATTCATCAGAGTGAGGACAGCGTGTGTTTACAGGAGGAAACTCAGCGGTTACACACATCTCAGCTGAAACTACTCAGGAGGCGTGAGCTATCGAACTGCCTCGAGACAGGATGAGCTGGTGGATGGATGGATGCATGGATGGATGGATGAATATCTTATAGTATCTTGAATTCTTACGTATTGCACCTTTACAGCTAAGTGCGCGTGTTAGTTTGAAGAAGACTCCCAGTGCACAGCTCGATGAAAGTGAGCAGTAAAGAGTGTGTTGGTTATTCATCAGACTGACTTTCCAGTGACGGATCATTCAGCATCCAGCACCTTTGATCCGGGCTATTTGCAGGAATGATTTGTGGGCTTCCCCCAGCCAGTGGGTGCATTGTTTAACAAGTGCCATTTGGCACCGGAATGACTCGTACATTGATGGAGTGGTCTTGTTTTTGGCTGAACAAATAGAAATGGATCTGGGGGCGGAAACCTTGATGTGTAATCTGCTGCTCTGGTGACATTTGGAAAGCCGGCAGCTGCAGGAGGATGTTCATTTGCATCATGGAGGCAACAGCGTAAAGAAAATGAAGGCAGTGGCTTTATGGGAGTTTTTATAGAGAGGCAGTTTGGTGTGTGTGTGTGTGTGTGTGTGTGTGTGGCTCACACTGCTGCTGCTCTTAAAAAGGTTTCTGACAGTATATGAGGTTTGACTGATGTGTTTCTCCTCACTCGTACGGATCATCAACCATTCATCTCCCTCTACAAACAGACCTGTGTCATAAACAAAGCCTGGATGCTGCAGCACGGAGCGTCCATAGATTTTCTTTCAGTGAGACTCTTCACTTGTATCATTGTCAGTGATGGCACATGGGCAGGACCAGAGTCCAAAAGCACTCAAGGTACATCCGTCCATTTCCTTCCTCTTAACACATCCCAGCTCCTCCTGGAGGATCCCGAGGCCTTCGCAGGCTAGATTGGTTATGTAGTCTCTCCAGCAGGTTCTGGGTCTGCCCCGGGGCCTCCTCCCAGTTGGACGTCTCCAAAGCAGAGATGAACCACCTCAGCTGGCTCCTTTTGACGTGAAGGATCAGCTCCTCACCCTAGAAGAAGCTCATTTTGTCCGCTTGTATCTGCGATCTCGTTCTGTGACCATAGGTCAGCGCTGAAACGTCCAGTACAACGTCCGCAGTACTGCAGATACTTGAGCTCCTTTGCTCGGGGGCAGTAACTCGCTCCTAACCCAGAGGGAGCGTTCCACACATTAACTTTCCCTCAACACATCATTTGGCATTACGCCTCCCTCGGTGTGTATTTCCATTTGCCAATTAGTTACATTTAAATGTTAATTCCTACGAGGCGTTCTGGGTTGAGGCGTTCGTACAGATGGGATAGCGGTGCACACTTCCTCTCTGTTGTTCATATAAAAGAATCCCTGGAGGCGAAATTCAATTTTTTTCACTCAGGCCTGAAGTACACACATTCACAAACAGAACCTATACAAATCCATTAATGCATGGAGAGGTGTCAGAGGCAGAACAGAGCTCCCAGCAGTCGGTTCAGGTCCTCACTCAGCTGTGCCCAGGAGGCGAACTGGCGCCTCTCCAGCTGCTGTGCAGTCCACACTCTGCAGCCGGGTCCAAACGGGCCGCAGCCACCAATAAACGAGACAAAGAGGCGACGTGAAGGCAGCGAAGCATTCAGATGGTGCCGAACACCTTCACACACATGACCCACAGCTGCATGACGTGTGACTGTCAGCTTTGGAAAGTAATGCTGGTGGAAGTTAGTCAGTTACCATGACGAGGATATCTTAAAATTTGGACCCAAAACCAGAACTTGAACCAGAACTGTAAGATTGGCAACAGTTGGGCAGGAGGAGCTGGGCAGGCACCGAGACAGCAGGGGGCGTTAGAGGGTCCAGATGAGAAACAAAGTGGAAGACAAACTCAGACAGTCGTCTGTACAGAAACCTGTCCTGACTAAAGAACCAATAAAAAGCTGGGCCGCTCCACACAGGTGGATCAGAGAGAGGAAGGTGTGAAGAGATGTCTTCCTTTTGTTTAACACAGTTAATCCTGCAGAGTTTTGGGTCTTTATGAGATCAGAGTGTGAAAAACGTGCGAAAGCAGCGAGGGAGTGTTAACACGTTTGCAGGAGAAGACTTCTGCTGCGCTCAGGAGGTGATTATGAAGATCAAGTTTCATTAACGAGTCTCAGTTATTGAGAAAAAGTGTTTAGTGTTTGCAAAGCCAAGAAAAAACAAGACGACACACGAGCCTCGGCTTTATTAAATCCAGCTGCCTGGATATTGGACCCATTTCCGCTCTGTAGGTTTTCTTGTGCGGTGTGTAATTACAGCCGCGTGTTGTCGACACGCAGATGAGTTTGTCGATCTTTGAGGTTGTGTCCGTTTGGATTTTGTCATCTGATCTTCGTTTGGTGGGAACGGCGCACTAATTAAATTTGTGAAGAAACAACTGTGGGAGAAAATCCATCCACATAAACAGGAAGTGACTACGCACAACCATATCCAGGATTTTCAGAATAAAAGGTGGGCGGGGATAGTGGGACGTTAAGTTGAATTAACACCTCCAGAGGGCTCGACACAAAGTTCCGGCATCGGAGCCACCCACCTCCACATCGGCTCTGAGAGAGAACGGAGTGGGCACCTCTGGATGTGTTCGTCTGCGTCAGGACCCCTCTCATCACTGACACGCTGACTCAGCGTCCTCCTGCAGACATTTGTTCAGTGGTCAGCGCGTCTCGCTGCCTCCTGTTTAAATATCACCAACCATCGCCCATTTTAACGGTGATTTGTTGTGTGAGTCACTGGTTACGTTTCCAACCAAATGTTGGCGGATGCACAGCACAGACGTGATGCAATGAGATTATGTAATCAAAGGCTGAACTTGACGCAGCATGTGTCCCAGAGACTTTCTGGACAGATCAGTGACGTCTCAGAGACGTGCAGATAGTTTCTGATGTCTTGTCCTGCTGTGGTTCAGGGTTAAGTGCTGTTACTTGCTATGGTGTCACCACACAGCAGCAATGAGCAGAACCATGTGAAGGGAGAGATGGAAATGCTCTGGCTTCGATCTGAAGTATACGCTGCGTCAGGCTGAGGATGAGCGTACGGGAGTTTGAGGACGCTGTCTGTTGCTCAGACGTTCATGGTCCCCAGAGTGGCGATCCTGCTGAGGTGTAGCGCCACCCTCAGGTTCATAATCGTGGTTTTTCAGTGAGATGTCTGGATGATGGTGACGGTTTCATCGAGCACAAGCAGGTCGAGGATTTAATCTGTCTGACAAATAACAAATCACCTGCGTGTTATATTCCAACAGATGGACCTAAAGCGACTCTTCTCTTCTTGTTGCTGTTTTTTGCATTGTTTCACGGTGTGTTTCGTCAAAGGCGCTGCAGGGATTCAAACCAATAACGTGACGTGATCTGCCGCAGAATGTTCTGACACTGAATCCAATGGTGTTAGTTTTAATGAAAGCTCCGATTCAGCTGCGAGACGCAGATAACACACACACGAAGAAAGGCTGCAGCTGTTAAGTCATCAGTGAGCTTTGCATTGTACCTTTATGGAGAGCATGAGCTGAATACTGACATGTAAAATATACGAGCAGGCATATAGCCACACACACACACACACACACACACACACACACACTGCTGGCTCCTGTGGGGTCTGTCAGCTCTTCAGGAAATGATGCTCCTCATAAATAAGAAAATCACGAACTCCTATAAATCTGCACATAAAGTGGGTTTTATAGAAGGGCGGACCTCTGCAGGGGGACTGCAGCCTGCCACACACACACACACACACACACACACACACACACACAGGGACTCATTAACCTGCACTGATTCTCTCACACACACACTGAAGCACACACCATTCGGTTCCCGTCTATTTCCATTCTTTAGGATTCATTATTTTCGAGCCCTGCAGCATTTATTTATTTACGCTGCATCAAATAAAAACTATAATTTCTACTTATTTATGATAAAACTGATTGAAGGAAATTCTCTGCAGTCCGTTTAAGTCCTGAGGTCGGGGAGTCTGCCGCAGGTCTGTCTGCCGCTGACGGCATCGCTGCCTCGCTTACAGAACAAACAGAGACTGAATGAAACAAATGAACCTCAGAGGAATCAGCACCGCTGCACGCTGCCCAGGTCCTTCGACACTCGCATCTTTACGGGAACAAAGAGCATCGTGTGCTGCATCATCAGATTCAGACAAACCTGGTCTGTACAGGACGGTGGTGGTCAGATTTTTACTGGTTTATAAATGTCTTAATGGTCTTAATGGTCTAACCTATTAGACGGATTAACATTTCCACTGCTCATGTTCTCGTCTGTGAACCTGAAGACCTGAGGGCAGCAGACAGTGTTCAAAGACTTTTCTTTTACTTTGGCTTGAATATCAGCACGCTGTGATTATTTAAGACTGGATCACGGCTGTGCTGATATTCAGTATAACAGCACTCCCTCTCTCTACAGTACATGGTCGTCTCTTAGGGACACATATGTTCAGGTGACAGCACCTCTCACTGTCTTTAAACTATATGAAATGTATTATTATATATAATGCATTTGATTTTTGCAGCAGTATCCCCTCGGGTCATTAAATCTCTTCCTAGTTAGCTGAGTAGTTGTGCTGATGTTGCTGCAAATCATCGGGCTTAAGAGCCTCATTTCCTCTGTGTGAAACATGCTTTTAGTATTTAGGTCATCTCTACCTCCATCTCATCTCCCTGCTAAAACAAAGCTCTCCACGTCTCCGCATGGCTTCTCCTCTTCACGTACAGCCATGCGAGAGCGTTCACCAGCGCCCATGCTCACATTTAGCAGCATGCAAGCTGCAACAAACACTGTGTGTACAGAAACACACACACGCAAACGCACACAGAGCACATTGTGTTCTCCATCCTCTCCGTCAGCCGAGCAGCTGCAGACACAAAACACTCTCTTTGCCTCCTACTCTCTCTCCCTCCCTCCTTTCCTCTCCTACCCCATCTCATCGCCTCTCCTTCTGTCCTCCTCTCCTTCCTTTCTTCATCTCTCCTGCCTGTCAGCTGAGCAGCGGAGTGAAGCAGCGATCGACGCCCACGCGCTCAGTCCTTTTTTATTGCTGCACAGAGTGGAGGGAGAAAGACGAGAGAGAGGTACAGAGAATAAAAAGGGAGAGCGAGAGAGGAAGAGCAGCAGGCACTAATTACATCCACGAAATCTGACAGCAGCGACAAACTGTACAACGACGGACCATCATGAGCTAACGTTAGCTTAGACATATCCACCATACTGACTTGTATTGTATAGCTCCTGTTCTGGCACGACACCACATTGTTGAATAACATCTTATCAGTTAATATTTCTTTTTATGTAGAATAATTCATGTATGTATTCAGTAACCTACCTGCATGTCTGTACTTACAAGGCGTGCAGTGCATGAATATAAATCTTGTTTTTTCAGGAGTTCAGCGTTTGTTCAGGTTTGTTGGATGATGCAGGCAGCGATTAGGCTGAGAGAGGGAAACAGCACACAGACAAAAACACTGAAGGAGGAAGAGACAGATCCTCGATCCTCACAGTCTGAGCTCGTCTCTGTCTTTTATTCCTGATGGATTCTTCAACATTCTGTTGAAATTTACGACGTGACGTCTTTTCTGCTGTTCAGGGTCATCAGCAATGAGCGGCAACACTCCAGTAGTTCAGATGGCCAATCATCAGATGGACACGCGTCATCTCCCAGACCCCTGACATGCATCCACACACACACACACACACACACACACAGCTCATTCCCCTTTTTGGCTTCCATGGCAACTGTCACATGGGATCTACACACACCTGTTGGTAATTCTCACAAACAATCTTGAAACAATTGTTTCAATAATATATAACAATAACACTCACACAGCCAACATCTGCCTGAACACACACACACACACACACACACACACACACACACAGCAGCCTCTGTTTAAACATTTAAACACGCGTCCTCGTTAGAACACAACAAAGCCTCTAATTAATGTTGGTTATGTTTCATCTGAGTGTTTGTTATCGTGAAAATAATTTAAAGAACAAACACAAGTTCTCTTTCAAATGATCATATTCAGTTTGTCCAACATCATCAGAGACTGAACGTGTCCATCAAACTGTCTCAGAGACGTCCTCACAGTCAGTTTATATCTAAAGCAGAGAAAATATTCCCATCATTTGTTTCAGCTCTGATTTATTCAGCATTTCTTATTTTTGGCTGCGAGGCAGTCACTCGTTAATGTGTCTCCACTGTGAGAAATAAATAAGCATAATTAAGACAGAATGGAGCTTCAGGTGTTTCCTGAAGGGACACGACAGCAATGAATCTGCATCAGTTAGTAATGATTAACAATTGATGCTTTTCACGTCATGCAGTGGACGTTATCTGCTGCTGAGCTGAATAATAAAGCTTGAAATCAAAATATTGAGCTGAAAGACGGTAAAATGCTTCACTGAGTCTCTGAGGCTCCCTCATAAACGCCTGATGAATAACTCTAGAAACAGACAGTGTTCTATGTTTCCGTGCATATGTGGATACTTGTGTAACCGCTGACTTATGTAAACATAGAAAGGCCGCAGATCTCGTCTGCGTGGTTTCACAGAGCTGAACTCTTTGGATGGATACTGAGTCAGACACGGACGTATGGACTGCAGACCTCATGAGTGGGAGACAGAAGGACTGGCCTGACCCTGACCTTCCCGCTGGGACGTCTAACCGGGCACAGCCTCGCCCATCGAGTCCAGCAGAACTAAAGGCCCGACGGGCTTTTAGTGTGTGAAAAACAGGACGCTGTTATATTTGAAGCCCAGTGCAGAGAAACTTTAAATTACATCAGATGCTTCTTGGGTAAATTCAACACAAATTGCCTCCCGAGATCGACCACTCGAGCTGGAGTGAGTCCATCGCTCCGTATGACCACTTCCAGAGCCTGGAAAGCCTCCAACACCAATTTGAGTCTGCTTTTAACGGTTCAGAGACAAAGAATTGATACTACAGTCTGCAAAGACAATGTCGATCCTCGAGGGAAATGCTAAACTCGCTGTTTGCCAAGACTTGTCTGCAGAGGTTTGTCAAGAGCAACGGGGAGCTCAAGTGCTGAAGGGATTCTCTGAGAACCGTATGTTCACATTGGCAACGAGTTCTTCGTTAAAACATTTATTTAGGATCCAAAACAGGAAGAGTAAGGAGCTCTCATATTTAAATTCATTTGTCTTTAAGTTAGCCGGCTAACTCGTGCCTTCACTTACAGGGAAGAGGAGGAGGATTACCAAGATGGTCTGTCTGAATTTAATCTTCGCTCTCAGCCCCGTCTGCACACGGCCGGCTGCACAGCTAACAGCGAGCTAACAGCGAGGCTGAGAACAGAACAACATTCACCGGAAACGTTGAGAGTCCATGAACAAACCTGTCTGCGTCTGCTCTGATACTTTCTGTATCATTAAGTTCAGACAGCCAGAACAAGCTTGTCCTCCGCGTCCAACACCAGCGTCTCTCTGAAAACCTCAGACTTTAATTCGCACATTGACTTCAGCTAAGCTGAACTGAATCGAGTGGAGGCCGCACGGTCAGCGTCATGTTCAGTTGTTATCCAGCAAAGAAAATCTAATGGACCTGGTTCAGACTTAGTTTAGACCAGGCTGCTGCTCTTCACCTGGTGGATGGAGATGTTAATCACCTGTTATCTGTTAGGTCATAACCACAGCTCTGAGTCCTCTGGAGGTTATGTGCTCATGTTTGGTGTGAATCAAACCAGTGTGTCAAAGATTACATTTTATTTTCAGAATGTTTCACATCCTCAGAAAGATCCAGTCAAAAAATATGCACAGGATAAAATTCTGTGGAATGAATCCAATTATTCTTTCAGGTCATGCTAAAACTTATTTAACTATTAATTTGAAGGGGAAACTGGATCTCCAGGCGAATGAAATTTAAGACTTCCTCTCTTAAAGATGAATATTTCAATCTGTGGAATGAATGGAAACAATGACCCGCGTTCGAGGAGTTATAAATTCAGATGTATCATGCAAAGACGAGGAGCAGGAAGACGAGGAGCAGTGGTGGAGGGAGCTGGAGGAGCAGCGTGTCTACATAAGTCACTGATTAATTACTTAATTATCTTTTGTTATCCAATTAATGAGTGTTAATGAAATCCTGCAGACAGAGCTGCGCCTGCACCGACATGACACTGTTAAAGAGAAAATCACAGTTGCCTCTCATTTTTCATCTCACACACACACACACGCACACACACACACACACGCGTCTCACATGAACATATTAACGCTCTCTGACATACACTTAAAACATACTCCCTGTTCATTAGTGCCTGGTAGGGGGACAATTATACAACATTATAGAGAGAAAGAGACTGGTGATAAAAATCACCTGCAATCCAGATGAGCTGACCTCCTTCGTGGAATAATGAGAGCTGCGGTCTGCACAAAGAAAGATGTCCATTAGTGCATGACTAAAAGGAGAGTCATTAAGATCATTAAAACCAATTAGTGCTAATGTCCAGATGAGTAGTTGGCAAATTCATATATTTGACTAATAGCACAGAGGTGAGAGGGAAGGACGAGGGGAGGAAGTGCAAAGTCTGTCTCTGTCTCATAATTCATGTGGAGGCGTTGTGATGTAAGGTAATCATTAACGATAATGTCAAAGCAGAGAGAGCATCACTGTGTTCCTCCACCAAGTTTAAACTTTATTCATACACCTTTAATGCAAAAAAATCTCAAAGACAACAGAAGCAGAATGTTGTGAAGTGAACACGTCATTATTTTAACTTTATCTAGATTTCCACCGGGTCGGGCGCCGCGGTTTTGCTCCGTCCTCTGATCGCCGTCAATCCCCACCGGGCACGTCACGGCAGCGCTGCCACGAACCATCACGTGATAATCCTGAACATACATGAAACTAAGTGTGTATAAAAGAAACAACAACACACATTTTGGTATAGGGTTATGTCGTCTGCGTATGGTGACATTTTCTGTTCATCTTTAATGGTTTAATATTTGAATTCTCTCGCACACGTGGCAACAATACTTCATTCACCATCTGAAAAGGCAAAGCTGTCACTGGACAGCCCCATCCTGTGTCTCTGGTTCATGAAAAGAAGTCAGAGGAAGCATTTTAAATTTCATTAAACCCATTAAATGAAATTAAAGCTCAAATTGGTTCTTTTAGGCAGCATAGCTTGAAGCCTTTTATCTAACTTACCAACGATCATACAATCATGGACCAGGAGAGTGATGGATCTAAACGGAACAATTTAACTTAATTTCATTTTTTTTGATAATAGGACTTTCTCTGCTCTTCTTTTGTGAACTGTCCTTCAGAAGGTTCAGAAAGACGAACGGATGGTCGAACCGTCCAGATGTTTCAGTGTGTGATGTCTGCAGTTCCCTGGTAATCCTGCACTGCGTTGGACAGCCGGATTTTAGTTAAATACAATCAGAGAAATTATTTTAGCAGCTCACCTGTTCTGATTCAAATACAAGTTAAAGGTGCAGACCTATAAATCCTGAAGTGTCTTCAATGGCTTCATCAGAGCGTCTCCAGGCTGCGTTTCAGTCCTTCATGTTCTTTGTGCATCAGTGTCAGTGTTGCACAAAGATCCTCACATCGTTTTGCAGATGTCTCCTCCCTGTCACAGCCCTCTCTCTTCTCAGCTGCACGATAAATACAGAAACCACAAAAACACCCAAAAAAGACACGAAGAGATAAAAAGATGTGACGGGTGGTCAGATCCTCCAACTCTCTGCGAACCTTCTCAGACAGTTTAAACAGTGTGGAGAGGCAGAGGAAGTTCATTCATCCATCATTTAGTTTTTTGTGCTTTGGTGCTGATCTGAAGATTAAACTGCGAGTCACGCTTTAAATTCTCACCCATTCTTCTTATAGAATGTCACATGTAACCATATATATGTGTGTGTGTGTGTGTGTGTGCATCCACTGTATGTGTGTGTATAAGATGTGTAAAAAGAAGTGAAGTGAGAAATGCATTTCTTGTTGTGTCAGAGGAAGAACAGCCTTCAGGTGTGCTCTGTGCTGCAGACTCCTTTTCCTGTTTACAGGGTGTGAAATTACCACCAGCCCATTCTGATAAGTCTGACCACAGAAGAAGAAGTCCGACTGCGGTGAAGTCACGCCAGCAACACGCCAGCAACACGCCAGCAACATGCCAGCAACACACAAGATTTTATGTTTTCTATGTTTTGGAAATGAAACTGAAGCAGATTCTCTTCTGCTCCTGCTGATATTAAATGTTGTTTAGTCCTTTATTTATATCGCAGCATGTGTTTGTTGGGTCTGTTTTGATCTGTGTCTGATGAAGGTGATGATGAAGGTGATGATGAAGGTGATGATGGACTCTTTTCCCAGGATGAAATCAGTCGTCGTGTTCTTCTCCAGCCCAGCCTGAGTTAGCTAAGTAACACGCTCACCGTCAGTCCTCAGGTAGCAGACCAACACTGAGTCAATGTTTCTCTTCTCAGCATTGATTCAAAGTTTTCCTGACAGGAAATCAGACACATCCGGTCAGTTTTCAAAATAAAACACAACACAAATGGAAAGTTTTGGCATAGCTGCTCACTCATGGAGAAAAAACGACCAAATCTGAGTGAGTTAAAAAAGTCTGGAGGGGATCTGTCCTTTGTCCTTTCTGGGAGGTTTTGGTGGGAGAGTGAAACTTTGCAACACTTTCTCTGCCACAGTAAACAATGATGAAAGAAGTGCAGCGCTTTAAGGGGAACTTCCCAGTGGACACACAGCTCGACTTATCTTGTTGCTGCCTTCTTGGCCAGCTCTCCTTTGAAAATAGCTTCTTAATCTCAGTGGAGCCCAACGGCTAAATAAGTAAATAAATGTCATTCCTCTTATCTGCCTTCTTTTCTTCTGCACAGTCCTCTGAATCGCTAAAGTATTTGTGCCCCGTCTTCACTTCACTCGAGCCCTCTCATTTGGTATTCTCGTCCTTGTCCTCTAATGAGAACGTGCTGTCAGAATAATCAGATTAAATTCTTTCACGCTGGAGAAACATTTGAGTGTTTCCTTTAGAGGAGCACGCACGGCAGCCAGAAACTGATTTTGGTTAAAGAAAGAAAGAAGACCAAAGGCAGGCAGGAATTACTTTGGCTCACCACGTCTACCCAGTTTAGACTTGAATACAGTTAGAGAAGCAGATCTCTGCATCCTAAAGTGCGTCCAGTTCATCATCATTAGATTTTCTTCATACCACAAAAAATTTTATTCGTGTTCAAATTCCTGCCAAAAGGTTGAATAAAAGGCCTCTGCAGGCTGCATTCCAGCCCCTGCAGTCAAGTGAAGCTGGTTTCACACTGGTCTATTCAGTCATGATGGAAGCAGAACCGAATTCAGTTTTTGGACCTGTTGATACTTAACATCAGGGTCCAGATGTGTGAGAGAGTTTTGACCGTTATGTGATGGTGGTCCAAGACTGAACTGGATGTCGTCTCTCTGGTTTTACAGACTCCTGAATATCTTTAACAGTGAAGCTGTCGAGCTATGAACTTGTTATGTCGAATCTGACTGAAACATCATGTTTGCATGAGTTATTCCACCAGCACCGTGTTTTCCAGCCTGTGAGGCCCAGCAGGGTCAGGCTGGTCAGAGTGAACAGCAGGCATACAAAGTATCAGGACTGTGGCACCAGACACAGCGGTCCATGTGGGTGGATTAGACTACTGAAGCATGTGATCAGGTATGGTGAGGAGCAGATCATAGCTGAGGTTATGCATATGCATCTTTCTAACCTGAACCAAAAGATTTGAATTTGCATTGCGTCTTTCTGCAGTCTCGGTGCGGCCTCAGAGTCTTCGTAGTCATAGTCCTCTTTCGACATCAACAGCAGACCTACGAGAAGTGAAGTTGGACCCAAGTTGTTTCCTAGCAACAAAGATTGAACAAAATACTCTCCGGAGTTCAAGAAACTGACATATTAAAATACGGCGTGTCCTTGCTGTTCATAGTCACCGTCGTTCATTGCTTTCATGTCTCTGCCACCACGCTGACCCAGGAATGAAAAGCTACAGACCGCTCGCCATGAGCCTCGTGAAGCAGGGACGCCAACGTCTAACTCAAAGTACCCGAGCAGTGTTTGCACGACCAGAGATTAGATGACTATTGACATCTGATTTTAACGTCTGCCTGCATGTCGCCGCTTGGGGGGACGGGTGGAATACGCCTGAAATCAGTGCACATGCTCAGATGACATGTTCAGCTGTAGGTCACATCAGTCAGTGTCACCCACAACGACACCATGACAAAGTTCATCTTCATCTCACTGACTGACAGAGAACCTGCCTGACTCAACACGCAGTGTGTGTCTCCATAAAGACGTCTTCAGTGTCCACACACCACACACTGAAGTCACTGAATCACTGACTCGTGTTAGTCCTGATCTGAATGAACACGTTCAAACATCAAAGTCACACATGAGACAAACCAGCTACCCGATGGAGGCGCGGCGGATCAGAACCTTCAGTGTTCTGCGAGGTAAAATGATTCTGTCTGTCGAAGGAGCCGGTTAATTTGAACAGAGCAGAGATCAGAGGCCTTCAAAGTGGAAGCAGGTCTCTCCGGGGGGCGTTCCAAACTCTTCCAAAGGAGGATCAGTGAATGGGAGAGAAAACATTTTTTTAATTAGTCATCAAAGGAAGAGGAGCCTAAATGTGTGTGATCTGGTTAAAGACGTAGTTCAGAGATCTTTTTCTCACTTTCCCAGACTAATAAATACATTCTGACGTTTCGTTTCATGTGTGAACATCAGGCTGTTCTCAGCTGACTGTCAGTGCAGTTAAATAATCATGATCCTCAAGGCATCCTGGAACTGAGCGCTCTTTTCCAGGCTTCGTCTGAAGGGAGGTCCACTGTTTGAGACTCCTGCCATGGATCAATATGAATGCTTCAGTTTCCCACAAGAAATCCTAAAAAATATTGGACTGGTATTTGTTGTTTATTTGCCTTTTGTAGGACGTTAAAACGAGCAGCTCTGATCTGTGCGACTTCAAACTGCTTCAGCTTGGACAGACTCATAGTTACACATCAAGCAAAGCTCCCAGAAAGATGTACTCATACGATTCACGTACTCGGCTACACCTTGTATTTGCAGTTTGAGGACTTCTGTTAGAGACAAAGTCAGCGAGCTGCACAGATTTGACCTGATTGGTCCTTTTACACCTTGTTTTCTTCCTCTCACAGAACAGAGCCAGGACTTCTTGCGACTTCCCCAACTTTCATTATTTCCATCTTTGTGCTGTCGAGCTGCAGAAAAGGATCCAAGAGCTGTTAAAAGTTAATGTATAAATGTGACCGGTCCCAAATCAGAAGGTTCTGGCCGCCTCACACCCAGGGAAGGATTCAGTCTTGGGAGGTTTTCGAGGAGGCTGATTGCGCTCCATTCATTATTCTTCCAATAAGTCAGTGAGACAAGTCAAGTGGAGCGTTTGTACACGAATCAGCCACAAGTCACCTTCTATTCACTTGAGGCATTGGAAGTGAACTGCTTGACTGTGTGTGTGTGTGTGTGCTGATGTGAGTTTTAGACCTTCAACGTGTGGACGTGTTTCAATAGAGATGACATTTCATTGTCCTTCTTTCAGAAGCCGCGTTAGGTGGAATGTTTTCTCCTGCAGAGGCCGTACGTTCTGTTTCTTTAGCTCTCGTTTCTTTGTGGGAAGTAAAAAAACATCTTTGCCACTCCTGACCTCACCGACTTGAGTACCCACAATCCCCAGAGGTACTTTTTGTCATATCTTTGTTTTAATTAATGCTTTTTAGCTCAGTCCAGTCCAAGCAAGCAGTTCCACCTCTGCAGTTTTAATGAATCTACATTATTTATTCATGTCATGTTTGCCACGGGCCCTAATTTAAAGTATTACACACTATCAGGGGGTTAGCGAGGCCTGGACTGGAGGACTGGGTACAGTGTTGAGGCAGACTCTTTTCATTGGTGTGAAAGTTGCTCAGCTGTGCGTGAAGCCAGTTTCTGCTAAAAAGAAAAAGTCCTGGATGGGTTCATGCTGCCGGGTCAGTCCTTCGTTACAGAGATAAAATGATATCAGTGTGCCACTTTACAAATGTTATCGGAACAAATGGATCGAGTGACGGGTAAATCTCTTCTTTCACAATGTGAACTCGACCAATACGCATCACGTTACACGTTGAGCTCATGACGGACGTGTTAGGATGTCTTCCCGTGGAGGAAACCAGAACCTGCTGGAGGTTCTACATAGCCCATCTAAAATGCCTTGGGATCCTCCAGGGCGTCTGGAGGGCCTTGAAAAACCTGCCGCCACCACGACCAGACACCGACATTTTCTATTATACGAGATAAAAACGTCTCCTCGTGTGCTAAACGTGTTGTAAGGATGAAGGTTCAATGACAGTGATCCACACATCTTCACGTCCAGGAAAACAAGGATTGTGTGTTTCACACACATTGTGTGTTTAACACAGTGTGTCTAACGCTGGCAGGATTAGCAGGCGTCTTTGCTCTGGATGTCGCCCATATTAAAGCACATAAATAGCCGTGGCTCTGCAGCGGATGGCAGCTCTGAGATGGCAGCAGGCTGTATTTCATGGAGAGACGAGGCTGTGTGTGCTCTGATTAAAGGTTCTGTTTGTTTTAGGGAAGTCCTGAGCGGGCTCACTGCGCCTCGCAAATAATCATTAAATCTCCAACATGAACACGGGATGAACTCCCAGCCTCGGGTGACGCCTCTGTTGGCATTGTGTAATGACTTCATAATACGTCTGTGCCTTTTAACAATATTTACAAAGGTCAGTCACAGGGTGTGTTAGTCCTCAGATGTGTTGACATTCTGCATTTTGTATGACATTTCTGTGCAGCAGATATTTACCCCAAAAGGACAAACAGTCTGCAGAGGAGGAAGCAGGAAGGAGGCAGCAGCCCACAATGGAACCATCACCAAAGATTCATGAGATACGTCTTTCTCTCTCTCCAGGCAAATCCCTCCCAAATTTAGAGAAGCCGGAGCTGGAGCTGTAATCTGCGATGTTGCCAAGGTGTACAGCCTGAAGCTGCTGAGAAATAACTGGAGACTCTCATTGTGTAAATAAAAACAGACTCTGCAGACTCAGTCAACCAGCCTGGGTAGCTTCAGGCTCTGAAGCAGAAATGGAGCCCTTATTGTCAAGGAATTATTCTGGATGTGCTTCCATTCTCAGTGCTGTTTGCCTGTTTTGATTCATTTAGCCTGGAGAAATCATGCTGACTTATTAAAAAGGCATTTTACAGAAGGTTTATGACTTCTAATTAGTCATTTCCAGGTTAATGAAGCATGCACTCACTCCCAACTCATCAAAAACCTTTGACAGACCTTTGAAATGTCTTAACTGCGTCAACCTCCTCCACACACGGCCTGTCTCACTCTGCATCTACGTCACCTGACTTCGACGATACATACCCTGAGAAGAACTTAGATTAGATTCAGGACGACCGGAGCCACGCTGAGCTTCACAGCCGCTCTGTGTCGACCTGTGGGGGGCGTCACAGTCTATTCTTTAAGCTGTCTGTGGTTGAATACAATAAATTCAGCTTCCACTGAAAACTGTTGACACAAACCATATGAAAGGATTGTTAATGGCAACAATAATGTCCACACATGCAGTGTTCTTGTTTGGTTTCCATCTTTACTTCAAAGGTCTTTGACCTTTTCCGTTATTTTTTTGTGTATTAACTCCAAATAATGATTCTCCAGCCGTGAATGGTGTCTGCAGGTGTTCCTTTCAGGCTCCTTTCTGCATCAATACATTTTACCGATAAGGTTGGGCGGCCTGGATGTAACCTGGGAGGTGAAACTGAAATGAAATCGACATAAAATGTTTTTTTAAAATGTTCTCTCTGCAGATCGTTACGGCCTACGCCTGCAGTCCAAGTCCGAGAAGAAGAGTCTGCTGCTAACAGATTTAACAGTTGATCTCCTCACAGGCTGTATGTTAATGAGGGCGCAGCTTGTTGCACAGGGGCTAAAACAAAGCAGGAAATCCAATGTCACAGTCCGATCACGTTTATTAATAATGACCCATGACGGCCTTTAAAGCTGCCACAGGATTTTACTTTCCTTCCTCCAGCCTGCTGCGTGGCGAGCGATGGAGATGAAATCACACCATAATCGCTGTGCATCATTACCACGTCTCCTCACCGAGGCAGAGGAATGCGATCTCTCATCTCCCCGAGAGCAGCAGGATCAATAAAAACACAGTTTATCAAAGAAGACATGACAAAGTTTTTATAGTCCCTCCTGTGCGGAGGTGGAGAATCCGTAAAAAGACAGACCTCCGTCGTAATCTGGTGGCAGCTGCTCGTGTCGACGGCTTCTTTTTAAAAGCCGCAGTCTCTTTTTGTCTGAAGAAGTCATCTGAGGACAGATACACGAGGAGGAGGCGAGACTTGTGAAAGTTCTTGGTCAAACGTGAGGATGCAGAGTACACACTGTCCTTTCTTTAACCCTCTGGGGTCCCATCAGTGGCACAATAAATTGCTTTTTGGTGATTGCATGGACCCCTGAGCTGCAGTCAAAGCACTTAAAGCACATTAAAAAAACTAAATGGTGTCTTATCTCTCTGGAAATGTCCTGGTCTATACAGAAAGGGGAAATAAAATCCCTGAAAACTCAGCACGTTACAGACTGTCCGTATCGCAGTTCTTCCTGTTTTCCACTCTGTGTCACGTGCTGCTGGGTGTGGCCAATCCTGCCACCAATCATCTCATCACCTGACCGGTTTATAAGAGCCGGCTCAACCACCCGGACTCTGTGAGATCGATCGGCCTCTCGACCTCTGTCAGCTCTGCTGTGGGTCTGACTCTGGTCCTCAACCTGATCTCCAGTCCTCCTCCTTTTTTGGCCACCATGAGCCCTGCGCCTCATCGCAGACCCTCAGGGATGCTGGAATATCTCCAGGCCTGTGTTTGCATTTACCAATAAACTGTTCGGACTACACGTACCCAGAACACCAGAAGACAAGAACATCTGTCTCCTGCCTGTACAAATAAAGATGAGCTCTCTGTTCCAGCTGTGAATGACTTGATGATCAGCGGTCATCAGGATGTTTCCTTCACCTGAGATCACTAAACTGAACAGAACATGTCGGGAAACACTGAGACAGCGTTTACATGATACTGGCTGTTTCCTTATGAGCTGCTGATCATATGATCACTGTTGTTCATTCCCTGGTTCTTCTCTGTAATGAGCGCTGACAGCATTAAGTCGAGCGTTGACTCCTCGGCTGCTCTCTTAAAGGAGCTTTTAAATCACTGACTCGTGTTGGACGCTGACTCGTAATTTATTTCTCTCTGCTTCTTTACCTTTCTCTTCTCCCTCTGACTTCAAAGTCTCGGTGTAACGGGGTCCCTGACCTTGAGCGGTGCCAATAACAACTCTTTGAAACTCAAACTGGAAAGATCACACATTCCCGGCGTCGCTCGCCTGCTCTCGCTCCACGCCTCTCTCTCTCTCCATCTTTACACCCCCTACTGCTGTGCCAACACTCAGCTCTCATCCACTGTGCTGTCAATCAGAGGCTGCTGCCTCCAGCTCCGCCGGGTTACAGAGCTGCCATTCGCACACACCAAGTGTCTCAAGTTTCATGACAGTGGACAGAGCTGATGTTCCCTTCACATCAAGGCAGTGACCCTGTGATGTCTGGTTACAGCTCACAGCTCTGCTTCGCTGTGTTGCTGAGTTAATCCTCAGGTACTTTGGACTCATGTTGTTCTCCATGGTCAGAGCTTTAAGACCGACTGTCCAAACTGTTGTTTTAAAGTCAGATTTGAGTGACAGCCTTTCTGTGTAGGTTGCCCTGGTAACGGTGTAGACCCCCGCACAGTAACTATGACTTCACTTTCAGCATTTGTCCGAGGACTGCTGTCCTCCAAACGTCTTTGCTAATGACACTCTGATGTACATCCACCACTCTGGATTTAATATCATTGTTTCATGTTGTGCTGTTTGACTCAGAAGACACTTTGAAATCTGACACGAGCCTCCAGACTGAGACGCATCTGTAGAAATACGAAGCTCTGCTTCCTTTCCCAGTGTTATTCCTGTTCTCCTCATCTGCAGATTCATCGCCTGCTACTATCACCTCAACTCATGACACGTGTAGAGGCTGGTTCCTTTTATACCTGATGTCCTTGTGTTTCAGATGTGGCCGTCGAAGAGGTCAGGGGGCGTAGTTCCTCTTCTTGCAGCCATACGAGATGGAAATGAAGTAACGTTGGTTCAGCAGAGTCGCCTCCTCCTCTCATGGCCAGACTTTGGGGCGATGTCATTATCCAGGGGAGAGGATCTAACTTCACGGGTTCACCAGACATGCATAGATCGTACTCATCATGGAGGATACTTCAACCACTGGTCATCTCGTGGTAACTGGTGCTACGGTCAACTCTATTTTTTATGATGGCCGTGTTACTAACCCTGAGAAGCCCCTCTCGTCACCACAGACCCCTGCAGCCATCCAGATTCAGCAGCTCATGAAACTGTTTCACTGATTCTGGTCTCCTGGCTCGTGTTTGCATATTGGCTGAGCAGCCGTTCATTCGAGTGTGTGTGTGTGTGTGTGTGTGTTATGGGGGAGTGTGCCATTTAAGACCTCAGGGGAAAGTTGGCAACAGAAGTAGAATCTTGCCTGCAAAGCTAATTTAATTGAAGTAAGTCTAAGCCTGTCGGCGAATCCTCTGTTTTGAGTAGTTTTCACTTTTTAATATATTCATGATTTGAAGGTCTGGAGAAGACGAACTACAGATCCATCACAACACACGAGTTGTTTTGTGGCTCTGAGAGGAGCTGTGAACTCTCAGACCTCGTCTGTATCTACAACACCGAATGTTTCATCTGCATTCTTTGTAAGTAACCACCACAACTTTTAATAGGCCACATTTTGGTTTCTGGGAAACTAAATTACAGTCTGCATGGCACGTTTTCTCCAACCTGCTTTACTACTCATTATCACTCACACGTGCAGTGTGTGAGAGAGCTACCGTACGGGGTTTAATCACACGTCTCAAAGTCAGATACCACACTCAGTCTGTCACATCATGAGCTCACTTCACTCATTAACCGAAGACGTCCTGGGTTCACAACTCTCACTGCTTCAAGCTAAACTTTGGGCTGATGATGGCCGTAAATCTAAGCGTGCGTTGTTTTACTTTAGTGTAGTTATCCGATCGTTCTGTGGTGATGTGCCACAGATCCAACATCAGTTTGTGACTGATTTGATAGTTTGACTTTATAGATGAATAATACGATGTGACTGTTTCACAGTAGTAACTTTTGTAGGATTTAATAACATGCTTTACAGAATTACTCGTTAATGGTCTCCGTCAACGAGCCATTGGCGTGTGTTTGTGTGCCATGAGAGCTGTTGTAGCCATTACAGAGTGCAGTGCAGATCAGCGGGAGTTCTGCTGTTAATGACGGCTCTCTCGCTGCTTGTTTTAGCCTAACAAGAGCCGCACACACTGAGCTCAAACCTGCTTTTTTTAGCTCGGCCTCTTTAAAACTGATCCTTTGCATCAAGATGCAAAAACCGGTGCCAGCAAGCAGATCATTACAGAGATACGCTGATGTGGCTGTCACAGCTCCCTCTGTCTTTCATGTAGCATGGACTCCAGCGCATAACAAGTGAAAATATCACAACATCAGCTGTTTCAAGGACACCTTCCAGGGCCCCGAGCATGCTGCAGCGTGGAAGGTGTTAATCCTTGTCTTTGTAGTTTCTACAAGTTAGCATGACTGAAGGTGTGGGTGCTACATGAGTTTCTGTAGGTGTTGCCGTTTGTTTGTTGTTGCTCATTCTCTTCAGGGATGGAGCTGGTCTTTGAAACACCAAATGTTGTCTTGAAGGTTCGTTTCAAAAGAAGCGGTCAGCAGCTGACTGTTTGATCCAATAAAACATCACCTGGCCTTAACCTGACACTTCTCATGACTACTCTGCTGATTCAACACCATCTGTACCACCACAGTCTCCTCCTTATGTGCAATATTTATACTATTGTTGATGAAAGTGTCTCTTTGGAAGTTCAGATTACTTTTAAAGCTGCAGTACAAGAGCAGCAAACATGAAGTCAGATGAACTAACAGTAATTCAATAACTGGACAGTTGTTATGGAGGAGAGAGCAGACATGCAGACAGAGGCCTGCAGAGATGGTCCATTATTGTTAGTGGGGACGGACAGCTGGCTCTCTACGTCACACACAGTGCTGCAGTCTGGTTTCTTGTCGTGGTTTTGCTGTATTGATCCGCTCCTAGGTCGGCTGGTTTCCCTACAGGTTGGGCTCTCCTTCTTCTTGTTCTCCTCGTACGGCTTTGCCTGAGTTGTATTTGCTGTGTAAAGATCCTGATCCTGAAAAACCAACATCACCTGCTAAAGAAGAGGATCTATGACCAGCGCGATGACCGGCACTCGTTCAGCTAAGCTTCCCCTCACGTCTTGTCAAACAGAAAACCTCGAATGGAAAAAGCAGCGTGTAAACTGCGTCAGTATCTTTTGGTCCAGTTTATTAGCCTCTTATCTTCGGGCTTGTGTCTCCTAACTGCCAAGATAAATAAAGCAAAGCAGCCTGAACACAGTGCGGCGTATTCATCCAGAGCTGCAGAAGTTGTGACCTTTTCAGAAGAGTGCCGGGGCCCTGGCTCTTTAAGCTGGCTAATGATCCATAGAGAAGCCCTGTGGCTCAACCTCTGTAATTATACTCTTTCTCTCTGTGTTTCTGGAGCTCGCCCTATCACTCTCAGTCAGCCTTTTCTTTCTCTGTCACACACACTCTGTGCTCGCCCTCCCTTCTCATTTCTTTGCTGTTCCCCCCTCTGATCCACTGCTTGCTTTTATTCCTCTGTTTGTCTTCGTTCCCCTCTCCTCCACTCCATCTTCTCTCCCCCGCTCGTCCCCGTGTCTCCTGCAGATTAATTACGCTCTAATATATGCACAGCTCTCCTCCCAGGGAACCCTCCTCCACATCTACCACCCCTACTCTTGGGCTGAATAATGGGGCTGCTTCATTCTCAGCACGGGGCAGCCCACATGGGTGGAGCAGCAGCCTCAAAGGAAGCACACTAGAACAGATGAGTCTGTCTGTCTGTCAAATCGACGCTGTGGATGGAGTAATTTGATGTACACATACGTATAAGTTTCTTTTTTTATCTCCACTCCTCCTGGACAGAGTATGTTGAAGTGAACCTGCAGAGAACATGTGAATTATTCCCATGTCTGTCTGAAGAAAGGTCAGTGCAGCTGCCGCTGGCATCGATAACGGCCGCAATCATCTCATCCCTCATGGATGCCGCTGGCATCACGATGACCAGCTGCACTTCTACAACAATGAACACTGAAATTAAAGACTTATTAAACCTTTCACTGAACACAACGCTGCAAACTAATCCTCTGACTCTTGTCTGTAACATTCACATGGTTAGCTCGGTCAGCTTTGTAGCTAACTGAACGGACTCAGCCCGGGATGCCAGGAGCCAAACCCGGCAAGGGAACCACAGTAGGCTGCCGTGTTCACTGTTGGAATGCTGCTCACTGCTGGTCTGGAAGTTGTGTTCGGTCACTGGAACAGACGCTGACACTCATAGCACTAGCTGCAATGTAAAAGCACGAACAAGTTTTATCTTCACTCTGTCTGTACGGAGAGTTTGTGCGTTTCCTCTGAACACATGGGGCAGCATCAGACAGACAGACAGCAGCTTCAAGGCTGCGGATGCTAAACAGACATTATTATTCACCTGTCTGGGATTCTTCACTCGTCTCTGTTATCTTCAGGGTTTGTGGCCTAAACTGAACTGCAGAGCAGCACCTGCCCCCCGCTCCCCTCAGCGTCTATAGCATCTGCATCAGCACCCGACGGTGCAACAACACAGCGAGTGTCAGGTGCTCCTTCCTGTCAGACACCATCAGTCAAAGCAGACTCAGTTTCAATCAGTCAGTGTTCAGTTTGCAAAGGCTCGACAACAGTCTCGACTTCTAATGTCGACATAACTGTGCTAGCTTTATTTTCCGACCTTTATTCACAGTGTATTGACCTTTTGTATTCAGTTCAAAACAAGAACAAACTTTAGCGCCCTCTGTGGTTTGAATACACACTCTTACCTTCAGGGTGAAGGGCCACATTGTGTGGACTAAAGGAGGTATCGCATCCTTTATCCCACACAGCATCCAGCTGCTTTACAGGCTTTGGTTAGGGAAAGCAAATTTTTCATTCTGGCTGAGCCCAGATTCACGCTTCACACTTCACAACGATATGAGTGTTCTCTCTCTGTTTAGACCCAAAATATGTGGAATAAGACCATCACATCTAAATTACATCATTTCATTTAAAAAACACCATCACAAACAGCTAAACAGACAGATAAACACAGGAACTGAAAGATGAACTCATTTCATCATTTATCATAATCACATCATTTACATCATTTGTTAAAGATGATCATGACCGATCTGTGTGTCGGTGAAATGTCCACTGAAAAGAAGCAGGCAGCGCTTCACTGCCCGTCCGCCTCCCGGGTGTCCGAGCTGTAATGGATCCACTTCTGACATTTTCTGCTCATTTTCTTCTCCTCTTTTAATTTCCCTCCAAGAATCGGAGTGAACTCTCCTTCCCACCACATTACCCTGTTTTAATAAAGAATATTTGCACTCTAAATGGTATTTTCATCTTCCAACATTCAATTGGGCTTTGACATACTTGTATAATATAAGAGGTGAGTTGACCTAAGCCAGCTCAAGAGAAGGCATTCATGGTCAATGGTTAATTAAACTAATCCATGTACCCTGTGCAGCAACGCTATTACCTACACAAGAAAGTCAGAAGAGGATATTACAGTCAGGCTGCTGTGCATGGAGCCCTCGTTACAAAGTCTGATGCTGATAAAAGAGTCCATTGATGTAAAAACAGGCTATGGTCTACAGAGACATGGAGAACAGGGTGAGAGGCGACTCATCTGAGCACTTCTATCCACAAGAATGTGACGTAAAATGTTTGACCCTGCAGTGATGGAGCCGGTTGCTCTGATAGATGTGAGGGACATTTTCCTGGCCTGGTTTGGGTCCACTTTGGTCTCTGCAGTTGTCCAGAGTGATCATGTTGTCTTATCCTATGATGAAACTTCTTCTGGGATGACTGGAGGGTCTGATGAGTGTGACAATGATGTGAATCATAAGCTCTGGCCTCCACTGTCACCATATCTCCACCCAGTTGAACGCCCGTGGGAGGTTGAAGCTGTTGTGGATGTTGAACATCTTACAAAGACACGTGACATCGGTTTTTCCTTTCCTTTCCTTTGTGTGGACTCAACCATCATCATCAGCACACAGCCGAGCTCTCTCAAACCTCTAGCAGCCACGTTTGCTACGACTGCTGACAAAGTGCTGACAAAAGTTCAACTGAGGTTTAAATTCATATTTTCACCTAGACCTCTTTCATTCATTTCCCCCTCACATCTTTAGATTCATATTCCTTCCAGCGTCCGGATCCTCACTCTCCGTGCCCTCTTCTTCTTCTCATCCAGCTGTGAGACTTCCTTTCTTCTTCCTTTATTTCTCTGGTGAGAGCTGCTCCAGCTACTCTCTTCCATCCGGAATATGTTCAAAACTGCAATAACGCAGAAGATCATGGTACTTTTTAATACATGAAATGCTTCAAAACCAATGAGAAGAAAATAATTGCTCCTTTGGAGGTATGTCTAAAAGCTACTCGAGTGATGATTGAATGATGAGCACCGGTGACACTTTGGGCATCAGTGTGCACTTCAATTATTTTGGAGAAGGGAAGTGTTTACCTGTTAGTAGACTATCCTTCATCTATATCCCACCAGGCAGCAGTTATCATCTGAACGTGCATCTTTTTCTTCTTCTTCACCTTTGTTAAGGAGGAGCTGACTCGAATACTGATGAATCTGCCCCTCTAGTAATCCCATTACACTGCAAAAGATGGCAGGGCCGACACAACTCTGGCAATTTGTCAGTGGCATGAAAACCATCTGCTCAGAATATCAGAGTTGAAAAGAGCTCATCGCTCAGATGACGGTTTTATGGCTGCAGGAAATTATTAACGGGTCGGTGGTGTTGATGGTATTCTACGTCTCTGTTCTGTTTGAGGATGGTCGTCATTTTCTAAAGCCGGCTGTGAGAGATTTCAAATATTTCACCACAGAAAGTAGAGTCTACATATTCATGACTCACACTGGGCCACATAAACCTCTGACTTTCCTACTGCACGGTTTGTGTCCTCAACCTCATGAAGGTCACCTTTCTAGCAGGTGCACACTGACATAATCACGTTAATCACTCTATAATATCCCTTTATAATAAAGTCAGTGCATGTATGAAGGTTTTTAAGCACGAGTAAACCAGCTAAGAATACGTGTTTGACTCTTTCCAATGTCAGAGGATGTTTTTTCTTATTTTTAATGTCACAGACCAGGTGAGTAAAGTAAACTTTAATTTGTTTAGGACTTGCCTCTTGCACTCCTATTGTTGTCGTTGTGTGTCTGTCATCTCTCCATCTTCTGTTGCATCTGCCATGAGACAAAGAACAGATTTTCTGTTGCACGTTCTACAAAAACAACGACTTTTATGC
This sequence comes from Nibea coibor, assembly GCA_023373845.1. Lineage (NCBI taxonomy): Eukaryota > Metazoa > Chordata > Actinopteri > Sciaenidae > Nibea > Nibea coibor. Next base: position 1,473,966 of record CM041716.1, on the reverse strand, counting down.
ACCAGTGTTCAAACTTCAACACGTGTAACAGCGCTGATGAATTCCTGCAGACTACTGAAGCCAGATGTTAGTGGGCGTTGGGTTTTTTCTGGTGTGAAAGTTTCTGGTTTTGAAAATCAGCAGAATCCAGAAGTGCCTCGTTATTTTGGAAGAGAAAAAAGGAAAACAGTGACAGTCGAGGAAACTGATGAGATGATGCATCCTGTTATCCTGAAGGCCTGGTCACACTGTCAGGTGTCAGAACAGAGGATGTTCCTCTGGACAGTGAGCGGCTTTAAGATGGCAGCTGGTGACTCCACAGTGTACCCTGCATCTTGCCCAGGTTCGCTCTTTAATTATCTTTAATCTTATTGTTCATTCCCAATGCCTTTCAAACTGTCAGTGTGCAGTATAATGTAAATCTCAAACTTCCACTGATCTTCAGTCTTTTAAGGTTATTTTAGGTTTGACTTGAACATTTTCCTCCTCCTGTTATCAGCGTCAATAAAAAGGATGTAGAAGCTGCTGAGCTCATTTTTGAAGTGTAATAGCTTCAGCGAGTCGCCCAAATCTTCCCGCACGTTTATATCTTTGGTGGCAATCTCTCTCATTTCCATGATAATAAGCTTACAGATCCACGATTTGCTAAGCCTCTCATTTTTTGCAGTGTACTAACAGCCGCCATGGAGATGAGCTGAAGGCAAAGACAAACAGCGACAGAGCCAACTTACTGTTTTGTTCGCCTGTTTTGCTGATGAAGTTGGATAAGTGCTGATTTATGCTCAGCTGAGGATTCACGGCGTCGACGTGTGCCTGGGGAGGGGATACACATCCAACGCTTCATAACTCAGAGCGCTGCAGAGGGAGAAGTTATGGAGGAAGGAGAACTTGGTAATAACCTTTCTTATTTATTTTACTTTGAAATTTGTGCGCTGACCGCTCCGCTCATAACTCAGCATCATATTTAATGTCGCTTACACTGATCCAAATCTGCAACAATTTATGCTCAGCCGTGTTGTAGTCAAAACCTCTGAAACCAAGTCATGAACCAGAGTGATGAACAGACCAAAGCAGGACCCAGGCAGCCTCCTGATGGATGAACTGTCTCCTGGGTCCGATCTGCTGCCATGAAGTTTACGGTAACCTCCGAAGACAAACCTTCATCAACGGGAACCGCTGAAAACCAAGAATTAAAGGAAACACACCAATATACACAGTTTATATTGTGTGACTGTCAGGAGCCAGACACTACACACACACACACACACACACCTACACATACTAACCTAGTTATGAAGTATAGCCTGCTGCAGTGTGTGTGTGTGTGTGTGTGTGTGTGTGTGTGTGTGTGGGTGTGTGTGGTAAGATTATTGAGCTGTGGCAGATACACACTGTGCACTCTAACAAACATTATATTAAACTGCAGGTAACTGAGCCACCACAAAGAGGAAATTAACACACACACACACACACGCGCACACACACACACACACATAGTGTAACCAATGGTGGAGGTGAGCGTGACTGTTGAGGTGGGAGATGTGGATGACCGGCTTCTCTCAACTTTATTACACCGCCTCACTCATTCACACTCTATTAGAGAGAGAGAGGGCGAGGGAGAGAGAGAGAGAGAGAGAGAGAGAGAGAGAGGTTCAGAGAGAGAGACAGAGAGAGAGAGAGAGAGAGAGAGAGAGAGAGAGAGAGAGAGAGGGCGAGGGAGAGAGAGAGAGAGAGAGAGAGAGAGAGAGAGAGAGAGAGGAGAGAGAGAGGAGAGGGCGAGGAGAGAGAGAGAGAGAGAGAGAGAGAGAGAGAGAGGGCGAGGGAGAGAGAGAGAGAGAGAGAGAGAGAGAGAGAGAGAGGTTCAGAGAGAGAGAGAGAGAGAGAGAGAGAGAGAGAGAGAGAGAGAGAGGGCGAGGGAGAGAGAGAGAGAGAGAGAGAGAGAGAGAGAGAGAGAGGGCGAGGGAGAGAGAGAGAGAGAGAGAGAGAGAGAGAGAGAGAGCGAGAGAGAGAGAGAGAGATGGTTGATGACAGAGACAGACAGACAGACGCTGAAGTCATGATTAGCATGTTGAGCTTCACTCAGATGGTCAAACTCGATCTAGAACAAGGTTTTTGAAATCGGGATCTCTGATGGTCGGCCTGAGGCCTGGAGGTCCTGGAGGTCCTGGAGGTCCTGGAGTGAAGGCTGGTTGGTAGTAGAAAGGGAAACCTGTTGGAGGCTAGCAGAGAGCTAACAGGAAGCTAGCAGACAAGCAGTGGTCGATGCTCTTGTAGTTCCAGTGAGAACTTCTGCTGTGTAAGAAATGTCACTGCATGTTTCAGAGACTGCTGTCTTTATTTGACATTTGGACTTTATTTTAAGAAATGCAACTGAAGACATCTCAGAGGGTTCCTGAAGGATTGTGGGTTAATTCTGCTCAGATGTTAATTGGATGGAACGGGTTGAAGCTCCGACTGTGACCTTTACATCCAAACCTATTGTGGGACCTTAATTTGATTTATTTAATTAATCTCGCAGCGCTCGTCGAGATCCGTGCGTCTTTAGCCGACGACGTTGACTAATGATGGCGCTCTCCAGCCTCTGCTTGTGTCTCACCATCTGTCGTATCCCTCCTCCATCATAGTTTAATCGTCTTTCTGTCCATCGCCGTGATCACACCCGCCTTCTCTGTCTCTGTGTCCTCGTTTCTTGTGTCAATATTTGATCTCATGTACGTCAAACCACTGAAACACAGCCGCTGTGTGTCCGCCCATGAGCAGCGGTCACAGCTGTAAAAGCCAGCAGAAGGCTTGTTCTACCACTGACCTCCTCCAGTGTGCGAGCTAGTGATCACTGTTTGAAGGGCAACATAAGTCCATTAGCCCCCTCAGTGTGTTTGTGAGTGTGTTAGCCTTCATTAACTTTAGTTTCATCGTCCCCATTAACTTCCTCTGTGGAGTCTGTGTAGTAATAGTAATCACAAAGCATCATTTTGAGCTAACTGTAGAGGTGCTCCAGCTTTTTAGCTTCAACAAAACTACAGGCATTAAAATAATCAAGATGCAAAGACACGGTGGATTCAAGCTGATGCAGATAAGAAGAGCTAGAAGAAGAACTTCAGTTTTGATGTCATTAAACTGCAGGAAATGACGAGACACAGGAACTCATTGAAAAGGTTCACTGTGGTGGACCATCGCAATAATGAGAAAACAAATACAGGTGCATGTAAAGGGAGAACAAAGCAGGTCCTAGAATAGATCCCTGAGGAATTCCACAGGTCACAATCAGACACTTTGTCAGGGATACAAAGAAAAGGCATAAAATACTTTGAAGGTAATGTTTAAATGTTTAAAAAACATTTTAATAGTTAGATTTGATACTTTCTACCACCTCCCATTTGGAAATAAAGAGCAGCAGAGTGGAAAAGTTACAGGATACAAGGTTCAAATGACTTTAACCATCATCACAGGTGACAGAACAAGTAGACGGGCTAAGTAAGATAAGAACATATGTCTTTGTTCACTTGTTCCAACAGCTCGCAGTACGTAATACACAGTATAATCCATCTCATCTAAAGAAAACTGAACGTTTCTAGATGAACCGCCGCTCCTCTATAATGCCACTGTGTTCATTTATGTGCCTGTTGCTTCAGGTTCAAGTAAGAAAGCACAAGTTGACCTAAAAAACATTCAGTTTGACCTTCAGGACATTAGTTAAAATTACTATCATCCATTTCTGCCACGCTTTCTCCCCGAGGCTGAAAACAAACGACTAAATTCAAATTCTCCGGAGCTAAAAGCCGAACCTGACCTGCGCTGCTATTATCCTCCACAAACAGGCCCATACTTTACCTGGTTTATCAGCCATGTGAGGCCAGAGGTGCACAGGGTGAACCAACACATGGTGGAAACTGGATAGTTTGACCTATAACACATGAAATTAATTTTTATTTGAGGGCAGAAGAAGAAACAGAAGAAGAAGAAACAGATCAGACTGAAGGTTTCATGCACCGTCAACAAGCTGAGCTCATGTTATGGAGCTGAGAAAATGAGATTCTGAAATTCAAATTCAAAGAATATTCTGGATGTTATGGAGCTGTTAGACTGCCACATTAAACACCGGAGTGCACCTCATTATTACAGGTGTGTACCTCGTTAATACAGGTGTGTACCTCGTTAATACAGGTGTGTACCTCGTTAATACAGGTGTGTTCCAAAAGGTTGTTCTTAAAATCTGGACTGAAGCTGAATATTTCATTAGACAAAAACATGCTGTGATTTCAGTTCAACACATTTTGACTTTGACTTTAATATTTAATTTAAATAACTGTGACGTTCACAGACTTGGTAGATAAATCTGTCCATGGAAAATTCAACAGATGTCACTACAAGAAAGAACTTGCAAAGAAAAGTTTTTATTCAGTTTGGGAGACTCCATGATCTCCAAAAATCCTCCTGGAGTATTAGCCTGGTTTCCATTAGAGTGTACTGCTGTGACTGATTGTTTTGCAGGTATTAGTCAGACCCCGTGTGTGTCCATGCTTAGGCACACACACTGTACTTCTCTAAAATGAAATGAATATTCCTCTTTGAACAATGTGAAAGTGTCTTTGATGGATGCAGCTAAATATATACGTACTCGTGCATATTCATGAAGAGATGGCAGGTTTTCTATAATGCATGTTATAAATGACTAATGCTGCACATCTCCTCGTCTTTTTCTGCTCTGTTTGTGTCTCTCATTCTTATTCTCGGTTTGTCTCTCTGTTTTTCTGCCCCCCTCCTCTCTCTCTTTCATTTTACCTCTCTCTCTTCATCTTTCCCGTCACTCCCAGCTTCCCCGATGACTCATTCTCTCTCTCCCTTTCTGTCTCTCTACACTATCCGTCCATCCAACACCTGTTCGCTGTGCCCGTTTCTCCACCTCCCTCCCCTAGGTCTAATATTTCCATCTTTGTTCTTCTCTCCTGAAGAGACTTTTATTCCATCTTATCTTCGTGTTGTCTTTAAATGATAAATGATTTCATTTGCCTCTGCAGTCCTGAAATGTTCGTATCCTGATTTGTTTCTTTTAAAAATGTTGCATAAATATACTTTATTATTATTCCTGCAGTCAGTTTCAGTTTTAATACTTCGTTCCCTCCATCTCAGCTCTGCCTCTCCTTCCTCCAGTTTTGCTTCATTTCCTGTGTATTGTTAAGGCAAAGTGCCACATCCACCGCTATCTGTCACACTGTCTGTGTTTATCTGCAACAGCTTCCACTACATATATATTAGCTATTAAAATGTTATCTGCTGTGTCATTTGGATGAGGTCTAAAAGCTCACAGCGTCCGCTCACAGAGATGAAAACAGGATTGAATCTGTCAGGTAGAAAGCTGGAGGGGAAATCGGATCTCAGCCAGGCGGAAACACGGCGCGGGGGGGGGAAGAAACAGCTGACAGGACGAATATTACATAACTAAAACCTATGTTTACAAATGTATGTCATCATGTCAGGACATCAGGGGGACTTTAAGATAATCAGGACATGTAATCAAACAGCAAACTGGTCTGAACAGGTTCTGATGAGCAGGGACGGTGGGAAAAGATTGTAGTTTGGTTAAAAATATGCTTCTTAAGTGACATTATGTACTAAACTTACCTGAAGTTATGTTATGAAAAGAAGTCAGAAGGTAGTTGGACCACAATCAACTTCACAATCATAAGATGCAGGCTGAGTGTGTGCAAAGGGAGAACAAACAGGTCCTAGAATAGATCCTTGAGGAACTCCACAGGTCAGAAGATAACTTCCTTGTATCCATGCATCCAAGCACCTAGAAGACAATGATTCCAGTCCTATGTTTCTTCGACCCAGGCACATGAACTTTACTGGTCTTTGCGCTACGTCACCTGAAACATTAGTCTGGACAGATGGAGACAGATGGATGGAGGAAAGGTGTCAGCGTGGTAATTTGATGTGTATGGAGGGAACGTGTGATGGTAACAAATGTATTTGTATTTATAAATGATGTCACTGAATGTGTCTCCGTGTTTAGGCGAGCAGGTGAGCGCTTCATCGCTGTGAAACTTTAAAAATGTTTCATTTTTTACAGCGTGGCTGCTCAGGCCGTTTGCCAGAAAATATCTTAATGTGGCACTCAAACCTCGTGTTGATCTAACTCATTAGCATCATTATTACGGAGCCTGGGGCAGAGCGCTGGCACTCCTCCTCCTCCTCTTCCTCTCCTGTTTTCATCCCCCTCTTGGACACTTGGCACCATCATCTTTCTCTTTTCCATCATTTTGCACTCTGGAACGAGGGATGAGGAGAGAGGAGGAGAGACAGGAGAGGTGGAGTACGAGAAAGAGAGAGAGATGAAGCAGATGTCTCTGTTCCATTAGGAGAGTAATGAGCAGAGCTAGAAGTAGCCTCAACACACACACACACACACACTCAGCAGGGGTGAGCTGGAGGGTCCAGTTCTACAGAGCGAAGAGACGGCAACACCTGGCTACCTTTCTGTACAACATCACAGACGATCACTCCCTCCTCTCCTCTCCCCTCCTCTCCTCTCCTCTCCCCTCCTCTCCTCTCCTCTCCTCTCCTCCTTCCTCTCTTGATCTCAGGTGTTCTCTCGTCCTCTCGGGTAGAAACATGTTGAAATATTTTGTCCTGCAGCTCACGCTCGCTGTGTCGGGTAGCGAGTGTTAAAAAAATGGTGTCAGCAGTTTGTATGGAGGTATTTTATTTTGAAAGTCCACTGATGCTGTTCCTGTCTGGCTTCCTGTCAGCTCGAGCTGCTCGCGGCGTCCGTCAGACGAGCTATGACGAAGAACGCCGTGATGTTTGCAGGAGAAACATTTTATGTTTCATGCACATGCAGTGTGAATTCACGTGTGCGTGTCTTTACTCTCGCTGTGTGTGTGTGTGTGTGTGTGTGTGTGTGAAATATGATTGTGCAGTCCCAGGTGATTCAGCTTCTTTACAATTTATGTATTTCTGCCATAGCCTCGGTTAGGATCCTCCCAGATGACAGACACTATCCTATCCAGCCAAATAATCCCATTACACACACAAACATACACACACACACACACATACACACACACACAAACATACACACACACGGACACTCATATCAGACACAACAGGATGCCATGGGGAGCATCTAAATCCTTCAGAAATGGACTGAGCCACAGAATAGATTCCCCCTAGCCAGCAGATAATATGCATTAAAATGCACAAAGAAGCACACACACACACACACACACACACACACACACTGTCACCAAACACCTTCACACCACACACTCCTCTTTCTTATAGCCCGCACACACACTTCCACAGTACCTGTGCAGCCTTCATTCCTCCCTCTGCCGTCAGGTTAACACCTCACACTCACCTGACGCGTGTGTGCGGTCGACCTGAGCTGGGTGGAGGCGTGGGTGGGTGGAGGTGGAGCTCGAATATCTTCAGCGACAACCACGCTGTGATGTCATGATGATTTGACCAATCAAATGGCTTGGTCAGAACTACGTTAATGAGGAAGTTAAACCTTCATCACACTGATTCTATTTTATGATCACACACTGTTTATGTTGTGGATTGTGTGTGTGTGTGTGTGTGTGTGTGTGTGCCTGCCCGTCAGGGACAACACACGCTAATTAGCCGTTAGCTAACTCGACTGCAATTACTTTTAATGGAGCGCTGTAAAAAATAAACAAACAAAAAAAAAGAACAAAAATGTAAAAAGAGAGAAAGGACACACACACCGCTAACACACACACACTGCTAACACACACTGCTAACACACACACACTGCTAACACACACACACTGCTAACACACACACACACAGTCGTACTTCTGTTGGCAGCTGAGAGGAGGTGACTATCAAAGACAGAAGTATGGTGGTGAATACTGATGCTGTTCACACACACACACACACACATATATGTATACACACACACACACACACACACACACACACACACAGAGAAAGCTAGCAAGAACATCGAGGAGTCGAGGATGCAGAGAAGAGGACAGGAGAGAATCAGAGGAGGAGAAAGGAAAGAGGGGGAAGGACAGAGGAGAGTGTGGAGGGGATGAGGAGATAAGGAAGAAGGGAATACATGATGAGAGGAGGAAAGAAGGAGGAAATAGGAAATGGAAGAGAGAAGAAGATGATGATGAGCGGGAGGAGGAAAAGAAGGGAGGAGAAGAGGAGAGGAGAAAGAGGAGAGGATGAGGAGGACAGGTCTGTTGTTCATTCATAAACAGACATCCAATCAGAGACCGCCAGCGTCAAACACACCCTCAGTGGATCATCGGCTCCATTCCAGAAGGTGTTGTCCCCCGTTAGTCACCGAGACACACAAACACGTGAAAACAGGCTGGAAAAACCCAAAGTTAGTCTTTAAGACTGAAGGTGAAGTCTTTGATTTATGAGTCCATGAATCTTCCGTCCTCACCTGCAGTCTCCAGCTCCCTTCACAGGGCGAGCGTGAGCGGCTCGGCCACACGGAAAGGGCAAATCGAGGGCGGCTGCCCAGCCTGGACGTGTCCCACTTAAAGACTTAGTCTGGTCTCAGGATCAGTCTTAAGCCCGTCTCAGAGACTGGAGCCGCTTAGAGACTGGTCGCAGGACGGAGTCTTCGAGACTCGTCCTGTTTGACCTCTGACACCGACTGTGACACTTGGAGGGGAGGACAGTGTGTGAGACAGACGGACAGCGGTGTGTGTGTGTGTGTGTGTGTGATGGGCACTGATAATGAACATCTGTTTTAAAAAAGATGAAGGAAGAGATGATATGTAAATATGGTGTGTGTGTGCGATAAGCACGAGTGTGTGTGAGGTGCTGCAGCACTGTTTCTCATCTCTATTGTCTGTGTGTGTGTGTGTGTTTGTGTGATAAGAGCAGTCTATGAAAGTGGGTGTGTTTGTGTGTGTGTGTGCGTGTGATAAACAGTGTGCATTAATGTGTGTGTCAAGTGTGTTGTGTGTGTTAAGACAAATGGATGTGTGCACTAGTGTGTGTGTGTGTGTGTAGGCAGGCAGGTAGCTCATCTCAGCTGTCCACAGGGTGGAAAAGGCACAGCAGTCTAGCCGCCCACACACACACACACACACACACACAAACACACACACACACACACACACGCACGCACACACCGCCTACGTCACACGCTTACACACACACACACACTTATACATATACATATAAATATAGTGTGTTGCTGTGAGCAGACAGATGGACCAAAGCTCACTGCTGACAACAAAAACCAAATTAAACCATGCACCTGTGTGTGTGTGAAAGGATGTATGTGTGTGTGTGTGTGTGTGTGTGTGTGTGTGTGTGTGTGTGTTGTGTGTGTGTGAAAGGATGTGTGTAAGAGTGTGTCCACCTGGTTCAGTATGGAAACTATTAAATAAGTCATGGGGGGTCACGGAGGAGAGCCGGAGGCACAATAACACCGTCTGGATCGTCACACACACACACATATACACACACACACACACATACACACACTGACTTAATAATATATAAATACAAACAATAATGTAGCTAACCGCTGATTATATGCTAACACTGAGGATCCAGTTGGTTTGGCGCTAATGCTATTGTAACTAACTGCTAACATTAGCTAATGCTATGAACTCAGAGTTAGCTCACTGCTAACATTAGCTACCATTATTTAATGTAAAGATTGCTAAGTAGCCAGCAGCTAACTGTGGTTAGCTTGGTTAGCCGTGTAGCTAACTGAACTGACTCAGCCCGGGATGCCCAGAGCTAAACCCGGCAAGAAAACCAGCTGTGTTCACTGTTAGACTGGACACTGCCGGTTCAGAGGTTCTGTTGCTGTGTTCACTGTTAGACTGGACACTGCTGGTTCAGAGGTTCTGTTGCTGTGTTCACTGTTAGACTGGACACTGCCGGTTCAGAGGTTCTGTTGCTGTGTTCACTGTTAGACTGGACACTGCCGGTTCAGAGGTTCTGTTGCTGTGTTCACTGTTAGACTGGACACTGCTGGTTCAGAGGTTCTGTTGCTGTGTTCACTGTTAGACTGGACACTGCTGGTTCAGAGGTTCTGTTGCTGTGTTCACTGTTAGACTGGACACTGCTGGGTCAGAGGTTCTGTTGCTGTGTTCACTGTTAGACTGGACACTGCTGGTTCAGAGGTTCTGTTGCTGTGTTCACTGTTAGACTGGACACTGCTGGTTCAGAGGTTCTGTTGCTGTGTTCACTGTTAGACTGGACACTGCTGGGTCAGAGGTTCTGTTGCTGTGTTCACTGTTAGACTGGACACTGCCGGTTCAGAGGTTCTGTTGCTGTTACTTTTTGTTAACACTTCTTACAGACTAACATGTATTTCTTGCATCCTCGTCTGCACACAAACGGCGACGTTGAATACATTTTCAGACGTGAGACAGCGGCATGAAAATATTAAATTCAGACATCGTCAAGACGCCGGCGCTGAATTGAAATAAAAAGCTGTCAGAAGAGAAGTCAGAAAAACATCCAGACATCAGAGCGAGCAGGTCCTGAGGTGGAGGAGGAGAATAAAGAAGGAGAGGAGAACCAACAAAGACTCTGAAGAAGGAGAAAATGAGAAATAAGAAATGTGAAAGCCTCGAGATGAGGCGACGGAGCAGTGATGGAGATGTAGTTTCACGTGGACGCAGACTGAAATCTGTCTCTGTCTCATGAAGAACTTTAAAAACTTTATTTTCTCCGATTAACAAAAGTCTGTCTCTGTTGGTTTAAATCTATTTGAACAAGTTTCCTGTCATTGATCCGCTGAGTGTTTGCTGCGCTCACATGTTCAAACATTTGCAGCTTAAAAGCCTCGAACGTTCGAACAAAGATTAAAAATAATAAAGGATAAACTCACTGTGAAAACAATGATCTGCACAGCTACTGTACAATAATCAAACAGATTACAGTTTCATTTGTTTGTGTCTCCCAGCATGCGTCTCCATAAATATGAAGTGCTCTGTAAGAATGAAGGGCTGGAGTGTGTGTTGTGCTGAAGAAGAGCAGCTCTCAGTTTAATCTGTTAAATTTACATCCAGCGAACACTTCACACACGCTCACGCTTCCACGGATTAAAAGAGTTGCATGAATGAATTCACAGTTTAAAGACGGCTGAAGATTCAACGACACCCTGAAAACAACGTGCACGCGTCTGTTCATCTGTGCAGCAGTCGGCGCTGACGGAGGACGACGTGGATTAATGGGTGGTGCACTGGCATGAACCTCTTATTAAACATAGCTGTTTCCACCTGTGACCAGCCTTTGTGCTAAACTAAGTTAGCTGGTGGTTGCTGTTTAACGGGTCCCATATGGTCTAGTGGTAAGGATTCCTGGTTTTCACCCAGGTGGCCAGGGTTCAATTCCTGGTATGGGAACTGTTAGCCTCGATGTGGAACTTCAACCACCTGCTCAGCACCTGATGATGAACTTACAAATGGATGATGTTGTATTCTGTGAAGCTGTATTAGCCAATCAAATTTGTGCAACCGTGCAACAGTGGACCGTCAGACTTCCTGGATCAGAGTTTAATAAACCTCTTCACAGTCTTCAGTCTTTGCAGTTCCTCACCTGTCCTCTAGCTGTCCTCACTGTGCTCACGTTCACGTCACCTGACTCCACCCCGCCCACCTGTGCACCTGCACCTCGTTCCCTCATCAGTCAGTCAGTTTATATGCTGGCCTTCACACACACCTGTGTGTTACTGACCTCTGATCACAGTCTTTCTTTCCTTCCATCATTCATGAGTTAAAGTCAAACGTCCATCTTGAAGTTTTGTCACAGTTTTGTTGTTGAGGACTTCCCTGCAGAGACACCTGGCACAGGTGTGACAGGTGGACATGTGATGAATATATGACACAGGTGTGCTCTGCACAATTAAATCTGCAGTTTTATCTTGTCTGTTAGGAAATGTTTCATTTTGACTGCAGAATCAGAAAAAGAAGAATGAAATTAGAAAAGTTGATGAACGATGATGGCAGAGAAAAAGAGAATATCGATCTGTGTATAAACACACACACTGACAACGTGTCAATCTCACAAAATGTTTGAGCAGCAGATGAAGTTTCACAAATCAGATCAGGATGAATCGTGGAGGAATATGAAGATAATCGGCAGGAAACATTTATGAAGCTTCAGTTCTCTGAAGCAGGCAGTGAAATGAGTCAGTCCAAACCATCAGACCTCTGCAGACACAGCTGGACCAGGATCACTGCACGTGTCCGTCTCTGTATGTTTCCAGGTCAGTGTGAGGACCGCCTGAACAGTCCTGTTGTCCTCAGCTTCCTTCACTTATTCCACGGGGATCTCCAAACACTCCCAGAACAGATGGGAGATGTTTTCCCTTCCAGCCTGTCCTCGATTGGACCCCGGGGGTCTGCTCCTCCCTGTAGGGTCGAGCCCGGGACATCTCCAGCGGGAGGCCTACCAGGTGCTCGCATCACCTCGGCCGGCTTCTGTCGGCGTGGAGGAGCAGCTGGTTCACAATGAGGTCCTCGTGCACGGGTCAGCTCCTCACGGAGCCTCAGAGGGAAATATTATTTAACATCTCAAACTCCAACCTAAATATAAAGCAGCGGTATGGAGCTCTGGGTGTCCAGATACAGGCCGGCCGCACACAGCATGATAATCATCATGCATGGTGTTTTAAAGGAAGAATGCACGCCACGTCAGCCAGTTTACGCCATTTTAAATAAGTGACAAACTAAAGTGAGTCAAAGTTTCGTGTTCAGACTCTGAGGTCAGATGAAAACTGGAGAAACTTCTAATATATTTTATTTTGAAAGCCTCAGACGGTCTCTGCTTTATCTCATCTGAGCTGATGGAAATGTTGTTTACCACGCTCCACGTCTTCTCATGACTCTTCACTGGACGCACTCTGTTTTCTATCTTGATGTAACGGCTGACATGTTTGACACATTCTTGAGTTTTTATATGATAAGCGCGCAGACGAGGAGTTGGAGTTGTTTGCTTACTTCCAAAGAGAGGAGGAGAGTTTTATTGATCCTGCTGTGAAATAAGGTCACTGCAGGGAGACAGAAACAAATCTGAGCAACACACCCAGTTCTACTTCACAGGAAGGAGAGCTTCCATCCAGTAATGTCTTCATCATGGGGGAACAAAAACAGTAACGAGGAGCTGGAACAGTTTAATAATGAAGGAACTCACTGTCTGCAGACAGGAAGCAGATTCAAAACGTTCATTCACGTCTTTAATTTAAAGGAAGTGAGCTCTGTTCATCTACGACCTTTACCCGCTGTCTGAGCTGACACCTGCCAGCAGGGTTATAGTGAAGATCAGCTAAACCCAGACCAAGACTAAGACCAGACCAAGACAAGACTAAGACCAAGACTTTGAGCTGGGTAGATGAGACCACATGTACGACGATTCTTTTTCATTTCAGGGTTAAAAATACAAACAGTCTGTGTCAGCACACGTTTGTCTGAACATCCACAGAAAATCAGTCTTCATCGACTTCATCACTAAATTATGTGTTTTAATTGTCGGAGCCGATCATGTGATCATGTGGTCAGAGCCTCAGTGCTGTCGAATTATATCTGCAGCTCATAATCTTCAGTTAGACTCACTGTCACTGCTCACATCCAGCTGATGGAGAGTGTTCCCTTCAAGCTGTGTGTGTGTGTGTGTGTGTGTGTGTGTGTGTGTGTGTGTGTGTGGGGGAGAACAGGTGTCAGCTCTCGTTGATGTGGACACTCCTCATTGTTTCCTCTCGGGAGTCTGAGCGAGTGCTAACCCTCGTCTTCTTCTTCTTCTTCTGCCACTCGTGCACTCTCTCTCTCTCTCTCTCTCTCTCTCTCTCTCTCTCTCTCTCTCTCTCTCTCTCTCTCTCTCTCTCTCTCTCTCTCTCTCTTCACTGACTTCGCCTACGGTCTCTCTGCAGTCAATCTGTCTTTATTTTCTCGCTCTCGCTCTCCATTCTGATTGAGTCTTATCAAGACCTATTAGGGTGCTTCAGGCCACACACACACACACACACACACACATACATTGGCATCTCCCAGCCAATCACAGAGCGCCTGGGGGGGGGGGGGTTGCTGTGACTCAGAGTCGCTCAGTACACGAGAGTGAATCAACAGCAATTTACTGTGTGTGTGTGTGTGTGTGTGTGTGTGTGTGTGTGTGTTTGGGGGTGGAGGGTCTAATGGCTGATGTGGTTGGGGACTCCCATTGTGACTTGCAGTTTTTTTCTGGTGACAGAAGAAAAGTTGAATTTAGAGAGTGGAGCAGTGAGACGGTGGAGCTGATCTCGGATCAGCTGTCTGGTTCTGGTCGCACCGTCTCATGGACGTCATACATCATGTCCGGCTGTTGCCAGGCAGCTTCACCACTGGACTCCACAGACTCATCAGCTGCCTCGGTGTTTCCGTCCACACTCAGATGACTGCAGGTCACTGAGCCAGATGCAAACCAACGAGGCCAGAGGAAAGGAACAACGCTCCTGCTGCGAGTTCAGATCCAAACACCAGGTGAATAATGAGAGGTGAGCAGCTGGGCCTCCTTCAGGTAGGAGCGGAGAGGTTTGAGCTTTGAAGAGAGGAGAAATCAAAAACAAAACTCAAGGTGAGGCGAAGGGAAAAAAAGGTGACAGGATGAGGAGAGGAACAAAGGAAGAGAGGAAGAGGCGAGGAGTCAGCAGAGGACAGAGGGAAGGAGGCATTAGTGTCGTGTTGGGAGGATCAGTCTGCTGCTCCTTTGATGTCGGCAGCGAGAATACACACACACACCTGTACGCGGTAACACACACTTCTACACAGCAACACACACCTACGCGTGGTGACGCCCTGCAGGGATACGACCTGTGGATTCAAACCCAGCAGGGCCAGAAAACAGGGACACAAACAGGAAGTGAGAGAGCTCATTCCCACAGAGAGAGGAAGACAGGTGGAGCTGTCAGACCTGCATCCACCCGTGTGCTTCATCTGTTTGACTACAGCATCAGTTTGGTTCAAACCTGATACAAGTTAGATGAACCGAACACGAACATGTGGTGCCACATGTCGCCATGCACGCGTCCTGCAACCGCCCCCCGAGTGACACCTGACAACACCCACCTGTCAATCAGAGCGTCCATGTTCTTAATCCTGCATAACATTCATAATAATAATAATACCTGTATTTATATAGCACCATGTAAAATCTCGGGGACTTCTGCAGCCAGCCTCAAGCCGCCACCCAAGGTGTGATGATGTTTCCTCCACCTCCACCTTCTGTCTCTGATGAAAGAACGCTGAGATGCAAAGAAGAGAAGACATGAACCGTCTCATCCTGTCTCTGTCATCATGTAGGATCATGTAGGTAGGACACATGCTGAAGCTGTTGTCTTCACAGAAAGAGCTGAAGTCACACATCTCAGGACAGGAAGAGCCGACTGACAGGAAGTAAGAAATCAACAAATGCAGCCGAGGAGGAACAGAGTGTGCAGACGACAGCGTGACGGCGGTGCAGACTCACTCTGTCTCTGAGCAATAATCTTCTTTCTTCCAGAAAAAAAACATTTTCATCTTCCCGCCTGAGCACTTAAGGCTGTCATCAGTCAGAGCGAGGAAATAAAAGAACAAACTCCCGTAGTCGTCTTCACGGCGGCGCTGTGTCCTGCCAGGACCTCGTTATCGTCTTTAAACAGGGTTTAAAACCAACGCTGACTCTGTTTGACTCACATTCACTGCACAGTATCACAGAGTGTTACATAAGCAAATAAACACGGCACGTACAGAAATACATTAACCAGCAGGCCCACAAGAAGTTTCTAATCTGACTCCAACCCGCGCTGCAGCCGGATGGTGGACGTCTTTAATGACACGTAATTACTGTAAAATATCTGCAGAGCTCTGAAATGTAAAATTATGATGATGTGGTGATTTCAGTATAAAATGTCTCTTTGTGTTTCAGGGCTGAGCTGCTGTGGGCACAAAGAGAAGAGAAGATCCTCCACGACTCAGACTGAAGACCCAAAGGAGCTTCAGATGAAGAACGTCTGAAGCAAAGAGCTCCAGTTTGAAGGCTAAACATCGACAACGAAACTTAAAATACAGAAAATATTCTGCAATATTTCCACCACGTCACCTCCACGTCAGGCAGAACCAGAGCAAGCACAGTGTGAAAACGTCACATGGAAATAATATGAGACACAAATAAAATAATTCAAATAAATATTCAGATTTATATTAAAGATTTGAAAAGACAACCTCAAACAAAAGTCTAATATACTGCTGATAGAAACAGATGGATCTTACAGGAGCTTTGACTTTAAACTCCTCGCCGTGCAGAAAGATGCACAGATGGAGATTATTTTTTGAATTATTCCATAAATCAAACGTCGCGGAGAAGATGACTGACTTTTCTTTAATAAGCAACATTTTACAGGCTGTTTGACGAGCGCTCGTCTCCGTCTTTGTCCCCAAACTTTCTTCTCTGAGGTTTCAGTGATGGAAGTCTTGCAAACAGACAGCTTGCAGTTTATGACATTAGTAAAGTGAAAATATCCTTTCAGTAGTTTCACGCTTGTCAGCAGCGCTTCACTTCTACAAACCCAGCAGCTTTAAAGTGTGACAGCTGACGCCTTTACACCACATTCATAATGGATCATCTTTAAATAGGAACTCTGGAGTTCAGTTAAAGACACACGCGAGTGTGGAGGCTTAATTGTCCCGTCTGTCTTTGATTGCACTTTTGCTGCTTTAATTGCCTTTTTGTCGACTTATTCCCCGAGCTGCTTTAAGTGCCCTTTGTCACTTTAAATGTCCTGTGCTGCTTTAAGTGCTCCGTGGAATAAAAAGGGCTTTTGTTAATCTCTGAGTAATGTTGAATAACAGCATGAAAGTGTGTGTGTGTGTGTGTGTGTGTGTGCATGTGTGTGTGTGTGTGTTTTGGCATCTTGCAGATTAAAACAGAGCTTGCAGGTGTAAACGGGTCTGAATCATCTGACGCCGTTTGAAGATCAGTCCAATCCTGAATTCTTAAACAGCCTCTGCTCGCGTGCCCTTGAGCGAGGCATAAATTCTGATTCAGAGTTGCTTACTCGAACCTTTCTTCCACTCTGAAGTCGTCTTTGTTGATCTCTGGAGGGTCGAAGAACTCCACAAACCTCTCTGACTTTCAATAACTTTAAAGTTTTAACCCTCTCAGCTCCGGTGGACTGTTTATGTGGCAGTACGTCGTATTATTGGCAACTTATATGAGAAAAGTTCTGCAAATGTATGTGGACCAAACAGCACAGCCCGGTCAGCCTCCTCACCGACTCTTTGGCGAACTCTCCCCCAGAAAACAGCCTCCGTCTGGGCAGAGAGAGCCGGGTCAGTCCCTCTGTGAACTGACGGTGATGATGTGTCAGGATCTCCCTCACAGCACAATCATGTTTATTTAACATGTTGATTCACACTGATGTTCTCCTGGTGTGCCGCCTGAAGAACATCACACAGCCTGTGACAGCCCTGTGATAAACCTCCATGTATGTTCTGATAAAGTGTCTCTCACAGGTTGATGGTTATTTCTGAGGCTGCAGTTGAATCATGTTGCATCACGCTGAGAGGTGTTTTTACTTCAGCGAACGGGAGTGAATGATGGAAACATTTCTCAGGATAATGAACCGCGCTCAGAGAGACGGCCGGTTTATTTCAGGCCTGTTGCATTATACTGCATAAACTGAGCGTAATACTTCAACCTGAGGGGACAAACACACACACACATGAAGTGGAAGTCTTTTTGATGATATTAGATTGAATTGTACTTGTACAAACATATGCAGCCTGAGAGGGTTATTATGTTTGAACCTGATCCTCTGATTGGACGAAGGTGCCGTAATGATACAAAAATGATCTGAAGCTGCCCTGATAACCATTTTAATACTCACACAATCAAAACCAAATAATGTGGCATGATTGGAATATAACAGGCATGAGGTTCACTCATGTAATCACAGTCATTATGTTTCTGTCACCTCACAATGAGACTTTTGTACCTACAGACACTCGGAAAAACAGATTCTTCATCAGTTCTCTGCCACTTTTTGACTTTGGGAACCATTTTTTTAGCTGTAAGGTTCTTTGAGGAACCAGAGGAAGTCACAGTTACAGCACTTTTTGGTGCTTCAAAGAATCGTTTTGATGTTTAAAGTCTTTTTCTTTTAAAGCACACTGATTACTGGTTCTTTAAGTCCTTACTAAGGGTTTAGTTAGGGCGACGCCTGGCTCTGCCACCCGTACGCTCAGGATGATCCAAACGTTCCTGTCTGTTGGTGGAACGTCCTACAGATCACAGCATCCTCTCTACCTTCACAAACCTCCTGAGGACCTCCAGCTCTTCACAGAGGACCTCCAGCTCTTCACAGAGGACCTCCAGCTCTTCAAGGAGGACCTCCAGCTCTTCACAGAGGACCTCCAGCTCTTCAAGGAGGACCTCCTCTGCAACAAGAAGTTATTTTGTGTTTCTAACTCTCCACACAAACACTGCCCAATGAAACAAAGTAATCATTTCTTTCCTTGTAACAGGACGTGGATTCAGCTGATCACAGTAGAAACTATTAATTCCCCCACAAGCTCCATAAACCTGATCATCTGGAAGTCTCTCAAACGATGCAGACATAATTCTTTGACTGAGAACTTCATTCCAGAGCACCATATGTTGTTGGGAGGCATTTCTGTAAGAGCAGGTGTGGTTGGTTTTTTCCAAAGTTTAAAATCTCGCTCTTAATCCAAACACTCACATTCCTCTGTGATTTGAAGCCGCCGTGTTCAAATAGTTCAGGAAGCCTGCAGTCGAACGTAGTGCGTCCACATCTGTGCAGCCCATCGAACAGCTTGCGTTGTGCTTTTTAGACAAACACATTGCTTTCCTGTTGACTTCCCCCAGCGCTGCTAACAAGCAGAGCCTGCTGCCAGCTCTCGCACAGCCCTGAATGCCGGCATGAAAACTTTGTTTGCGATGCTGTAAAAATGGAGCAGCACATGAGTTAAGCCTCTTTAAATTAAAGCGAGAACGTGCCGAGGAAGGAGAAGCAGGACGAGCTTCACGGGGGTCAGCAGAGTCTGGAGTTGTTCAGCCTGTTTCTGACGGCAGCTGTTGGTGTTCGGCCTTTTTAAAGGTCCTGACCAGGTAAAAAGATGATGAAGATGATTGAAACTGAAAAAGAATCCTGAATTTTTAAAGTCTAAAGATCCAGTTTGTCAGAAATAGAAGTATTAACAGAGTCAGGGTTAGGGGGGTCAGCAGCTGCACCAGGACTCGGACCTAATCAAGAAGACCATGTTCACAGTTCACATCACAACAAAGGAGTCCGTTAATGCTGGGCTGTCTAATGTTAACCAAAGTCATGCCTCAAGCGACTAATAGACACTGAAGTCAAGCTGCCTGACTCTCTGATACTCTGGAGTTCCTTCTCTTAGACCTCCACGTTCACGTGTGCGGGTCCACAGAGATGAGAGTGATGGGGGAGACCCTGTTATTTTGTGTTTTCATGTGTAATGTTGTCAAGTCTGCACTGTGCATCATGTAGCATCATGTAGCATCATGGTTAACTTGAACAATCTGACTGTAGAACAGAGACACTATAAACCTTTTGCTGGACTCGTTGGCAGCGGTTGGATGCAGCAGCGGTTGGATGCAGCAGCAGGATGGACTGAGTCTCGTCCTCTGGTGAGATTCACCGGTCCTGACCTGACTGCTGGGTGTGTCCATGACGCATGCTGTATCCTACATAAAGCCTCCGTTGGCTGAAGTTTGTCCTTCACGCTCTTTAACCAGCACGTTTCGGCTCCACCTGAACGTTTGGTGGTGGTGCTGTGGAAGCAGTCCTCCATGATGAAGCTGTTTGGTTTAAACTCTGGGTGTGTTTAGCTGCAGCTCATCCTCACACGCGATCGTGTTAACAGTGTGTGTGTGTGTGTGTGTTTACGACTCAAAGCAAACACACTGCTAACTGACCTGCATGCTACATGCTAACGCTAACACTGTTTGTTTACCTCTCTGTCTGTGAGGCATCAGTCCTCCGCATCTTCTCCTCCATCCATCCTCCATCCTCCATCCTCCATCCAATCCATGTCAGTCAGGAATGACAAATCACACACACACACACACACACCTCTGAATTACTGAATTTCACACACTCCCTCTCCTCCTTTTGGCCTCTTCCTTTCTGTCTTGGACAAAAGTCACCTTTCCTGTCAGGAGGCTGTGTGTGTGTGTGTGTGTGTGTGTGTAATAAGCACACTTCCTCACCTTAACATTGTTATCGCACTAGTGACAGGTCTAATTCATTCTTCTCACACACACGAACACACACACACACACACACACACACACACACACACAGGACAGACCTACTAACCACAATGAGAGTTGAGAACAATCCATTGCTGTCTCTTTCTATCAAGTCCTCTATCTGTGACCGGCTGAACTCCACTGTGTGTGTGTGTCTGTGTGTGTGCAGGTACATATATATATATATATACATGGAGTATAATCTATATGTGTGTGTGTGTGTGTGTGTGTGTGTGTTCTCTGATGCAGAGCTGTTAAATTGCTATCTTAAAGGTGACCTCCCCTGCAGACAGCAGATATAACACTCAACTACAACTGGACACCAGAGGATACGTGTGTGTGTGTGTGTGTGTGTGTGTGTGGTAGCTGTACCTCTCTGAACATTATAATTCAAACACTGATTATTTTTTGCAGCCACCAATTAAACTCCCAGGTTTCCTGTTTCCGGGCGGAGCGTGGTAGTTACCCTCTGAATGACTTTTTAACGTTGGGGTAAGTGGAGGTGGAGTTTGAGGAGCCACACTGTACTCAGCGATCTCATGATGCTCTGCACAGATGGGCAGCGCCGTGCCATCGATAACCCGTCCAAGTGCCGTGCTTCATGCTCAATATGGATCCAAACAATATGGAAGTTTGGAGGTCATCACACAGGACCATTTTAACATCTGTCTGATGAACTACAGAGCCTGAGCATGAGGGTGTGTTCAAGAGTGCAAGTGTCCTGAGTGAGCAAAGTCAAATCTGCCATCACAAGATGTCTCAGTTATTCGAAAATCGAGATAACGGTGCTCATTTCTGGACAATCTTTCCTGAAAGTCGCTCAAAATGTCTTGAGTGAAAAGGAAGGAGCACAACACTTCAACAGGAGAACTATTAGCCCTGCAGGATCAGCTCTTTGGTTGGGTGTCTCCATCTGAGATGTTTGAGATGTCGGATCGGACCAATCCCCAAAGATGAGTGATGCTGGGTGTGTTCCATGTGCCGTGGAGGGGAGTTCTGTCACAACAAACCTCAGATGTTGCTCATTTATTGAGAAGTCACCTGGGGACAGAGCGATCATGTTATTTTAAAATGTAAAAAGTTACTTTTAACAGTGTTAGACAGAGTTCAACAGTGACAGTGTTCTGATCTGATGTGCTTTAGGTAATTACAGCGCGGTGTCACGGTAATGAAAGGAAAAGTATTAATTGATGTTTGAATGTGACACACTGAGGCTTTAATCAAAGGTTCACCGAGGACTCGTTATCGCTGCAAAAGAGCAGTCCTCACAAAGACACACACAGACAACAAGTCACATCTAAGTGACAAATAAACTGTGTGCGTGTGTGTGTGTGTGTGTGTGTGTGTGTTGTGGTTGTCAGGTGTATTGTGTGAAGGCGAGGTGATTTCTCTTCTCTCTTATCTTGTTGTTCTCTTGTCTCTGTCAGCCAGCTGTCTGCTGCAGAGCCTCTCAAACACACACACACACACACACATATAATGTAGGCAGATCCTTTGTTTCTCCCACACACACACACTCATTGTGATCTACTTACCTACACACACACACACACTATACACACACTGCAGGAAGTACTGGTAGTAGTGGGAAGTAGTGGCTATAGAATGTGTGTGTATGTGTGATTTCATGTATTGTGCTGATGCAAACTATGAATTCACTGTTTTATTTATAAGTACCTCGTACTGCTAACGATACGTGTCGTGGATTTTGATTAGCATATTAGCCTATAGCATGTGTATGTTACACCCCAACTTCTCTGCATTGCCGCTAGTGCTATCAGCTAGCCTCAGCGTCTGCTTTCCAGTGACCGAACACAACCTCCAGACCAGCAGTGAGCAGCATTTTAATGGTTAGCTATATTAGCACTAGCTCCAAGTTCTGTTGCCTGCTGATGCCAAATTCATTTTGCAGCAGTTAATTAGCAGTTAGCTACGTTAGCAGCAGGAAACAGCAGAACAGATCGATGACTGTAGCAGCCCTCAGAATCTCTCATCACCTCCAAACTGCTTGTGAGAGATGGAAGGAAACACGCCTATGTTCCTGTGGAGGTATTTTTCTGAAGTGAGTTACGACACCTTATATTGCAACACACACAGAGTCAGATCGATGCACACACACACACACACACACTCATGGAGGAGCTGTCAGGGTTGCAGAGTGCTGATGCTTGCAGACAGCTCAGTGTGAGATGGCTGCAGTCTTTGATATTGAGATATGAGGTCAGTGGAGGCATGCACACAAAGAAATGAACACTTACCTGCACCTACACACACACACACATGCACACACACAGTCAGCAGGTTTTGACAGACTCCTGACAGACAGCTGACACTCTCCTCCACATCAGACCTGATGTGATGGTTGAAATCTGGTCTGCACTGAAAGTTTGTGTTTACAGATCATTCTTATGAAACACTGCAGCTGCTGCTGGACGCTGATTTCAAACTGTTGCAGTTGAGAACACACAAGTTGCTCCATCCACTGTTAACTGAGTTTGAGATCATTTGTATTACTTTGTTACTTCTGTAGTAACTCATTCCAAACATTAGTGACTGAAGTCACTTCCAACCTGCAGGTTTCCACACTGTCCGACTGAACGTTATCATCTGTAGAAGAAGACGTCTGATCTGAAAATGATGTTTTTATATCTGTTTGAGTGAGCTTTATGATGACAATAGAGTGATGGACATATTCTAAATACAACATACACTTAGCCTAATAGTGATGTTTTGGTAATTTGATGTGATTTTTATATTCCAGCCTCCTTCCAGCTCATTGTTCTGGTCATACTGCGGCATGTTTACAGCCTGCTTCAGTCTCACTGTATCCAGCACCTGATAAAACCTCCAGACAGTAGACACAGTCAGAGACTATCTGGATGAGAAAGTGGAACATCTAGCAGCAGAAAGAGTGAACACGGACTCTTTAATGTAACATTCAGGTTACAGATTCAGGTTTACTTCAATTATTACTAGTAAAGTTTGTGAAATTCTGATCGCAAAGACGTCAACACTATTTGAAATATCCAAAGAAGTGAAATCAGAAACCCTGAGCATGTGTTGAGACGTCAGACCTGACAATGATGGCTGACGGATTTGAGTTGTTTGCTATGCGATAGTCTGCAGCAGCTGTCTGACTCGACAGTGGAGACGATCGCTGCAGAAGCAGAACCTGCTGTCACTTCAGAACGCTGACGACCATCTGCCTGCCGACGCCAAAACAAGCCGCATCGCTCCCGTCCACATCCCGCTGTCGAATCTGATACTCGACACTTCCTGCTCTGATATTTCACCTTCCTGCAGCTCACAGCCGATAATGCATCCAGTTCCTGGCCGGCTTTTAATCAGAGTCCATCAGAATTAAATCACGCTGCACCGCGTGTTGAACATGAAACATCTTTGGCTTCATCAGGACGCCGCCTGAGGTCGTTTCAGTTTCCACCAGTGGCTGGTGTTACTTCATCATCAACGTTTCTTCCATTAAATATAATATTTAGTGCAGGACAAATGAAAAGTGACTGACCATGAACACAGAAAATGTATCACGTTACAACCACAAGTTCATCCAAATGAAGGTCAACGCCACAACCTGAGCTCTGCCACATTCAGTGATGATGAAATGTTTCTCACAGGTGGAGGCAAGTTTCCATCCAAATGTAACTGTAACTAACCCTAACCAGCATTAACTCAACCAGACCGGAGACAGCTATCCACCATGATCCTTTCCTCCCTCGTGAAGGAAGTTCTTCTTGCTGCTGTCACAAAGTGCTTGCTCGTGACAAGAAAGGACACGATTACTCTGTATGAGTACGACCACGGGCCGTGACAAACGTTGGTATTTCCATCTGGGAATAAGAACAGGCTGATATACTGCTTGTGCCCAGAGCTGTTCGGATCCTCTGATTTCCAAGTCGTGTCCCTACGGACTGAGCTACTGCCACCTTTTAGTGAAACTTTTCTAACGTGACGCGACAAACGTGTTGGTGGGAACACGGTAATGTCATTTTGCAGAGGCAGTAATTCCACACAATGTTCAAAGTCATGTTTTAAATGGAAAGTAGAGTTTTTGCTGAAAAGTTTTGTCGATGTCACTGTGGCTGAACACACACACACACACACACACACACACACACACACACCAAAGGACAGCAAATGGACCTCAGAGGCGGTTGTGGAACACGGCACACCGTTCAGACGAAACACGTCACTCAGCTGGAAAATCACCGAAAACTGCTGCAGGTCAGACTGATGGACGAACACGACGTCTCAAATGAGACAATAAAGACACACACACACACATATACACAGTATGTCTTCAACTTGTACGTCTGTAGGCACAACAACAGCTTCAATGAGAACCTGCCTCTGGCTAATGTAGGACACACACACACACACTTCCTGTACCTGTGACAGGTACATCAGGCTGCTGCAGTTCAGCCTGGTCGCCTTTAATGAGAAATACAGCAGAGCTGGTGGGTGGAGACATGAATAATATGTTGAGAACATGTTATTACTGTCGTGTGTTCACATGTTCACATTACAGGTACAGTAGACCTGCTCTGCTCACACAGTCATAGATAGAAACACATGGCAGAGGGTCTTATAGAGCTATAGGGGACTGAACTGCCATACCGTGGCAGAACAGGGATCTGCACAGGGTGCCAAGGTAATCATCTAGTTAGCTAGCATCTAGCATCTAGTTGGTTGGTTGGTTGGTTTGTTGGTTGGTTGGGTTGTTGGTTGGTTGGTTTGTTGGTTTGTTGGTTGATTGGTTTGTTGATTGTTTGGGTTGTTAGTTGGTTGGTTTGTTGGTTGGTTGGTTGATTGGTTTGTTGATTGTTTGGGTTGTTAGTTGGTTGGTTTGTTGGTTGGTTGGTTGATTGGTTTGTTGATTGTTTGGGTTGTTAGTTGGTTGGTTTGTTGGTTGGTTGGTTGATTGGTTTGTTGATTGTTTGGGTTGTTAGTTGGTTGGTTTGTTGGTTGGTTGGTTGATTGGTTTGTTGATTGTTTGGGTTGTTAGTTGGTTGGTTTGTTGGTTGGTTGGTTGATTGGTTTGTTGATTGTTTGGGTTGTTGGTTGGTTGGTTGGTTGGTTGGTTTGTTGGTTGGTTGGGTTGTTGGTTGGTTGGTTTGTTGGTTTGTTGGGTTGATGTATGGTTTTAACATAATTAACTTTGTTGTAGGTTATAAGATCCATCTGTCTGTTTGTTGTGTTTTGGCCTTTCTACTTTAATTGTGTAGTGTATATTACACTCTGCTGCTGTAATAAGTACATTTCCCCGTTGTGGGATGAATGAAGTACAATCTAATCTAATCTAATCTAATTGTTCTCATTTGTTGCATCTCTCAGTGACTTGCACTTATCCTGCTAATGATCACTGATGCAGCCACATGAAATATTGGATTGGTGAGAAAGATCATTTAACAAACACCAAGTCATTGTTGGGACCACGCCGTCCAGTGAGTCAAATCCTCCTCTCCAAATATGACCCTCACCATGACATCCGATCCTCTCTGGGACAGGAGTTAATAGAAGCATGAACCTTTTAATGCGATGAATGAGCAAAGTTTCAAAGGCAATGAGGAAAGAGTGCATCACCCTCAGCTGGATGGAGAGGAAATCGATGTGGGCAGTGAGGAGCACAACAGGGATGGCAGAATAATGTTGGTCATAATTGCTGAATGGAAGCACTCTGCAGAACAGTGGAGACGGCGTTGGCTAAAGGGCTGAACGAACTGCAGCAAACCAGACTAAAAATATAACTCTGCAGTAACAGCACAAGTGCCTGTCACCTCTCTTTGTAACATTAGTGAGTATCAGGAGTGTGAGCACACAGGAACCTCTATCCTAAGATGACAAGCACCGCAGAAACAGGAGCATAATGAGCAATTAGAGTCGTCTGTGTTCGTCCAATCAGATCCAAATTAGCATGAAACACGATTAGGAGCTAAAACCTGCAGATAAGACTCCGACGAGTCAAACGAGAAATGATTTACTGCCGTGCATGGATCACAAAAGTGAATTTTAAAGGCACTCAGGGCGGGTTACATGCTGCTGCAAGGACTGTTTGGTATATTCATCTGAAATTAGATTATATTCAGAGTTTTTGTTCTTTTCCCTGAGGATCAAGTGCTGCAGACAACCGTGGAAGGTATTAAGACTGGAGACACTCATACAAATATAATATGATACTGATACAAATTCAAGCAGATTAGTTTTGCAGGATGAAGAAAGAAACATTTAATTTCCAACAATACTGGTGGATGGTGTTCCAGCAGTTCCATCCATTCCTCCATCTTCTTCCTCTTATTCAGGATGGGGTCATGGTGGCAGCAGGTTTAGGAGGAGCGCTCCAGATGTCCTTCTCAGCAGCAACATGTTCCAGCTCCTCCTGTAATTGAATCCGTTGTTTGTATCAGAAAATGAGTACAAGCTCTTCAAACCAGACAAACACGGAGTGACTGACGTGTCTGAATACACATGAAAGCAATCCAACCTGAGGCGCATCGCTAACTCAATATTAGCAGATTGCATGTAATTCTTGTGTGAGCTGCTGCATGGCGGTTCTCCAGCGATGCAGAACCGTGGACGGGGTTGTGACAGAATGCTAATGAGGTTCTTTATTTTCCTCCATGTAGCATGGCGTGCTCTGTGTGTTTCTATTAGCACCAGTCTCAAATGAGACATCACACATCACTGTAATAAAATCATTATATTTCTTGATCTCATAAGTCACGCCCTGAAATGCCACGTGCACCTGTTCACACCTTGGTAACCGTGCAGGTGCTCGGTCTTTTTCCACCTCGTGAACGCTGAATATAGCTTTCTTATCTCTCTCAAACAGGCTGTTAAAACTGTGAGTGTATCTGAGATTTCAAGGATTCATAAAAGACATAAAATCATGCAATAAAAGCATTCCAAACGTTCAAATCTAAGTGCTTCGTCAGTTTGACATTTCAGCTTTTAATGGTCTTGAAGACAGATTTAGAGATTTTGTTCTGCGTCCTGTAACGGGCATCTGTCAGTCACAACAGCATTCCTGTGACCGCGTTCAGGCTGCCCTTTGTTAGAA
This sequence comes from Nibea coibor, assembly GCA_023373845.1. NCBI lineage: Eukaryota > Metazoa > Chordata > Actinopteri > Sciaenidae > Nibea > Nibea coibor. Next base: position 1,446,650 of record CM041716.1, on the reverse strand, counting down.
ATCTCCAAATCAAACAGCACCTTGCTGCTTTTTTCACACTCCATCCAAACCACCATCAGCAAAGAGCTTCTGCTCGCATTCTTTAGTGCGGAGCGTTGCCACAGGTCGCCTTCCAGTCGCCAGTAAAACGTTTTATTCTCTTCTCTCTCTCTGACATGGAGACCTCGGTAAGTTTTTATTCAAAGCATCGACTGAATATTTATTATTTGTTTCTGCATGATGGAAACACTGTGCAGGTGGTGTTAGCGAAGAAATGACTGAACTTCTGACTGCAGAGGAGCTTTGAAAATCTTCAGACCAGCTGGAGAAACAGAACCGCACTGTGAGTACATCCTGACTGTGTCTGGACTTCACTGTGCTGTCTGCAGGACTGGACATTTATCCACAGGTCCTGAATTCAATGGGAATAAACACTTTGAGCAAGCAGCATTAAGTGACGACGTGTGTCTTTATGTGTGGTCAGTAATAATGAAAGGAGAGACAGTGACTGCAGTCAGCTTTTTAACAATCAGAGGCTGCATTGAGTCTTCCTGTTTAATCTGGTGGTTCAGACATGTGGAGATCAGCCTGGGATTAGAGTCAGAGAGAGTTCCATGAATATTTTGTAACGTTAGGATGGTGTCTTCTCACGGAGGTCAGCAGCAGATCTTTTGCTTCTCTCTGTATATTAATATTCAGAGACACGAACACACGAGCGTCACTTCAGTCCCAGTTTACTGACACGCTGCCGACAGTCAGAGCCTGAGGATCAGCGGAGCGTATATGTGTGTGAAAATAGCATGTTAGCATCAGCTTGTCGCCATTATAAACCATCAGAGAGGGAGCAGGTCCCCCTGTTGATTAGTGCTCATCTTCACGAGGCTCGACAGGTGAGTAGGTGATGTTGAAGTGAAGAGCCACCCTGGATCTGGACCTCTCCTCGCTCCGTGTCATTTCTCATGTCACCTGTATGGCGCAGGACTTCGTCGGGTGGCTGAGGTCTGTTAAACTCCACAATGAACTCTCTCCTGTGTCACTGTGACGTAACGGCAGAGGAAGGAGGAAGAAGAAGACACAACACAACACCAAAGTGAAATGTTCCTCGTTCACAAGAACCCATGGACAGATAGCTAACCGCTAATTAACTGCTAACTGTATTTGCCGTTAGCAGACAACAGAACTGGGCTCAGCAGCCAGACCGGACCGGGTCTGAGACCGATTTACAGACATCTTACAGAGCTAAAGCTAATATAATAAAGCTAATACAGCTAACACTGAGGATGCAGTTGGTTTGGAGCTAGTGCTAATGTAGCTAACTGCTAATATAAGTTAATTACTAGCTAGCTTTGGGCTAACATAAAAAAGGCTAGCATAACTGCTCACACAACTTAAAGCTCGCCAGTTTTAAGATTTAGCTAACGTAGCCATCTTTAGTTATCTTAGTTAGCTTGGATGTAGAGCTAACTTTAGCTTCTGAACTTCTGGGAGACAGACACTAGCTAATAGCGCTAGCCTGTACGCTCTGTCTTCCCTCTTCGGTCACTTTAAACAGTGACTGCATTTATATTTCATGTTTTGGACTATCACGGCCACACATGCCGTGCTGCCTCCTTCCTCTGTTGTTTTCCTCCAACACAAAGTTAGCAGCGCTAAAACACTCAGAGAGAGAGGGGGACTGCGAGGGGGAGATAAGGAGGACGAGAGGAGAGGAGGAGGTGAAAGAGGAAGTGGAGGAGACAGACGGGCGTGAAGGGGAGAGCGCAGAGACTCGTCTTGTTGAGCACATCACGCTGTTTTCTCAACAACAACTGTTCCACCATCTGCACGCCCGCTTCTCCTCCTTCATCCCTCCATCACCTCCCCTCCGCCTCCTCCTGTTGTCTCACCTCGTTTCCTGTGGTACATACGGCTGCACCAAAAATAACTTTAATATTCAACATGTCCTCACTTCAGACTCGTCACAAATGGCAGCTTGGTTTGTGTCTTACACTTTAAACTAGGCGTTCAGCAGCTCCTGTTCTGGCACAACACGCAGCATCCTGTAAACCTCTTCTTCTTCTTCTCCTTCCCCGTGGTCTAAAACATCTGCGGTACACACACTAACACTCCCCCGCTGCTCTGAGCTCACAGTCCACACACACCACACATCCATCTGGATTGTGTGTGTGTGTGTGTGTGTGTGTGTGTGTGTGTGGCATGTCTTCAAACACAGATGAAGGCGGTCAGGTGTTTGGGTTCCTCCCTACAGGGCGACCAGCAGATCAGAGTCCCTCCTGTCTGGCTGTCTGCAGGTGGGCAGGGCGGAGGACGGACGTTCTGTGTCGCGGTGTCAGACCCGGCGGGATGGGCCGGCTGCTGCAGAACCTGTCTTCATCCTCCATGCAGCTGGTCGGCGCTGTGGGCGGTCTTTGTGTTCGGGATCATAGGCTCCATCATTCAGCCTGCTGCTGAGAAAAATGACCACAAGCTCTTTTTCTGATCAAACTGTGAATGTAACAACAAGAACACAAAGAACACCATCAGAACCCGGCTGGGACCGCTTATCTGAGCCTCTGAGAGCCGGGTGTTGCATTGTGGGAAGGTGTTTGTGAATACAAGAGGCATTTAAAAACAGATTATTGTCATCCTGTTCCCAGTGTGAATGTACTAATTCAGCATTACACTGTAAATATGCTGCATGCTTCATTTGTGTCTCTTCTGTCTGTTTTACAACCGGCAGTTTGCAGTGTTTTATTTTGAAAATCCACCACCAATCTCTGTGCTGTTCCTGTGTCTGACTTCCTGTCAGCTCAAGGTGCTCTGTGTAGAGCCGCGTTGAACTCAAACAGTCACTGCGGTGACCGGAGTCTGTAGTCCTCAAGACTCAGGACCAGCAGAAGACAGCACTATATGCAGTGTGTGTATGCAGTGTGTGTATTCAGTGTGTGTATGCAGTGTGTATGCAGTGTGTGTATTCAGTGTGTATGCAGTGTGTGTATGCAGTGTGTATGCAGTGTGTGTATGCAGTGTATGTATTCAGTGTGTATGCAGTGTATGTATTCAGTGTGTATGCAGTGTGTGTATGCAGTGTGTATGCAGTGTGTGTATGCAGTGTGTGTATTCAGTGTGTGTATGCAGTGTGTGTATTCAGTGTGTGTATTCAGTGTGTGTATGCAGTGTGTATGCAGTGTGTGTATTCAGTGTGTATGCAGTGTGTGTATTCAGTGTGTATGCAGTGTGTGTATGCAGTGTGTATGCAGTGTGTGTATGCAGTGTATGTATTCAGTGTGTATGCAGTGTGTGTATGCAGTGTGTATGCAGTGTGTGTATGCAGTGTGTATGCAGTGTGTGTATGCAGTGTGTGTATTCAGTGTGTGTATGCAGTGTGTATGCAGTGTGTGTATTCAGTGTGTATGCAGTGTGTGTATTCAGTGTGTATGCAGTGTGTGTATGCAGTGTGTATGCAGTGTGTGTATGCAGTGTATGTATTCAGTGTGTATGCAGTGTGTGTATGCAGTGTGTATGCAGTGTGTGTGTATGCAGTGTGTATGCAGTGTGTGTATGCAGTGTGTATGCAGTGTGTGTATTCAGAGTGTATGCAATGTGTGTATGCAGTGTGTATGCAGTGTGTGTATGCAGTGTGTATGCAGTGTGTATGCAGTGTGTGTATGCAGCGTGTGTATTCAGTGTGTATGCAGTGTGTGTATGCAGTGTGTATGCAGTGTGTGTATGCAGTGTGTGTATGCAGTGTGTGTATTCAGTGTGTATGCAGTGTGTGTATGCAGTGTGTATGCAGTGTGTGTATGCAGTGTGTGTATTCAGTGTGTATGCAGTGTGTGTATGCAGTGTGTGTATGCAGTGTGTGTATGAATCCACTAGTTTGTGCAAATAGAGACAAAATAATGAAAGTGACTCGGGGAGTGTGTCCACGTGTGTGTGTGAGCTATGAACGCTTCAGCAGTCAGTACAGACGACCTGAGTTCTGTGTCTGCAAAGCCAATTTGTTATTTTCCTCCCCTAAACACACACACACACACACACACACACACACACACTCCCTACAGCTTCAATTTGTTCTTATTTGTGCTCGGAGATGAGAAGGCGGGCGGAGCGATACGGATGGATGGACGGCGGCGTGGACGGAGAGTGAAGGAGCGTGCTGACGGTGAAGTGTGTGTACATTATTCATGCGGGAATAAATGTTTCGTTCGTAACCGTGGTGACATCACCATCCATCAGCCTCCTCCTCCTCTCGCTATCAGCGCCGGCGATGCTATGCATCAGCGTCTTCCTCTCTTGCCTCCATCATGGTGACTGTCCATCCTTCTTCATTTAAACTTCTCGCTCTCCCTGTGTGTGTGTGTGTGTGTGTGTGTGTCAGTGGGTGTGCCCTCTCACCTGACTCACCACTTGTGCCTCATCTACCAATCAACCACTCACTGCATAAAGATAGGCTCCACCTCTCAGACTGTGACAGATCATCCAGTGTGTACAGCTAATGCTAATGCTAATGTTTGTGGTAAAACTACAAAGTTCAGACTACAAAATGTGCATCTGAGACATTTCTCCCTGTAAGCTGGGTGAGCTGATGTTAGCTCAGTGTGTTAGCTGCTGTTAGTAGCTGTCTCAGTGTGTTAGGCACTGTTAGCTCAGTGTGTTAGCCGCTGTCAGCTAGTCTTACTTAAGTTTCGTCATGTGACTTCATATGACGTTAGCGCATGTCCAGCACGCAGTGATCGTGAAAACAATTATTCAAAGTAGAATTACAAACTAAAGGGAATGATGTGTTTGTGGGTGGTGGAGGTGCCGTCAGGTGGAGGAGGTGCCATCGGGCGGTGGAGGTGCCGTCGTAGCTCTCTAATGAGTGTCTGTGGGAATGCTTTTTAAGGATGCATGAGATTTTTCAGCTTCACTGCCACCTTGTTACACTGAACAGTCCCACAGGGCTGCAATCCATTCCTTTCATCCCACACCCCCCGACACACATCCACCTCTCTGTACAGTGAGGCCGAGCCTCCTCCAGGTGATTCGATGACACTCGTCCACTCAGTGTGGAGCATGAAGCTCCTCCAGTGTCTGCTCTGCCTGTGTGGTGTTAGCACTGCCACGTGAGTGTGAGCACGTTCAGCGCTGAGAGCAACAGCAGGCCCGCTGCACGTCCACAAGTAAATATATAATACAGCATATATATAAAAAACTGAGCTAACATTAGGCAGCACACACACACACACACACACACACATATATATATAGTATATAGTTCATGTGTACTGTTGTTTGTTTGTTTAGCGTGTCCACTCTGTTTCCTGTCTAAACAGCGTTAGCATGTAGCTGAATGCTAGTGTGTTTACCACAGCACCTGTCATGGCGAGTGTGATGCCTTCATGTCACACACAGTGTGTCACACAGAGTGTGTACTCAACATTCTAACATTGAAAGCGATGAAGCAGAAGTCTGTCTTTAAATACATTTGATTTTCAGTGTGTTCTGCATTACACGTCTAAGAAGATTTCAGTCTTTGTAATCTACTTATTCATGGACAACTATACAATACATGAGTGGGATGGAAATCAAGTCTCTGATGGAGCTGAGGGATGATAGACGAGTTTCCTCTGAGCAGACAGTAATTAGAGGTAACGGGAGGATGAGGCGTGGTGGAGCAGGGTGGAGGTCGGCTTCAGTAGATTAGTTTTCAGTGTCTGATGGAAGATGAGGTGTAGCTCTGACAGAGAAGTCGTTTTAACTCATCAGAGCTGACCGAGTCTGGATGAAGGTCAGGCTGAGGAAGAGTGCTGCTGACTGCAGGTCTGGACGTTCAGCAGGTGTACAGGCTGGACCACTGTTAGCTCAGTTTGTTAGCTGCTGTTAGTAATGTTAGCTCAGTTTGTTAGCTGGGCTGTCACAGGTGTGCTGGATATACTATACTGGGTCTCTATTGGGAGCAGGTGTAGATGTGTCGACAGGTGATTGGTCAGTGAGTCAGTCTGGGCCTGAAATGACAGGAACATTTTGAGCATGAAGCTCTAAAATGTGAGTTTATGTGTTCAGTAATCATGATGACACTGTGACAGGCTGTGTGACTTAAAGAGGAGCTAACGTTCCTCAGGCCTGCAGGTGAGGCCTCACATACCTGCAGCCAGAGTCATTATCTGCAGTCGATGTTTGCTGTTGATGGTTTGAGGCACATTTGTTCTTCCTCCACGTTACAAGCTGGAGTGCTTACAGTCCGAGGTACAATGAGCCGCTCTGAGGACGGATATTTAGGGAAATGGAGCTCGCTGCTTCTTAAAGCTGATCCATCGCCGACCACGCAACCCGAGGCAATGTTACATCCTCTACAAAGAGACGTGTAGGAAGGTTCGGGAAGGAAAATCGATGCCTCAAACATACTGCACCACCAACTGCAAGATCTATACAGAGAAAATATTGCTGCCAGTACGACAGCAGGGCGACATTACGCCGGGAAACAGCCCGAGGAGAAAAAAATAGAGCCATAAAGCGGAGCTGGACGATGTCACGGCCATGAAACATTCATTAACAGCCGGTCCTTTCACAGCAGGTCGTCGCGCTGGTCATTCATCCTGTGTGGAGTGTGTGGGAGGAAAGATGGAGGGAGGGATGGAGGTGGCAAGAGTTGATCAATTCTACAATGAGGAGAGAAGTGATGGAGGCATATGGATGGAAGGAAGGAGGGAAGGAGGGACGGAAGGAAGCATGTGACTGGAAAACTAAATGATGGAGGAGCGGTAGAAGAGGAGGAGCAGGAGAACAGATAGGTGGATGGATGGATGGATGGATGGATGGATGTGGCAGTACACTGTGGTCACTGTATAATAATAATGGAATGGTGCCAGAGACGAGACGAGAGAAGAAAACAATGACACAGCAGCTAACAAACTGAGCTAACAGCAGCTAACAAACTGAGCTAACTGCAGCTAACAAACTGAGCTAACAGCAGCTAACAAACTGAGCTAACTGCAGCTAACAAACTGAGCTAACTGCAGCTAACAAACTGAGCTGAGAGGCGAGGGGTGTTCACACGGAGAGACAGAGAAGAAGAAGACGAGCTGCAGAGAGGCTGCTCTCTCATGCATTACATCTTTTTTTCATTACTTTGAAAAAGGTGTGAGGAGAGGCGAGGTATGGAGTGTGTGTGTGTGTGTGTGTGTGTGTGTGTATTGAATAGGATGGATACTGCAAGGAGAGGTAATGAGGAACGACAGGAGATGAAGTGAAGATGAGGGGATGTGGAGGGTAAAGAGACGTATGGAGGGTGTGTGACGCTGAGTGTGTGTGTTTTGAACGTATGAGAGGAGAGATGAGTGTGTGTTCTTGCCATGGTGGGGAACATATCATTTTGTTGGAGGGAGTGTTTTGTGTATGGAGATGTGATGGGATGTTCTCAGCAGGTCCTTTAAAGGTCCAGTGTGTTGGATTTAGTGACACCTAGTGGCCATCTCTTGCCTGGCACATAGAAAAAAGAAGACTACGACTGCTACTACTGCTTCCTCCACCTCAAATCTAAATGTCAGCAGACGTGGGTCATGTCCTCGGATCATGGTGCTCTGGATGCTCTAAGCCATATGTAACGGCACGTACCTGTCAATCAAGCTGTCACACTGATAATTATTCACTTCAAACCTTAATATCACCTGGAAGCCAATAAATAGTCCTAAAACCTGGACACACTCTCCTGGACACACTTCAGTCCCTGAAGTTTCAAGGTAGGACCTCCACGGATCAGACTTGTTTGTCCGGCACATCTTGCAGATGATGGATTGGATTGAGATCTGGAGAATCTGGAGGCTGAGTCAACTCCTTGAACTCGTCGTTGTGTTCCTGGGCCACGTTTTCTTTGAAAGAGTCAGCTGCAGGCAGGGAATATTTCCATTGAATGGTCCCCACGTGCATCAATGAGCCTCGATCATATCGGTTGGACTACCTTCGATGGGCACTGACCGCTGCACAGGGAACAACCCAAAGAGCAAATACTGTTTCCTCAAAGGATGTAAGTGGTGTGCAGCAATGCTTAGGTCGGTGCTACGTGGTAAAGTAACATGAGCATGAATGGCAGGACCTGAGGTTTCCCAGTAGAACATCAACCAAAGCATCACACGGCCTTCTGCGGCTCGCCTTCTTCCCATGGTGCATCCTGGTTCCATGTGTTCTCAAGTGAAGCGAGGCCACCACACCACCAGCTTCATGCTAACTCTCCTGTGTTGTGTACACATTTGGCAGTGCATAGGTCAACATGGACCACATAAACCAGGCTTCGCTGGCCACCCCTGGATGTGACGCCAGTCCTGGACCACTTTGGATCGGTACTGACCCGATGCTTGACAATAGAGCTATTCTTCAACCTGGTAGGACAATGTGCTTTAGCCTCATGGTCACTCATGCACACATTACAAAGATCGAGAGCAATTCAAAGTTCACCCACAAGGACACTCGAGCCACTCGTCATTCTGTTTTGGACTAGAGATCCTGAACCGCCTCCTCTAAGAACATCACCAATAACATGTTTCTGATCAGTCTCTGAAAGAAAAATACAAGTTAAATTTCCCCACAAGAGTTCACATGGGAACGAGAATTCAAAGACTCAAGGCTCTGCTGCTGTATTGACAGTAAACTCGACAGCCTCAACTGGAGGAGCTCTGTTAATTAAGCCGATCCCAACCCAAGGTCACAGACTGGAACATTTGCTACCAGGCTACAGGAAAGAAGGTCTGACTAAAGGTCCCCGTGGAGTTTTACTGTAAACAAAGTGTGAGCTGCTCTTGAAAAATCAGCGTGCATCCTCAAATATTATGAATACACGTCCTCCGTCATAAAACTGCATCGTTTCCATCCAGCCATCTGTTATCTTGACACTTTGATTCAGCGTCCAGCAGGGCATGAAGTCTCTCTGAAGACGTCACACGTTGATGAAACTTAAATTCTCATACTGTACACAAAGACCGAAAGAATGAGCTTCCTCCACCGGGTGGTCGGGCTCGGCCGTAGAGATGGGGTGAGGAGCTCCTCCAGGCGCCTTCCGCCTGGAGGTGTTCCAGGCATGTCCAACTGGAAGGAAACCCCGGGGCAGACCCAGAACCTGCTGGAGGGACTACATAGCATGTAGCCTGGGAACGCCTCGGGATCCTCCAGGAGGAGCTGGAATGTGTCACTCGAGAAGGACGTCTGGAGTTTCCTGCTAAACCTGCTGCCACCACGACCCGACCCCGGATAAGAGGAAGAGAAGGGATGGATGTTTGCAATTAGCAAAGGAAGAACTGTGCCTGAATGCCTTCCTGTGGAGGAGGTGGAGGTATCAGGGCCGTCTTCTTACTTTGATTTCTTGGCAGATTTCTGGATATTTTGTCACATTGAACAGCCACTTTCAGTGTCACGTCTGATTATTCTGATCTCATCCGACCAGAAGGAGTCTGATTGTTGGCACGAGACTGCCGCAGCTCCAACTGTCGACTGTGTTGATGAGCATCCAAACCTGCGAGACTTCCTGTTGTCGCACCTGTCGCTTTCACCTTGCATTGTACCTTTGCCTCACATCCCTCCAACTCCAGCATCACAGCTTGAACGCCTGCGATGTAAAGTGCACATGATGAGTAGGATCCTGCACAGGCTCTTTTCTCTCTGCTTGTCACAGCGTCTTCTTTTACTCATTATTCCTTCTCTTACTCTCTCTGAGCTGGATTTGCTTACTTTGGCTGTTTCTCTCAGTTTGAGAGAAGAAACGCTGCTTCAACAAAGTTTGTTATGTATGAAGTTTATTATTGGGTTAACTCGGAGCTCTCTGCTACAGCTTAGTCATTGTTACAAAAAAGTGGATTACTTTTTAAACTACTTACTGGATGTCACTGCAGCTTACAAATCTAATTTCTGCACTTTATTCTACGTTGCGAGTGTATTTGTCTTCCACTCTGCAGACGTGCATTTTTAAAAAAGTCACGAGCACTCGAGTCGAGGTGCAGCTGCGAGCGAGCACTTTGAAATTCTCGGCACATGGGCCTGTTTTTCTGTTGCAGTGTAATTTGCTGGAAGTATTATTACAGGAGGGGAGCAGCACACAGTCTGAGCACTGAAGGACTTTTTTGAATCCAGAATGTGGACTCCGATCACTCCAGGTTAGTTACTGAACACGTACTCATTCAGGAAGTCTTAATAGATCAATAGCTCTTTTGGAAAGGCTGCGAAGAAACTAACAAGGTCACAGAAAGATGACTGAGTCACAGAAACAGCAGTAACCCTGTAATCTGTTCACACAAACACCTTTCACCACCACTGGAGGCCTTCCTGTCTGTTTCCTGTTTCCTGTTGCTGGCTTTGCCTCAGTCTTCCCCTCACCTGCAGCTCCTCAGCCAATCAGCCCTCTCAGTAACACCTGTGCAGACACCAGGCTGATTTTGGCTAAACCTGTGTCACCTTCAGCCTCCCAGATCTCTGCGTTTCATGGAAACGTTACAGTCAGTGAAAACTAAATCATCAAAATATTTCTTTGCAGAATCTGAACCGATGAATCAGTTTCTGTTTGGAATTTTTCATATCTGCTCTGACACGAGAAAATATTTCAGTCAGTCTCACGCTGTGTCACCGTCCGAGCATCAGAGACTCACCAGTTATGACTGCTGATGCACGACGCGGCCAATCAGCATCCTGTTTGATGACGAGGCGTCTCAGCGGGGATGAAAAGTTCTGAGGACGGCGGCGGAGATGGTGACATTCAAACGCCGCCGCCTCAGAACGCGACCAGCCAAAGAGCGTCGGTGACATTATTGACTCATCCAGCAAAGAGCAGAGTTAGAGAACGATAAGAGACACACAGATTGTCTTTCATTTGTGTTATTGATGAACTAATCACGCCGCCCGGCCTCATCACAGCATCGCTTCAAAGCCTGTTTGTTCTCTGCTCGTTGGAAATCAATAACTCGCTCTCTGGTCTTCTGTCTGTCTCCGTCTCATCTATAAAGGTGATAATCTACTAATTACTGCCTCCTGATGAGTTATCATCCGTGTTCAGTCCTCCTTCCTTCTCTTCTCCTGTATACGTCTGTTCATCTGCAGGTCATTCGTCTCCATCTCTTAATTTAGTTAGAGACATCGCTACAGAACAAACAACATAAACCCAATGTCAACTGGGGACATTTTGTATGTTTGATACATACAAAATGTCCTCGGAGGAGTCGGAAGTACGTTGGAGATCCTCCAACTTCCAATGTAGGACCACCCGAAGTTAAAGAGACCTTCTGAGGACAGCAGCAGAGTCTAATGGAGCTTAATTGTTGTTTTTTCCATTGGTGGTGAGCAGTGAGATGACTCTGCGTTTTCTGCCAAATGTTCAGTGCTGAATTATTCAGACATGTGGAGTCTGTGCAGCTTCAGAGTTTGGAGGAGCCGGTTCTAAATACAGCGACTTTGTAAATTTCCCTGATGCTCCTGTTTGATGCCTGCAGATCTCATGCACACCTGTAATGAGACAATAAACAGGCGCTCAACATGCTGGAATATCAGCACTTTGTGGAAAAATTCATTATTTAATTTCAATTTTATTTTGAAGTTGTGCCTCTTCAAATTACCCCAAACTTACTTTGTAAAATCTGATTGGCTGAAAACATTTCCCCCTAATTAATACGAGCCAATCATCAGCCAGCCGGAGTCCACCTGAGCCAATAGTGTCGCAGTCTGCTGTTGATGAACATTTCATTAATCACATGCACAGAGCTCGTTTGTTTTAATGAGACTTTCTTTATTTAATCCAAAAGTTCAATAAACACGAGACACAGAGAGAGAGAGAGAGCAGTGCCGCCTTAAAATCAGAGCTACATTCATCATTACAGGAGTGCCGCCTTAAAATTGCAAAGCATCCATCAGCCTATCAGGAGCCGTCTAATGAGCATCAGGCCACTTCATCAGCTTCAACACAATCTGCCCTCTCATTCATCTCCGAGCACGAGGCCTGTCTGTTAACGTCAGCTCTGATAAACACACACACACACACACACCTGAAGATTTCAAAGCCCACCTCCACCCGTGCATCCACCTGCAGCCGCTGCGCTTCCCTACAGGTGGAGGTTATTGTCTTCAGTCCACACTTGGTGTTTGTGTGTCAGCAGTGATGTGTCATATGATTCTCTGTATGCCACTGTAAAAACTGTTTCACTGTAAAAACTGTAGAAAAACCACAATGGGAAAATGTGACGTACACGTTTCCTATTTACAGTAAAACACAGATATTTAAAAACCCTTATTTATGCCACAATGTAAGGGAGTTCATGCAGAATACAGCATTTCATGTTAGAGAATGGTTTACGGCAAAACACTGTAATATTTCATGGCAGAACCTTTATTCATACAGCAAAACAGTGTGATATGGATTACCGTAATATATGGAAAAAGTTATACCGACCAGTCTTTTACTGTTTCCATTGTAAGATCTACAGACATTTTAAATTATGGAATAAAACACCAACTTCAATGTGAAGTCAACAGTGCTAACATCATTTTACCGTGATATTCAGAAAGCTTATACTGCATTCATTACGGTAAAATTGACAGTTTTCCACTGTTTTTCTTTTTTACCAACTATGTATCATGTAAACCGATAACACAAGAATAAATCTGACTTTACTTCAGGAATGGTGCTCATTTCCAAACCTGATACTACGTGTGTGTGTGTGTGTGTGTGTGTGTGTGTGTGTGTGTGTGTGTTCAGTGTATCAGTCTTGGTCACATGGGAGACGAGAGGTCGGACAAACCAATGAGATTAATCCTCCTCCCGCCCTCCCTTCATTTCTCAACCCCTCATGTCTCTCAGGTTCTCTCTCATTCACACACACACACACACACACACACACTTCCTCTCACTCTCCCAATTATCCATTAGCCGTCCCTGAGGATCTTACAGATGCTGCAGATGAGAAATTGCCCTTGTTGCCAAGTTGCCTGTTAAATATCAGCTGGTATGTCGACTCCTGGCACACACACATAATTGCACAAACACACGGACACACACCTTCAAACGAAGTGTCCTTAACAAGACCATCAGGCTGCCATGGTAATGCTGGGATTTGACGGTCGAGGTGTAGAATAATGAACGTGACACCGGCTCGTCTCCATGTTTCACAGATTTTCAATATTCAGTAACAGTTCATGCTGATAGATGAAGAAAGCAAAGTGATGGCTGCAGTGACCTCCGGTCCTGCCAGTGAGCGCTTCGTCTCCAGTGAGAGATTAAAGTTTTGTTCACTCTGGTTGAAGTTTCTAGTTTCCAGTGATATCACATGTTATTATCCCACATTTCTGTGAGTGAAATCTGCAGCTTTATTGTTCAAATAATTCATGGTTTGGACAACATACAATTAGTTTACAGAAACTCTGTTTTTAAAACATCCTCTAATTAGAAAGATGATTTTCCACCGTGACTCTTTGTAACTGCATTCTGTGTGAAGACGTGAGGGTGCAGCGGGCACCAACATTTAGCCGCAAAAATCAACTAGAAAATGACAAAACACAGAAAGAAAGGATCAAATCATCCTGATAGAACAACAGAAGCAACAAATATCCCTCTGATGTCCTGTAATGATCATATAATTATCATCTTGTACCGCCGTAGCTCTTAACCTGCGGGTCACACACCAGGAGTTTGACAGATTACGCTGGGATAAACACACATTTCCTCTGTGAATTATTGCAATTATGGCAATTTTCTGGATTTCTTGCAGAAGTGAGATTGCTGGTTTTGGCATCAAAGTGTGTGATCGTCTGAAAGATCAAAGTTTGTGCTGAGGGTTGCGAGTGCACATCATTCCAGTTTTTAATTGATGCAGAGGAAGCTGGCATGAAGTGACACACGGAGGGAAAAGCATAATGAGACGCTTTACCGGAAAAATCTGTGAAAAATCATTTTGGTTTTAACGGACCGCCGTCTAAATAAGGTAGACACCAGCCATGACAGACAGTGAGCTTTACTGTGTATATATATATATATATATATATACACCACTGCCCTGCGGCTGCTGTTATGGGCATTGGTTTTTAGCTTTTTTTTATAAAACAGTCGTCCGAGTTGTATTAGACTCGCTGGCATTAGGTTTTCTTAGTTAACCTCTCTCTCTCTCTCTCTCTCTCTCTGATGTGCCACTGCTGCTGCTCTGTTCATCTGTTTTTATTTTTTATTTTATAAAGCAGTGTGACAGAGTGACATTCATAAAACAGAGTGTCGTCTGCATAGAAGTGATATGAGACACATTACAAGCAGATAATCTGACCCAGAGAGGTGGTGTAAATAAGGAAGAGAAGGGCCCCAGTAAAGAGCCCTGAGGCGCCCCCGTGGTGAGGTGATGATGTGGGCAACTGTCGGATTCAAACCTGGAAAGATTCGAACCACGTTTGGGAATATTCAGGCTGAAATCTGTGACGTCACTGGCTTTAACTGCTTCAAAGGTGACACGATGAACAGATATTTAATGTAGTTGCATGAGTAATGGATTTGTACTTGAATATTACATAACATGCTTTAGTACAGGACACAGGTCTGAACCTTCAGTTCAAGTACAATTATACCAGCGCAGAATTATGAGTCTCACTTCAACCCAGAGTAGTAATAACGTTCTAGTGAGTAAGTTTGGTTTGAAGTGTGTGGGGTAGGCTGAATGTATGATGATTGTAATTATTTACCACAGACACCTTCACTGTCTTGTTCTTGACTGATGTTCACTTCTTCTTTTTTAGGGCAAAACCAACTGTAAATAAAAATAACACCAGAATAATGAAGCTGTCTCTCTGAGCCCTGAGTTCTGTCTGCAGGTGTCATAAAGACACAATAACTGTTTGCCATTGAAGTAGGGCAGCACGTACAGCCGAGAGGCGAGAAACCCCGACGAATGGGACACGTCTACTCCATCCCCAGTGGAAACTCTGCCCTTGCTAGTATGCGTTGGTGTGGTGATTTAATAAGAATAATACATTTCATTTATCCTTATTATTCAAGGACACTTTACAAAGAAATCCATCAAAACACACAAGGTAAACTTTAAAAGCTGGGAGAGATGACAGACCAGGAGAGACAAGACACACTACTGTACCAATGTGCCGATTTGGTGTATCAAGGTGTAGATTGAGAGACAAATACTTACAGAGTTTGCTCTGTTTCCATCTGATTATCCAGCTCCAGCATTGACCTGTCTTCATGCTCCATCTCATCTCATGCCTGACCCAAAATAACACCAGACAGCAACACCACAAATACTTTACGGAGGAACGCTGTAAACTTTCTGTGAGGTAAGATAATCGTTTGAGACAAGCTGACAGCCCAAAGTACAGTACAGTCTGTCTGCAGTCACTTTGTTTCATTCCCCCAGCAGCCCCTGGGAATGCATCCTGAGGCAGGCAAGTCCAAGTGCAAAACAATGAAGAAGGTGATGATGATGATGATGATGATGATGATGATGGTGATGATGATGATGATGGTGATGGGAGGCCCAGCAGAGCTGCGGTCTAACGAGAGCAGCTCTCAGGTGCTTCATCTGTTGGACATCAGCCTCAGTCAGAGTTTTATTGAAGAATCATCACACACAGTTTATCTAGGGCCGTGTTTGGTTTGTCTGTTCTGGGCTACTGTAGAAAAATGGCGGCTCAACATGGCGTACTCCGTGGAAGAGGACCCGCTGTCACTGTAGATATAAATTATAAACACTCACATGTTACAGACTGGGCCTTAACCAGCTGTGTGGTAGTATACCTGATGAAATGAAGAGGATGTAAATGGAAAAATGTTTAAACACTGTCATGAGGATAGAGAGGAAAAACACACTGAAGATCCAATGAAACTAATTATTGCTGAGATGTTTCCAACAATCAAACATGAAGCAGGAGTTTAAAAAGTTCAGACTCGTGTTGACTCGTGATGACTAAAGGCTTAAACAGGGACTCTGTTCCACCTTCTGGGTGACTCGTCTCTTTAAGTCACATTTTGTAACTTCAGCCACACAAACCTGACGTGTGGACGTCCAGGAGGAGGCTTCAAATCTTCTCACTGATACGGCCGACGGTTCGGAAACTGTGGTGGCTTGTTCAAAGCTTTCTCTCTCTCAGCAGTGTCAGCTGACACAGCTGCTGTTTGTTGCTCTGCTCTGATTGGTCGACTGAACAGCAGCTGTTGCCGGGCAGAAAACATAAAATATTGTTGATAAAATGTTCTAAATGTTCTAGTTTTGCTTCATCATATGATAAAATCATCTGTGTGTTGTGACACTGCGGCTGCGTTCTTCATGTTCCTGTTGTGACTGATGTTGTTCTGCCTTCAGGCTAATTAACGAGGAGAGAAGGTGATAACGGGAGAGAGAGAGAGAAACGGAGTGTGAGGGGACGAGCGAGTGTTACTGCTACTAATGAGCTATGACATGCTGCAGCTACATCGTGTGTGTGTGTGTGTGTGTGTGTGTGTTTGGTGCAACAGATGACCTATTCGATTAAAAGCCAAAGCGAAGGGACAGTAGACCACACACACACACACACACAGTGAGGCGGGTTGGCAGCAGTACAGAGAGGGTTGAGGATCAGTGTTTGATCCACACTGACCTTTAGTTTGGCTCCAAGTCTCCTCCCCTCTCCTGATAATCCCTCGTCTCTTCTCTCTCCTCGAGCATCCTGATTGTCTGTCTGTCGTTTAAGTGACTTCATTCATCTTCATAAAGAAAACACACACGTGGACACAGGAGCATGCAATGTAGCAGAACCTCAGAACCAGCAGTGTCCAGTCTAACAGTGAACACAGCAACAGAACCTCTGAACCAGCAGTGTCCAGTCTAACAGTGAACACAGCAACAGAACCTCTGAACCGGCAGTGTCCAGTCTAACAGTGAACACAGCAACAGAACCTCAGAACCGGCAGTGTCCAGTCTAACAGTGAACACAGCAACAGAACCTCTGAACCGGCAGTGTCCAGTCTAACAGTGAACACAGCAACAGAACCTCTGAACCGGCAGTGTCCAGTCTAACAGTGAACACAGCAACAGAACCTCTGAACCAGCAGTGTCCAGTCTAACAGTGAACACAGCAACAGAACCTCTGAACCGGCAGTGTCCAGTCTAACAGTGAACACAGCAACAGAACCTCTGAACCGGCAGTGTCCAGTCTAACAGTGAACACAGCAGCCTATCGAGGTGGTTCACAGTTCTCGAAACCCGGTCCGGTCTGGCTGCTGAGCCCGTCTCTGTTGCGTGCTAACGGCAGGTTCAGTTAGCAGCAGTTAATCGGCGGTCAGCGACATTAGAAGGTGGAAAACAGCAACAGAAATCTGAGACACGCAAAGTAAACACGTTTATGTAAATGTGCGATTACATATCCAGCTCCTGTGCCACAGCAGGAGTCATGCTGGAAGTGAGAAGCTTCTCAGGCGTCCACGACTTTACAGTCGATGCTGCTTCAAAGCTAAACTGCAGGCGGCCTCCAGAGTCTTTTTTTGTACTTAACGATATTACACCAGTAATTGATAATTAAGTCCCTGGACTGTTTCTTCACTGAAGATCTCAGGAGACATTTTCAACTCATTTTCACCTGTCAAGAATTTATTTCCCCCGAGGCGGCGACACATGGTGCACGAGCTGCCAGAGAGTGGAATGAAGTGAGCTTCATGAACTCTTAACGCTGACTAACTGTAGACAGACATGCAGAGCAGCGTTAGGGCTGCTGACGTCTCCTGATGCAACGCTCCCTCAGAATAATGAAATCAGGCCTGCTCATCGTTTCCTGGTGTGAAAGTCTCGTTTTAATCCTGTTTTTCTTTTTATCGTCCTGAATGACGTGCAGGCTTTGAATCAGAGGAGCGTCATGGCCATCGTGTTTGAGCGTGCAGCCTCTGCTCGTCTCTCGGGGCTCGGTCTAAATCCAGAGATCAGCCACCAGCTCTGTCTGTCACGAAGCCCCCGGCTCCGTCACTCCAACCCTGCTGCGTCACCGCAGCCCCAGCAGACCTGCTCCATGACATCAGCGGTGCAGGTGGCTGCTGGTGGCGCCATCCGTCCGTCTGTCTGTCTGTCCGTCCGTCTGTCTGTCTGTCTGTCTGTCTGTCTGTCTGTCTGTCTGTCTGTCCATCCATTGGTCTGTCCATCTTTCTGTCTGTCTGTCTGTCTGTCCATCCGTCCGTCCATCACGGCGAGCTAAGTGCTATTATCATCTGTATTTCACCATCAGCTGTTATTAATATAATGTAACACCCGGCGGTCACATCAGCCTCTTCTGTCCTCAGATGCACTTCTGAAATATTTGAATCCCCACCCGTGCAAACCCTGAACCACCTGCAGACATCCTCTCCACCTTCTCCACCTTCCAGCAATGCAGCAGCAATAATGACAATTATTGGTGGAATAATTCAGTCTTTAGCTGGAATGACCGTGGCTCTGAGGCTCCACAGGCATGAAGCCTTCCAGTCAAAGAGGTGGTGCTCATGGCCACACGTGAGCCTGTGATCCAGCAGCATGTTGGAGCTGTCAGTCACACCGGAGCTGAAAAAAGAATCTAAAATAAACTCCAGCCGCACAAAAATACTGGAAGAGACGAAAAGATCAAAGTGATTCTTCATTATCTGACCCGAGTCATAAAGGACTGTCGCTGTGTGACTGCAGGACACGGCACAAACTGAAGAACATTTTGTGGCAGAGGAGCCAACACAGGGAAGTCGTCTGCTTTGAATCAGCTCCTCCATCAGCTTCTTAGAATATTTAATGAAACGATTCAAACTCTTCTCAGCGTCCCATCACACGAGATATCCTCTCAGGAAGAACACTGCTCCAGCCCGTGAGTGTTGACCTTCCTGCACGAGAAGAAGCTGACGGAACCTTCTCTGAGCATCCGACTCATTAAAGCCAAACTCAGATGTACGACGGAGCCTGAACGCCTCAGCTGGCTCAGCTGTGGAACAGTGCTGCACTCTGTGTCTGTAATATTCGGCTTTTCTGTGCAACAGTCTCATTTATATTTCTGAATCTTTACGTCTGCCGTGGCTTCTTTAATATAATATTCTGTGCAATACCTTATTTATCTGTATTCATAATTCATTTCATGCCACTTGTTTCTGTTTTGTTTCTGAAATATAGAAAATCTCAAAGACATAAAGCAGCTAAAATCTTGCCTTGGGCACCAAATTGGTCAGAGCCGGCTTTGAGCCTCAGGCAAGACTACGCCACTGCTGCACTGCTACTGATACATGTGTGTGTGTGTGTGTGTGTGTGTGTGTGTGTGTTTCACGGATGTCTGTATGAGTGTGTGTGTCACAGCATACTGTGTGTGGGTCGAAAGTTTTCCTATTAAACTCCACAAAAACATGAACGCTGCACTTTTTTGTTTTTGCTCCCATTTCTCACGAGCTGAAGGAAAAGATCCACGACTTCTTCTTCTTCTTCTTCGTCTTCTTCTTCTTCTTCTTCTTCGTCTTCTTCTTCTTCTTCTTCGTCTTCTTCTTCTTCTTCTTCTTCTTCGTCTTCTTCTTCTTCTTCTTCTTCTTCTTCGTCTTCTTCTTCTTCTTCTTCTTCTTCTTCGTCTTCTTCTTCTTCTTCTTCTTCGTCTTCTTCTTCTTCTTCTTCGTCTTCTTCTTCTTCTTCTTCTTCTTCGTCTTCTTCTTCTTCTTCTTCTTCTTCTTCTTCGTCTTCTTCTTCTTCTTCGTCTTCTTCTTCTTCTTCTTCTTCGTCTTCTTCTTCTTCTTCGTCTTCTTCTTCGTCTTCTTCTTCTTCTTCTTCTTCTTCTTCTTCTTCTTCTTCGTCTTCTTCTTCTTCTTCTTCGTCTTCTTCTTCGTCTTCTTCTTCTTCTTCTTCTTCGTCTTCTTCTTCTTCTTCTTCGTCTTCTTCTTCGTCTTCTTCTTCTTCTTCTTCTTCTTCTTCGTCTTCTTCTTCGTCTTCTTCTTCTTCTTCTTCTTCGTCTTCTTCTTCTTCTTCTTCGTCTTCTTCTTCGTCTTCTTCTTCTTCTTCTTCTTCTTCTTCGTCTTCTTCTTCTTCTTCTTCGTCTTCTTCTTCGTCTTCTTCTTCTTCTTCTTCTTCGTCTTCTTCTTCGTCTTCTTCTTCGTCTTCTTCTTCTTCTTCGTCTTCTTCTTCTTCTTCTTCTTCGTCTTCTTCTTCTTCTTCTTCTTCTTCTTCGTCTTCTTCTTCTTCTTCTTCGTCTTCTTCTTCGTCTTCTTCTTCTTCTTCTTCGTCTTCTTCTTCTTCTTCTTCTTCTTCTTCTTCTTCTTCTTCTTCGTCTTCTTCTTCTTCTTCGTCTTCTTCTTCTTCTTCGTCTTCTTCTTCTTCTTCTTCGTCTTCTTCTTCGTCTGCACACACACAGATTCGTTTCTCTCAGATTTTGTTTGCAGATTTGTTCAGATCTGTGTTAGTGGGCAGTTCTGCTTGGCTGAGATAATCCATCCACCTGACAGGCGTGGCAACATGCTGATAGATGACTCAGGTGTTTCTTGCAGAAGTCACAATAAAAATTTCATCTCACGATGCCACAGACGTCCACTAGAGCTCTGTTTTACCGTCATGAGTTACCTCCAATGTTTCTGCGTCTGTAACCTCTGCAAGATCATCTGAGACCAAGTCTTTATGACCGAGGACTGTGGAGGTCCAGGAACACCTTTTCCCACCTGCTGTCACTTAAACTCTGCATCCAGGTGATAGCCGCCACAGTTCTGTGTCCTTTTTCAAGATGAAGCTGCACAATTAGTGTGAAAACTCCCGAGCACATTTGTGTCACAGTCATGCTGTTTAATCAGCGTGTTCACAAGCCGCACCTGTCAGGGAGAGCGAACACAGACGGGGCGACTTTCTGGTTTTGTTTGATTAAAGTGGCTGAGAGTGTGTTCTGTGTGTGTGTGTGTGTGTGTGTGTGTGTGTGATGTTAATCTGAGCGTAGGTGAATAGATGAGGCATCTATTGATTCAGATATTGAATCATCACAGGCTTCATGCGGCGTGCTAATAAATACAAACGCTCTTCATCGGAGCGGCGGCGAGCTCCTCATCGTCTCTCAGCTCAAGCACACGTTCGATGGTACGGATGGAAGCAGGCTGATGTCGCTGACACTTCAAATAAACCTTCAGAGAGGTTCTCAGGATATTCGTACCTGAATATCACCTGAGTGGAGCTGATCACGTGGAGCACTGATCATCAGTCAGCTGACTGAATCTTAGACTTTAAAGTCATTACATGTTGCAGTCTCGTAGCTCTGCACTCACGAGGATCACGGCGATAGAGAGAGTTAGCGAGAGCGAGGACAGAAAAACAAATCAACCTGAAGAGAGATTGACCCGACCACCAACAGCAGCTAACCCCTTTTAGCTCATCCTTCAAGGAGGCCAGAGAAGCGTGCACATACATCTCTGCCTCTCTGCATCAGCACACACACACACACACACACACATTTAGAAAACACACAGCACACTCACACACCTCCATTAGTTCTCCGAGCCTCTGCTCTCTCCGTCGGCTCTGTCAGGCTGATAGTTCCATTTGAGGCTGCAGCAGATGGAGCCCAACGCGCGGCCAGGCTTTTATTTTGAAAAAAAAAAGGTGAAGGCCATTTGCAGACAAGTACTGTCTTTACTCAGAGAAGATGAGCAGCCATGACTTCCATCACAGAGACAAACATTCATATATATAAAATAGTTTCATAGAAACTCGTCATAATGAGGAGCACAGGTCAGCTGAGACTCACTGAGAAAGACGAGACCTTCAGCAGATCAACCGTCCTTGGGAAAGTCAGCGACACGGAGCGTTAACGTTCCCCGTGAACGGGCGTGGAACACGTCGCGCGTTCTGTTTCTGAATGAAGGTGAGCGAGGTGAGAAAACACAGTTATGAATCAATGAGGGGCTGAAGTCTGAAGGGCAGTCACAGCACAGAGAACAAATCGATACGAAGGAACAGAAAGAAGGCGTCTCCACCTCGCTCTGTCTCGCTCCAGCTCCTCTGCAGATCCGGTCCGAGGTCTCAGCGACAGGCAGAGCTCTTCACGTTCATCGATCTGCTTTTAGACAGAAACAAGACGAATTCTTGGACCGTCAGAGATCCTGACAGAGGAGAGCTCATGTCCTGTTCTGCAAATATGTTTCTGTGAATCGTTATTAACCTTCGTGAAGACACTGAATTCAGACGCAGAAGATCACACGACGGTTTCTCTTGGACTCATACCAACTCTTGAATCTGTGGCTCTCGTCCATCAGCAGCAAGATATTTCTCCATCTGTCTCTGGATTTCTCGTCCTGCTTGTAGCTCTTCCTATATTCTGAGGATAACCCAGTGCTCTCTTCCACCTGCTGCTCCAGATCTTGGGACTCACAAACACACCCTCCGAACCAGCAGAGAGCAGGCTACGGACAGCTGTCATCGCGTTCATTCTTCAGGTCATCATTGACGAGGAATGACGGTGAAGCCCGTGCTGACAGCAACAGAGATCCACAAAAACAGGGAAGAACCGTCACAATCATCACCCACCGTGAGATCAGCGGCCTCTGCAAACAGCTTCCTGCAGCTTCTTCATCAGATTCAGAGCAAGAAGCAGTTTTATCTGTTGATGTTGTACCTTTGTCCTGAAGCAGGCAGATGTCTCACAGCTGACATCTAAACCAGCTCACCTTCTTGTGTTAGGACAAAGGAAGACAGAGCGTCCAGCAGTGAGACAGATATTAAGAGAGAGGTTAGATTAAACAGGCTTTTAATCTGTGTGGAGGGAAGGCTGTAAACAGTGACCATCCATAATACAGGAGGAGGAAAACAACCTCCGCCTTCCATTAATCAGCCCGGTCGGAGGGGGAGGCTCAGGGTTCGCTGCGAGCCGGAAGGGGGGTTAGGAAAGTGCTCATGATCGGAGGGTCAACAGTTCAAAGCCAGCCAAAGCTGCTCTGTCTCAGTAAATAGCTTTGAGGTGGCCCCGAGCGAGGTTCCTAACCCCTGTCCGAGCCAGTGAGGAGCAGGATGTTACCTTCACCCTCCTCCCGCCTCCAGCTGCAACATTACACCTGTCAGCCTGCATGAAGGTGTCCGCTACAACCTGACTCAGACACAGCCGCAGCTGAATGAAGCCAGTTCAGAGAAGTGAGTCAGTCTCCATAAGTCCCCATGTTCAAAGCTTCTCAGCAGAAATAAACATGTTTACAGCCTGGTACAAAAACAGCTAATTTCCCCTTCATGACAACTCACCTGTTCACATTATATCAGAGAGGGAAACCAGCTGTGCTCCCTCCTGGTGCGAAGCAGGAAGTAACTGTCTGTCAGATAAATTAGTGTTTGAAACTCCGAACCTGACCAGAACTTTTTAATCTACATCTCCGCTCTGCACAGCGTCACTGAAGTCATGAATTCTCTTTTTTCTCTGTGAGTTTCTCTGCTGGATGTTTCTGCTGTAACCAGTGTGTGTGTGTGTGTGTGTGTGTGTGTGTGTAAGAGTGTGTGACAGAAAGTTTGTGTGCACCTTCCACTTCACTTCGCCTCACTAAGTTATTAATAACTTACTCAGAACGCTGCTTTGTCACTTCATTCGCCCGCCTGAACCCGTGATATTTCCTAGTAAGTCGATCCGCATCCACCCACACATCACTGCTACACACTGCTACACACTGCTACACACTAATACACACTCTGTACAGGCGCAGACTAGCATTTCTTTCTTTATGCACATCGTTACTCCGTGGACGTTGGGCAGAGGCCGGGTCAGAGTCTGTAGCGAGTGGCTAAAGCAGCTGGAGTTCATCAGAGGTGAAACGCAGTGAATATATTGTGACTACAGTCTGATCCAGTTTGAATAAAGTTCTGAAGCTGTGGTTCTGTGCAGCCATCGGGCCCGGACACAGATGACTGCAGCAGCCTCACAGTCACTCCAATCTTTTTAAGGTTTATCAGGAAATGACAAACTGTAAAAGACTTCGTGTCACTGTTGGTCCAGATGCCGCCTACAGGTGACACATGGCGCCATTTAGACGTCAGCGCGACCCGGTTTTAGCTTTTCTTTCTCAGACGATCAGTCAGATCTTGCAGGAAGTCATGGGGCCGTGCAGCGAGGCAGCCAGCAGATGAAGAGCTGCAGGCAGCAGTTTGTAATGCAGCACACTTCCAGCCTGTCACCGTGGTAAACGACTCCTCTTACCGTGACATACTGTTGTGTGGAAAATGACTCGGCCGCGTGCACGGCGTTAAATCAGACCGCGGCTCGCCCGCAGCCCGAACGAACGGTCACAGCTCGTGTTTGCTGCCCTCGCTGGTCAATACGGGTGATTTCCAGCCCAGCGCCTGAACCTGCAGTCAGCAGCATCGGTAACCAACAAAGAAGAAGAAATAAAGCTCATCGGGAATTCAGGTCACTTCTCCGTGTTATCGCTCGATGCTGGGACGGGTTGACTCAGAATTTCATCATGCTTGTTTAACATTCAAAGAGCTTTGGGAAACAAGGAGAGTCCTGCCTGCTGAAAGGTGACAGCATCATGCTCTGCTGGATGGTGTCCGACTTCACAGCTCCGTCTGACGGAGCGTCACGGAGACCAATCCTGACGGAGGAGCTCAGGAACAGACGTGAATGCTGATTTAATGTTCAGTTTATCTGATCCTTCCTTCAGAGTGAAGACAGTGTGGGGTCAGGGTGGACCTGTCAAAGCCCCTCACACTGTGTGTGTGTGTGTGTGTGTGACTGCAGTGAAGGTTTGTCCTGACAGACACACTCTCACACACTGAGGGGTCAAATATAAATCAGTATTAACGTAGCCGCCATGATAAGAGCTGCTTGAATTCTCTAACTGTTAAGGAAAGGAGCTTCAGTGCTTCCTTTCCTATCTCCTTTAGCAAAGGATACACGGACCGTCCTTTACCAAAGGAAAGGAGGTGACGCTGTCCCACAAATCCTTAAAACAGGAAGTATGACAGGGAGGGGCAGTGTGTGACCAAAAGGAGGCAGCAGCTGAGAGACCCAGAGGAAGAAGAAGAAGAAGAAGAAGAAAGTTTCCTTCCACTCGTTTTTTGGGATGAAGTCTTCGTGCTGGTTCCTCACCTGTCGCTTCACCTGCTGCTTCAGGATTATCTCTCGTCTCACGCCGGCCTCCCAGCTTCTCTGTCTCTCTGCCAACATGTAAGGTAAGATCCAGCTCCACCTGCCCTCTCCAGCAGAGCTGCATCTCTCAGCATTGCTGAACTCTGACCAATAAGTCGGACTCCTCATGTTTATCATCCACAGTCATTCATTTCTAAAGAAATCGAAGGTTTGAGGTGATGATGAGAGAACATGGAGCCCTTTCAATTTTCCAGACCTAGATAACGTGCTTGGTCCTGCCTTCATCTGAAAGTCTGGGAAAAACTGAAAATTTCCACTAACACAAACACACTTCTGGCCCACCTCCTCCACCCGCCCCTCCCGTCTCTCCGCCTAATGTTCTCACCACCCCTCTCCTCCCTGGCCGATAGCATCTCTGTCTCCTGCAGAGGAAAACGTCTCCCTCCGCTGCCTCCTTATCGCAGGAACAATGCGCCGAGTGCAGTGACACGGCCGCCTTATCGGCAGCACAATGCACAAAAGCCGACACAATGCCACACATCGCCGCGCAAACTCGTAATACGGCTCATTCAGCTCGCCTGAATCAGACTCCTCGCACAATGCCGCCTCACAGGAATGTATTGATGATTGTATCCAACTTCTGTCTGTGTGTCTACAGCCTGCAGACGTGTCTGCCGCAGAATGAAGCACTTAACCCTCGGCGGTAAACTCCAGCATTCAGTCCCACGCAACGCGTATTTAAATTGATGTGTTGTTGAATGGTGCCATTGGTTTTTCTCGGCTCTCTGTCAGTCAGACACTTTGAGTCCCTGAAGAAGCAAACAGCGAGTCGTGTCTGTAAAGCCTCCGGTGTGAAGCAGCGTTCAAGAGCTGTAAAGGCAGAAATCCATCGTACAACACCGAGGATTACTCGACAACACGGCTCAGAGCTGCAGGTAACCATGGAGCACCTGACTGATCTGGACACGTCCAAGTCCAGCAGCAGTCAGCCCAGCTCGGCGTCTTTCACCAAGCTCTTCTCCTCTGCCATTTTGTCCATAGAGGCTGCTGGGCCCACTCGACCAGCTCCAGTCGAGATATATATATAACATGACCCATTAAACTAACTTATGTATTGCACAGCTCCTGTTCTGGCACGACACGCATCCCAGGCCTCCAAACACGGTGCTCTGCACGGCGCCGAAAACTCCTGGGAGAAGACGAGACGCCATGAACGCACCGCTTACAACTAAAAGCTGTGAACCAAACCACGCTGAGGAACACACATGTAGCACACACACACACACACACACACACACACACACATCCTGTGGGAGGCTGCATTCCATTTATGAAGTAATAAAAACAGACTGCCCAGCGGTCAGTTTATTTATGCAGACAGCGCTGTATTGACGGGAATAAACACGAGACAGTGAAGGTGCTGAGCAGTGCTGTGTGTGTGTGTGTGTGTGTGTGTGTGTGTTTTAACCCCAGCCTGCTGTTGCAGCAGTTTCAATGTGCAATTACCTGCTGAGATGCTTCTTTGGCCTGCGCTGGAAAAAAATGGATGGATGGTGGTAAAAGGTGAAGTTCTCTCCAAACCATGTGAAGGTGGAGTCCATCAAAGTGTGTGTGTGTGTGTGTGTGTGTGTGTGTGTGTGTGTGTGTGTGTGTGGAGACAAAATTGATGCTTCTTGAAGGAGCAGCAATTTTCTCTCTCCCTCTCGGAAAACTCCAGACGCGATTGTTTTTTCTTTCTCTCTGCATCCCTTCATCATCATAACAGCTCGAGTCCAGCGACTCAACACACACACGCACACACACACACACACACACACACACACACACACACTGCTGTTTATCTTGTCGTCCACCTTTTTTTTTTGCTTCCTCCTTCCTGTTTTTGTCAGTTTCATTTTCTCCTCTTCATCCCCTCTGCTTTTTTTATTTCCCCCCTTCTCTCCTCTTCTCCTTGTTTCCTCTCCTCCTACTTGTCATAATTCCTCATTTCCTTTCCTCATCTTGTGCCCTTCTTCAGCTCCTTCATCTCATCCTTTTCTGTCTCATTCACTCCTTCCCTTTTCTCTTCTCTCCTAGTTTCCACTTCATTTCCTCATTTCCTTCTTTGTTTTTTTCCTCCCTTCATTTCCATACCGGTGTCCTCATTTCCTCTCCTCTTTGTTTCCTTCCTTCTCCACCTCCTTAGCCTTCATCTCCTTGTTTCTTTTCATCCTCTCTCTCCTCCTCTCGTACCTCCCACTGATTCATTAAATAAAGTTATTAACGTATCGGTTCAGACGAGGTCTTCACGTCGGTTTATTGCATCGTTTGTCTGACTCTCCTCTTCCTTCCTTTTCTCCACCTCTTCATGGAGTCACCTCCTCTTTAACCCCGTCAGCTCTTCACCTGTCTTCCTCCTCCTCCTCCTCCTCCTGCTACCTGCAGGTCTGGCCTCTCATAGCTTTGATTCATAGCAAAGTAATTTATTAAAGAGTTGATTAAAGATCGATTGTACTATTAAATTCTTGTTTACAGGCCAGGCGAACCCCCGGGGAGCGTTCCCTTCCATCTGGCAGCAGCTCATCTGAGGAACAAACAGGTTTAATGTTTCTTTCCTGCGTCGGTCATCAGCTTCAGAGCTGCTGCCACGTGCTCAGCGGGAGGTCAACTCCAGCTTTAAGAGAGTAATCGCAGTTTTACCGTCTCGCCTCGAGGACAGTTTGACAGAATATGTGACGTCCGCTTTGTGTCGATGAAGAGGAAACGTAGACGACGATTACAGCGCAGTAATTAGTTAGAGAGTCATGCAGGATTTTGCTGCGATGGCACAGAAAACACTGAGTGAGTAATTAGAGGATGTTAGAGCCTGTCCGGTGGAATAAAAGCCGAGCTCGAGCACACGTCTCAGGCTTTCTACCCATGGTGCAATTCTGTTGGTTTCATCGTCGTAGGACCTCGAGTGTGCACGGTTCAGTTTGTGGTGTGAAGCAGATGGAACGAGAAAACACCTCCAAGTCTGAGCTGCTGAGCTGTGAGGCTGCCATGAATAGGAAACATTGGAAACTTTCCATGGGAATTAATAAAATTGAAGGTTGGGCCTGTTACAGTGAACTTAAATGTAGTTGTGGAAACTAATCAGATTTCATGCAGGTCCACTTGAATATCTGCTATTGAGGCCACGCCCCCTACCTGCACAGGTGAATTCTCTACCTGGAGCACACTTTAGAGAGATGAGGAACAGTCTGAGACAGAAAACCAGACACATTCAATTCAGCAGAGGCCAATGTGAGAAGGTGGAAACAGTCTCAGAGGATGTGGGTTGGTTAGATTCGTTCACCTCGGGTCTAACACAGGTTATCTTACCGTGTGGGGGGTTGAGGCGTCAGCTGGTTTAAGGTGCACAGAGTTAACCAAACATCAGCTTCCTTATTGTTGGGATATTCTGAAGAACTGTATCGAATGAGGAAATCCGCCCATCTGCTCTGTGTAAAACTCGACGCTGAGTGAAGACAATGTGACTTTCATTAGCGACTCAAAGGGGCGAATGGGGTTAGGAGTCTTTCTGTGACGGAGGACGCCTTCTGGAGCACAGCTGAACTGTTATCTGTGCCAGATGCACCAGAGAAGCACACAAGTCATAAAAAACAAGGCATCTGCCAGAGGCCTTGTACTGAATCACCCACTAAACGAGAAATGTATTAATAAATGAGAATTTGCTTGCTCGTGCGATCTGTGCGGATGAACTGAAATGAGATGAATGAGCGGCATCCAGTGCTTCCTTCAGCGTGCCCTTGCTGTATTATTACTCTGGGATTTAGCTGATGATGTCCTCATCCCGAGTAACTTGTAATGAATGAACAAGTAGGTGAGGAGTGTCTCGCTCAAGGACGCCGGCGGACGACACTCTCCTCATCAGAGAAATCACAGGATCCGCCGTTCGCTCACGCTGCTGCAAAATTCATCATGTTGGTGCTCCAGATGTGACCCTGACCCATCAAGGGTTAATTAATGGTCACCAGGACGCTCATCAACACTCAGCTGATCGTATCCGCTTCGTTATTAGATGTTCTGTTCTGTTTAGCTGGTGCAGGTATGTATGTATGCTGTGAGTTATGAACCCGCTGGGGTCCAATTAATGGACCTATCACTTTGAACCCCCAAGCAACTTTGTCCAAGACTGACAGTCATAGATTTAAATGCTTCCATTAGCTGGATGAAATGTCTGCAGGCCTCACCAGAAGCAGCCAAGCTCGACTACCCAACCATCAAAGTTACTTTAGCTTCACCTGAACGAGCTCAAGGTTCTGTGAGGTCACCTGACTTCATCTTTACTACGTCACTGGCCGTCACGCAGCCCAACGATAAATGCCAGTATAGGTTATGTACGGTAGGACGTGGGTCCAGCTCTGAGTGTGACGCTCTTCAAACATATCAGTCATTTCCTCACAGTCGAGTTCTCGGTCTTTAGTCAACTTCCTGACAAGTTTAGCAGTCGACTGGGAGTCCTGCGTCATGTGACCACAGTATATTTTGTTCTTGAGACTCTTCTGACGAGTGCAGCAGCAGCCGCAGACAGTATTAGCATCAAGGTTAAGTCTGCACCGCTGTGAGTACAGTAAATCAGCCGAATATGAAATTTCTCCCCTGAAATCCAATTATTCCTGGATTGTTTCATGTTCCGCCGTCTTGCTACCTGTGGCAGACTCCCTGATTACTGAGGCTGCTTTGAGAGGCAGCAGAGCAGAGTCATTAGGAATTATTCATTCATTTATGTCACCGGTAAAACACAGTGTACCGAGCCACAGTTCACTGTCTGGGCTGATTGTTCTGTCGGGAAATAAGACACCCCTTTAGGAATGATTAGCTGAGTTTGTGTGTGAGTTTAAGAATATCTACACTTTTCTTAGCGTGATAAACAGTGTGTGAACGGAGCGCTGCTTTACTGTTTCCTGTTTGATTTTGTAATTCTCCTCGACTCTTCAGTAAATGACTAGTTACCTTTTCTTAACGCTGCCTACTCTTCTATATTGGGCTTCAGTTTAACTTTTAATAAATATATATTATATAGAATATACTAATATCATAAAACATGAAGAACGTTGAAGAAGTGTCGTTAGAAGTCAAAGTACGAGCTGGCGAGGAGCTGCGGTGTCTTCCTGCAGGACGTCCTGCTCATCACGTACCAAAGTATTATTGTTCCTGTTCGCAGGCAGGACAGCAGAGGTGTTGTTTCACACCATCTGGCGCTCAGTCAGGAAGCAAACTGCTTGATTAAAGGACACAATTAACATGGTCGAGGCCCCCAGCGGGGATTAAAGGATGCGCCTGGTCAATCGTACACACTCACAGAGGGGAGATCCCTCATCCGGTCTGACACAAGCTGTTCACCAACACAGGAACTGTTCACCAACACAGGAACTGTTCACCAACACAGGAACTGTTACCAACACAGGGACTGTTCACCAACACAGGAACTGTTCACCAACACAGGAACTGTTCACCAACACAGGAACTGTTCACCAACACAGGAACTGTTACCAACACAGGGACTGTTCACCAACACAGAAACTGTTCACCAACACAGGAACTGTTACCAACACAGGAACTGTTCACCAACACAGGAACTGTTACCAACACAGGAACTGTTACCAACACAGGGACTGTTACCAACACAGGAACTGTTCACCAACACAGGAACTGTTCACCAACACAGGAACTGTTACCAACACAGGGACTGTTCACCAACACAGAAACTGTTCACCAACACAGGAACTGTTCACCAACACAGGAACTGTTCACCAACACAGGAACTGTTACCAACACAGGAACTGTTACCAACGCAGGAACTGTTCACCAACACAGGGACTGTTCACCAACACAGGAACTGTTACCAACACAGGAACTGTTCACCAACACAGGAACTGTTCACCAACGCAGGAACTGTTACCAACACAGGAACTGTTCACCAACACAGGGACTGTTCACCAACACAGGAACTGTTCACCAACACAGGAACTGTTACCAACACAGGGACTGTTCACCAACACAGGAACTGTTACCAACACAGGGACTGTTCACCAACACAGGAACTGTTCACCAACACAGGAACTGTTACCAACACAGGAACTGTTCACCAACACAGGAACTGTTCACCAACACAGGAACTGTTACCAACACAGGAACTGTTACCAACGCAGGAACTGTTCACCAACACAGGGACTGTTCACCAACACAGGAACTGTTACCAACACAGGAACTGTTCACCAACACAGGAACTGTTCACCAACACAGAAACTGTTCACCAACACAGGAACTGTTACCAACACAGGAACTGTTCACCAACACAGGGACTGTTCACCAACACAGGAACTGTTCACCAAGACAGGAACTGTTACCAACACAGGAACTGTTCACCAACACAGAAACTGTTCACCAACACAGAAACTGTTACCAACACAGGAACTGTTCAGGAACAAACCAGACTCAGATCATCCAGGAGCAACAGTAAATTAAAACAAACAAGGCTGTCGTCAGCGTCCTCTTCGTTTTCTGCCATCACATCCAGAAAAGCTGCTGACTGCTGGGCTGGAACACCTCCTCCTCCTCCTCCTGCTCCTGCTCCTGCTCCTGCTCCTCCTCCTCCTCCTCTTTTTGGTGGTCCAGTTTCACCAAAATCAGTCAGATAGTTGGTGGTGTGTGACTAACGTTATGTACTTCATGGAGGAAATTTAAAACTGATATTTTATGGCAGAGAAGTTACATAACATCACATTAAAGTGACATCAGAGCAGCCCACCTGCTTCTCCTCTGCATTCATTGGACGCTTCACCTGTCAGCAGCGTTTGATTAAAACACACGGCGTCCATGTCAGCTGGTCATTATCTCAAGACAGATTCAGTCAGTCTCATTGGTCGTTAGCAAACTGATCAGATTGACTTCCTGTCTGCTCGCTTTCTTCATCCAATCAGCTGCTTGTCTTCTCTCTCTCGCTCTCTCCGCTGTGCTTGTCTCCAACATTACAACATCATACTTGATGGTAAATTGCTCCCATAATTACCATTTTCACCATCTGTCTGCTTGGTGAGAGGAAGGCACAGAGGGTACCGTGTGTGTGTTTGTGTGTGTGTGTGTGGCTTCAAAGCTAGCATAGAAGGTCTTTACTAGAGGAAACCATGACAACACGGCTGTTACCTCCCCGTTTATCCACATTCTGCTGCTGCTGGTGTGTGTGTGTGTGTGTGAGTGTGTGTGTGTGTGGTTTATAACTTTGTCATCTCGTGTGTGTGTGTGTGTGTGTGTGTGTGTGTGGTTTATAACTTTGTCATCTCGTGTGTGTGTGTGTGTGTGTGTGTGTGTGTGTGTGTGTGTGTGCATGCAGTGATAAACTAAACAAAGCCTGTCTCCGTCTTTGTCCTTAGCCTCTTCACCTCTCTGTCTCTCTGAGGACCAGCAGAGACAACCTGTGCCTCTGTGATACCAACACACACACACACACACACACACACACACACACACACACTGGATACTGTTGTTGTGGTGTTTGTTGGTCAGAGCTCGGCGTGTGATTGGTCCCAGTCGGCGAGGCGTGGCCTTGATTGGAGTTATTTAACCTGGCAGAGGAAGTGACATCATTAGTGTGTCTGCCTCACACACACTGTTTGGTTAATGAGGAGTCAGTGTGTGTGTCTCCTCACCCCGACTCTGTCCTCCTTCATCCGTCCACTCCTCCACCCGCCTCCCTGCATCAGTGTCTCAAACAGGAAGCTGCTGGGTCAGAGTTCTGTTTGTCTGACCC
This sequence comes from Nibea coibor, assembly GCA_023373845.1. Classification (NCBI taxonomy): domain Eukaryota; kingdom Metazoa; phylum Chordata; class Actinopteri; family Sciaenidae; genus Nibea; species Nibea coibor. The sequence continues at coordinate 1,413,919 of CM041716.1, read as the reverse complement.
AGTTTGTGTTTCTCACTTTAATGATCATCTGATGGATATTGATCTGATATTATTGGACGATCGCGTGACATTCGTTGGTTCTCTGGCAGTCAGATGTAGCCTTCGTGGCTCACATATCTTTCCCTCCATCTGGTGCCGTCTGGCTGAGTTCTGGCTCGGCTTTGATATCCGAGCCTGATATTCATACGCTGCCTCCATATTTGAAGCCAGTGTTTACCTCCCACATGATGAGGCTGGGAGTGGAGTTGTGAAGCCTCCCGCAGGTGGAGGAGACGTCCCGCTCTATCTCTGGAGGAAGCTCTTTTGCATTTAAGGACAGGCTGATGGCTCTCGGATCACTCCCTGTTTCCTGAACAGAACAGAACAGAACGTTCCCTCTGAGACGACTGCAGCAGCTCTCCCTGATAACAGACTCACTGCAGTGTGTCCTCTTATGTAAGGTAACGTGTACAAACAGGAAGCGATTGAACATGTTTGATTTTAGGGCTGAACGTCTTCATGGGAATTTGGAAATCAGGCTGAACACGAAGCTTTTTAACGGGACGTTCATCAGTGGAATTCACTGAGTTAGTGACTCTCACCTGTAAAAAACAAAGTTCTGCTGTGTGTTGGGGTAAAACACCTGCCAGTGTTAAACGTCTGTCCTCAGAGGACGGAGGTTTAATGTCCTTCATATGTTTTGCATCTGAGGACTCGTCGTCTTCTTCTTCTTCTTCTTGTGAAATATATTTGCACTGTGGGAACAGACTGTTCTTACTGAGATCACTGCAGCATCTGAGCAGCATGCAGCCGGCGTGAGAGGCCGGTGGATCCATATGATTACACTCAATGTAAATCTGCTCACTTTGATACTTCACTGTGCTGTGTAAATAAAAATGGACGTAGTCTCCGTGACGTCCCCGAAGACTGTCTAAAACCTGGACGTAGTCTCTGAGACGTCCCCGCAGACTGTCTAAAACCTGGACGTAGTCTCTGAGACGTCCCCGCAGACTGTCTAAAACCTGGGCGTAGTCTCTGTGATGTCCCCGCAGACTGTCTAAAACCTGGACGTAGTCTCTGAGACGTCCCCGCAGACTGTCTGAAACCTGGACGTAGTCTCTGTGACGTCCCCGCAGACTGTCTAAAACCTGGACGTAGTCTCTGTGATGTCCCCGCAGACTGTCTAAAACCTGGACGTAGTCTCTGAGACGTCCCTGCAGACTGTCTAAAACCTGGACGTAGTCTCTGAGACGTCCCTGCAGACTGTCTAAAACCTGGACGTAGATGTGCAAACTCAAACTTCCACCCTGGCTCCACGCTCTGACATGAAATCCATGATTATTATTATTGAAGTCAAAGAGGCCCGGTCTTGAGTCGACTGTCTTTCTTCCACTTGTTATTCTGAACTCGCTGCACGCTGCATGAGCTTCATGAAAGCCATTTTGCCCTTGAGGACTCTTTGATTGTGCTGCAGATGATTCCAGCTGTTTGCACACTTGTTGTAGCTGTGATAATGTACGACTGTAGCTGTTATCACAGTGAAGAGCGGCTCTGTGTTTGTATACGTTAGTTTAGGATGAGGGCGTTTTTATATCTCGTGTTTGTGAATAAGATTCAGTGAATTAGGAGCAAAACGCTCTGACCTTCTGCTTCTTATTGTTCTGAGCTCCCTGGTGGACGGATGACATTTTCAACACTTCAGGATGAAGCTCGCTTCACCTCCTCATACTCTGGAGTGTTTCCAGCCCAGCAGTCAGCAGCTTCTATGGACGTAATGGCAGAGGAGGAGAGAGTGAAGAGGACGCTGATAGATACAGCTGCATTACACTCTGTTATTCTATAATATCAAAGACAAAAATATGAATTTATTGAACATATCTTTCATGTGTCAGTGTGTATCTACACGTGCAGCTCTGCTTTCTATATTTATGTCTCATATATCTCATTCTTTTGATTAAAGACGATTCCAGCTGTGCTAAAAGTTCTAATGAGGCATCAAACCCGACCCAAACTGACTTAATATGCCTCCTCCTGCTGCGAGCAGGGAGCTGGTTAGTTCTTGTTTAGTGAATTCTCTGCTCCTTTAAATAGACTTTTAATGCAATTATCCTAATGTAACCTTCATCACAGACTCTGCTCTGCTGAACACACCACGAGACAAAATGCTGCACAGACGTCTCTTCTGTCTTACAGGAGGTGGAAGTCTCTGTGACTCTGTGCTGGAGGACTTCCAGAATGATCGACAGAGACACAGCTTTAAGAGCAGGTGAAGGGGCGGAGTCTATAAAAGGGGCAGGGAGGCTCACCTGGCCTTTCTTCCTGCACTGGGGCACACCTGGGAGAGCAGCTGAGAGAACAGCCAGCCTGGAGTTTATTTGGTAAGCTTCATTTTTAAATGTTCGTGTTAATATTACCACAGGAAACAGTCGGTGAGGGAGGAGGAGTGATACATCTGAGAATGAGAAGGTGTGCTCAGTGCTGAGATGTTTGTTTCGTTGTTTCTTTGGTGGATTAATGTTTCTGTTTCTTTTAGTCTCCAACAAAGAAGCCAGCCGCTGTTTGTTCTTAACTTGTCACTTCTTATTTTGGGGACTGAGCAGCCTGTGTGCTTCATCGTGTGGTTTAAGTCGCCTTCACTTGCTGTGAACAGAGCGGTGTGCGTTGTGTGTAGTGGTGTTTCAGTCATAGTCACATACAGACAGACCTTCTCTTCTCTCTTATAAGAACAGTGACCGAGCTCAGAGGAATGAGGCTCAGCTCTCACACAGAACCAAAGCACCTGCACGGGCCATCTCAGTCCAGCAGGTAACCCCACGCTGAGCGTACCGTCACCTCATAGAAGAGTTCTGGATTCAGGTTCAGCTCAGGATAACCATCTGAGATCATCTTTGCTCGCTCTGCAGTTTGAAGGTAGAGTCAGCTCAGGGAGGTGGCGGCTGGACGTTGATGATTTCCTGTAGTTTTCTACATGTTGTTGAAGACACGCTGAACATTTTTGAAGGTGTGTATGGAAGTCAGACGTGGATATAAAAGTCTGTGACTTCAAAATTTGAATCATAGGTTTAATTTTCTAATGAATCTTAATAGAGAATATTTCAAACTCTAGCTGATTGTGTGACACGTCACAAACATCCATCAGGCGGTGAAATGAGCAGAGCAGCTGGAGTGTTGGCCAGCCGAGCTCTGTGGTTGGCTGCTCGGACTGTGACAGCTCCGAGGTGTGAGTGTGTGTGGAGCTGTATGAATACAAAGCAGGAAGCTCCTGGGAGAAAATGGCCTGCGCGCTCAGTCAGAGTCCACAGATAAATAATGAAAACGCTCAGAGAGCTCCGCGTGTTCGGGCTGCGTGCGACCAGCCGCCGGAGCTGAATGACCAGAGTCCAAATGTGGGTTTGGAGTCCGGGGAGAGAACGCAAGACTCACTACAGTCAGCATTTTAACTGCTGCAGCTCTGCACACACACACACACACACACACACACACACATACTACAGCTACACACACACTCTCTCATAGTACATGTGGTGGCAGGCTCAGGCTGTGTGAGTGGCAGTGAGAGAGAACCGGCTAACAAAGCAAAGCCTGCAAGAACGTTTCAGCCGCAGTCACATGACAAACCACACCAACCTTAAAACATGTGGGGACGTCACGGAGACTACGTCCAGGTTTTAGACAGTCTGCGGGGACGTCTCAGAGACTACGTCCAGGTTTTAGACAGTCTGCGGGGTCGTCACGGAGACTACGTCCAGGTTTTAGACAGTCTGCGGGGTCGTCACAGAGACTACGTCCAGTTTTAGACAGTCTGCAGGGACGTCTCAGAGACTACGTCCAGTTTTAGACAGTCTGCAGGGACGTCTCAGAGACTACGTCCAGGTTTTAGACAGTCTGCGGGGACGTCACAGAGACTACGTCCAGGTTTTAGACAGTCTGCGGGGGCTACAATGTAAAGTGAACTCAGCATTAGTCACCAGCCTCTTGGCTGCACGCTGCTCCGCTCACTTGAAGGTTATCCTGCTGCCTGCTGAGCTCCACCCTCCACCCCAGCCTCCGCCTGTGAGCTCTGATTGTAGCTCACCCTTCAGGGGAAGTTAGCGTTGTTGCTCCCCCGCTGTGCCTCGCTCTGTAGTCTCGTGTGTCAAGTTTCACTTAGAAAGCGAGCGAGCGTTCATCAACATGTCATTTCACCGTCCAGTCGCCGCCCATCATTACGACACGGGCACTCACCCTGAGACGGAGAGACGGAGAGACGGAGAGGGTGGAGAGGGTGGAGAGGGTGGAGGAGGCGAGTTAGGAGCTCCCCCAGCAGCTCCTTCAATCCATCAGCAGAGTGGAGTAAGGAGGAGCAGCCACACTGAGGAGAAGACATTTAAATAATTCAAGTGTCTCCTAAACTTCTTAAAAAGTTCTCCAGATCAGACCAGGTCAGCAGGGTGGAGCTGGTCCGATGCCGGTTCTGTTCACTCTGGTGGAGCCACAGTTGATCTGTCGGTTGTATATCTCAGTGCTGAACAGGGAAACGGGCGTGCTCGTCGTCAGAAGGCGAGCCGGTCAGCTGCTGTTCTTTAATACGGAGACAGGCTTAAAATAAAGAGGACAGATGCAGAGAATGAGAGAGGGAGAGTCCAGCATATCTTCAAACCAGCATAATTACCCATCATCCTCCTCTGTAATACCTCTCTTATCTCTGGAGAGGAGAGAGGTTCGGAAACTTTGGAACGTGATCCTACAATCAGGTTTCAGAGGAGGAGGAGAGGAGAGAGGATGAAAGGAGGGAGGAGGATGAAAAGGAAAGGAGGACGAGGAGGAGACGCCGAGGCCTGACGCGCTCGTGAGATGAAGTGAAGAAGAAGACGACACCAAACATGAAGCGAGCTGCGGTTTCTTCATGAAACCACGCAAGAATCCGTCATGACCGACTTCAAGCTCGGCGTCCTCTGAGGAAACGTTAGCTGCTACGGTGAAGACGGACTGCGATTGGTTGACGTTAGCCATGACAGACAGAGTTCATCCAGAAACGTTAGAGTTCCCTCTGCCTCAGGTTGATGATGGAGCCTGCAGAGTGAATCATAATGGGAGCGTGCTGCTTTTAAAATGGGGCCAATAACTTCTATTATTTATGTAGCCTCATATCACAGATTACAGTTTGCCACCAGGGGCTTTAACAATGTGTGCGGTATGAAGGAGAGTCGACTGAACACAGATATTATAAACCAGGAGGATGTCACAACACACGCCATCGATCAGCGAGCCCATCGCCATCGTCTGTTCACGACACTCCTGCAAATAAAGATGATTTTAACTGGAGGAAGACAAAGAGGAGATGAAGAGATGAAGCCGCCTCAGACAGAAGGATGAAGTGATGAAGGATCAGCATGAAGACGCTAAACAGAAGAAGCAGAGGATGTAAAATCGATCCGACTGGAGTTTAATGTTTATTTAGCAGATAAAGACGGAGGGAGGAGAGAGAGCCTGGGCGAGCGACGGAGGGATGCATGTGATCCAAAATGGATGAGGTTACAGTGTTACAGCTGTAGCAGTTAGTGTTTTCCATTATTCATCTGCCGCTCCAGCGGGATTGAGGTTTTTCACAACCGCTGATTCTCGTCAAGTGGGTTTGAAGTTGTTTCACTCGTGCCCACGTCTCCAAAAACATGAAGACTCTCAGTGCGTGTTCCTGTGCAGACCCAGAGCTGTTCCAGTCCAAACAGCCTCCTCGATCATGAATGAGCGCAGACTGAGTCGGTGCAGGAGCCAAATCATCCAGATTAAAATTCCAGTGCTTCCCTCCTCCATTATTAATGTCAGCGGTCGGACTGTTGGTGAAGTAGCAGAGAATCCAGAGGAAGCACAGTGTGGCTCACAGGGACTGTAGGAACAAGCCTGCCATTGGTCCGCCGCCTCGGAGCCCGGTTACCAACTGAACATGACAAATTAGCGGTGATCAAGAAGCTAGCAGCCGCGACCTTTTCCTGTGTGGGGGTTCAGCCATTTTAAGGCCGGGCTCACCTCTCCACGTGCTACGAACCCAAGCCGGTCCAAGGGCACCGTCACCAACTCCACCCAGCACCTGTGATTACTTTGAAATGCCCTCAGAATAAAACACACAGTGTTGAGACAGCAGTCTGAGCTGTGGAGGGCTCGGTGAGCCTCGTGCTGTCCTGCTGTCTGCTGGGCAGGAGAACGCTCTGTGGCCAGCAGCAGAGTTGATTTGTTACAGTCCACAAAGAATTATGAGAAGCATCCAAAACATCCATAATTAAAACCAAGCACCAACCTGTGGCTGTGAAGTAAACATCCAGAAACTGCAGTCCCTCAAACGTCCACTAGAAGCTGGCTCCAAGCGTCCAAAGGTGGATGAGTTAGCTGGAAGCCGACGGAGGCAGACCTGCCAGGATGGAGACGATTGGATCCAGAAACCTGTGGAGGACGTCATGATGACTACGTCCATGTTTTATCCAGTCTGTCTTTGTTTTCAAGGACAAGGACACCCAGGAATGACAGAGAGACACAAGAGGACAGGCTCAATCTCCTGGAGGACGACGATCAAAGTCCCGTGACAGCAGCTGGTCCTAGAGAGCGAGGCGGTGAAGCTGAGTGTGCGGTGAGAAATGTGTTTTAATCATAGTAGACTAATTGAAAGAGCGATAAATCAAAGTAATCAGAGTAATTTGTTTGAGACCTCAGACGAACACGTGGCTCGTATTACCTCGTGTACTCAGCTCTGTCCGTGGCTCTGCAGGAGCGAGCTGGACCCTGCAGAGATGTCCGGGTCTCTGGTGCCGGTCCCCAGTCATTCAGTTTGAATCTCTGGTGTATCTTTAACGTACACGTGAGCCGCGCTGCTCCACCAGAACGCAGAACGCTCACGGATGCATTACACCAGCTCTCATAAAACATTCAATGCAAAATGAATTACGACCACGAGCGTCTGATGAATGTTAATGACTCGTTATCAGAGACGATACATTAGTCAGTGCTATCCAAAGAAATGCATAATAATGGATCATTAATAAAGCATGTGTCCTAAGTCATGTTGCTGCTTTATCTCAGATGACGTGCTCGGCGTGTGTGCACGATAAACCACGCACACACATTTAGATGAAGTGACTTCACAAAGTGCAACATTCACCAGATTCTTTGAGCTTCTTCTTAAAATAGTTTTTTAATATTTCATGAATATTATTCAAAACAACAATCACTTAAAAATAAGATCAGAGACTAATTAATTGTGTCCTTTCCGAGCCGTGATGTTTAATTAATTTTAATTGAACGCTCGGCAGCTGATTAGCATTTTCAGACTCGACAGTGTGTGCATGACAATTCATTCAGTTAATAACATTTAGAAGCTGCTCTGCTATTTTTGATTCAACACTCAAAATTAAAGTCGAAGCAGCAGAGCCGCGCGTGCACACTCGTCTAAAACTGGAGCCTACGTTACCCAAAATGCAACTCTGACAGTTCTGATAGGCTCGCTTCTTTCACTCAACCAACCGCCTCGCAGTGCCACCTCACACTCTGCAGAGACACTCGAGTCCTTCGTCCCAACAGCTGTCAGACTTTCTTCTATATTTTCCTTATTTATAGTTTCTCATCAGCCGTGTGTGTATGAGCTGCTGTCACGATGGATTTTCCCAGTGTGGCGAAACACTCCGATGTAAACAGAGGACAGACTGAAGATTCCAGAAACGTTCTTGTCCGTCACAGAAAACAGTCACACACACTTCATAGATTCGAGAGCAGATGCACTGAAGTGCTGCCGCTCTGTTTGGCCGTGAGGATACCAGGTGACCTGGTGACCGTGGTCAGTCCATAATCCACTGACCTGCAGTCCTCAGGCTTGGTGCGCACTCTGTTTAAAAGCAGATGAACGCTCCATGAATAAAGTCCTGACATAAGACACCGGAGAGCCGCGGTGCCGAGCCTCTGGATCCAGAACAGCAGGCCCTGCTTCAGACTCCCCTCTGTGAGGAGGATGGAGGTCAGCGCCACGGGCCTGAAATCTTTCATGGCTTTAACATGGGAAGAGGGACGATGATGGTGGGTGTCTCCTTACGTGTTCGTGGAGAAGCTGTACCACCGCACCGCTGCCCAGCTCAGCCCGGTCCAAAGAGATTTGCTCAGATGTGATTTGTCGCTGGTGGCTGGTCAGTCCTGTTGAACCTGATGCTCTTGTCATTGGATCTGGACTGGTTCCTGAACACTGACCATCATGGCAATGATATTTCACCATGCGTCTATCGAGACTCTCATTGAGTCTGACCTGTTTAGTCCTGCAGAGTCACTTCAAACCCGGATGTGTGTTCTGTTGTCAGCAGTAATAATACATTATAATCTGAGGAAGCAGAGGGAGGACGAGCTCGGTGCCGTATGTGCCAGATAGATGATTTATTGTCCACGGCCTGAACAAGCAGAGGAGCATCAATCAGCAGATATCTGGGACGTAAGTCCAGCTCCTGTCCGGTCGCGTCGGCGAGCTGAAGTTCTGCTCCAGCTGTCGGAGTCGTGACGATACAGATTTGGGTTTATTTCATAAAGAAGTTGAGAAACTATAACTCATTAACGGCAGTTAGCTCATCCAGGCCACGCGGGGATTCAAACCCGTGGCCTCGCAGTCGCAGTAACCACCTCTGTAACATCTGGGCTGCTGTCGGAGCCTGCAGGGAGCCAACAGCACGCCGTCGCTGGTGGCTTCACATAAAATCAGACTTCTGCTGTCAGAAACCATCAGATGCTGTTCCAGAGTCATTCTGTGTCTGTGTCTGTCTTTAAGGCACTTCTGCTTCATTAGACCCGCATTAACAGGAAGGAGGCGACAGACTGAAAGTTCACGAGTTCAGACGCCGAGCGACGCAACTCTGCCGAGCTCCAACCTCAAACTTTCCTGTCCCGTCTGTCCTTCAGGTCTGCTGCGCGTCTTCATTCAGCTCGTACTCCATCCACGCTGCTTTTCTACTTCACACAGTAACTGTTTGAACTTTTTCAGACACTTTATACATTTTCAATCCTGAGGCTTCGACTGAATCAGATCATTCTCGCTCTGTCAGCCAGATTCAATACACGATTGTTCTGGTGCATTTTGGGAGGTCGGCCATTATTTATGAACCATAAATGTTCTTCATCCTGCTCACATCTGTGATGCTGTGCCACAGTGTTTAGCATTTAGCATTAGCATGCAAACAGGGTCAGAATCAACATGACCAAGCGGCACCAAACTGGACCCGCACCGCTCACGTCCAGCAGAGCAGCTCTGCATGATGAACTCATGAACGTCCTTTTTTATGTGACGCTGACTCGGATTCTCTGACTGAGCAGCTTTCCGGCTGCAGACCTCGTGACTACGCTTCACCGCTGTGCTGCTGTGCACGTCAGCTTCAGCTCGGACGGAAGAGACACGGGGCAGCGAATCTGATGAGCTTACAGTTTATCACACACAAACGAGGCTGGAGAGCGATTACTGCACAGAAACTTTCAGAACTTTAATTCCAGAAAATGTTTCACTTTCTGGAAGACCGGAGCGGTCCAATGGTCACGCCTCCGTGCGTCATGGTCGACAATCTCATTTCAACTCTTTGACAAGTTAAAAAAAAGTTGAAACCTGAGCTTTCTGCTTCCAGAGGCCTTCAGAGTTCATGATGGTAGTCGGGGAATCATCACTGAACACATGAGTGATCGGATGAGCCAAATGTTTTTCAGTCACAATCAGTGTTTGACAGTAAAGACGACACCGCTGTACCTGAAAGTCCGGTCCTCAGGTCTCTGCTGTCTGTTTGAAATGCTGCTTATTTCTGTGTGTCTGAGTCCAAACCAAACGGAGAAGCAGCATTCAGTTTTTATGTCCTCATATCTGAAACAAACCAGAAAGTTTCAAGTTTGCTCCAACTCTCACTTCTTTGAAACTTTTCATTTAAAATGAAGGTGGTCCATGCTTCATTTATATTTGACTGTTTTAAATCTGCGTGTTACTTTGAAAGGTGAAGCACAAACAGAGTTTGAAGGAATAATGATATTTCCTAAATGATCCAGCTGTTTTGATGCGATCATGTGGAATAATCCCGACTGTCAGTCATCAATAATCTAAACACAAGCTTTCCAGAACTCTGGTCAAACAGACCCGACCCGCTGAGCTGGATGTGAACGCGTCCCGGTTCCTCGTGCTGTTCCTCTGATGCTCGACCTCCCTCTCGCTCCTCTCCTGGAGTTTTCACATCTGACCGGACGGATTCTGAGTTTATTTGGACCAAACCAGAGTTATTAATATTCAAAGTTCTGTATATGTTGAGGTTTCACGTCACCCTGAAGGTTCTGCAGGTTCTGAAGCTGGACCTTTTGTTGTAATAAAAATGTGTGTGACCCGTCTTGGACTGTCCAATCAGGTGTTGGCATGGAGGATGTTCTGCAGCATCTGGGTCACAATCATCAGCTGATTTCATTTGCACTGCGGCGGCGCCCTCACTCTCGTTACCTCCCTCAAACAGCAGCATTGTTTTTTTAATTCAGTCCCATTATGCCTGAAGATTCGATTCTCCATCCAGCAGCACGGCGTCGTTTCCCCGGTCACTCGTTTCCCCGGTCACTCGTTTCCCCGGTCACTCCTTCACTCCTTCACTCCTTCACTCGTTCATTTTCTCAGCCGCTGCAGCGTTTTCACCTGCGTCCTCAGCGGCACTTTGAGATTTTATACAGTTCAATAACAAATCATCAGCGACAGAAAAGTTCTCATACGGGGATTAAACTGATCACTGTGTGTGTGTGTGTGTCTGTGTGTGTGTGTCTGTGTGTGTGTGTGTGTATGTGTGGACCTCGACATCCACAAGCCCTTTCTCATATTTCCAATCCTCTGCATCAATCATGTCTAATCTATGCATTTGTTGTAACATGTGTGTATGTAGGTCAGAGATTATACTGTAGTGTGTGTGTGTGTGTGTGTAACAGATAGAGAAAGAGAGCAAACACTCGAGAGATTTGATTTCCCTCTTTCATAGATTTCATTACTCAAACATAATGAGTGTTCACTGGCAGGCGAGTCTTATATTTATCTATAACTGTGTGTGTGTGTGTGTGTGTGTGTGTGTGTGTGTGGAGGTGTGTGTGTCTACTGTAGGTGTGTGTGCGTGTGTGTTTGAGCACACACCTCCTCGTCTTTATTACCAAGTCAACTCTTCTGAACACGACTCTCCTCTCGCGTCGTTGGTTTGATACCGCGCTGTAAAAGTGTGTGTGTGTGTGTGTGTGTGAACACGTGTGTCTTCCCCTCCCTGACGTTTATTACAGAGTCGCAGCCCATCCATCACAGCCCTTCATTTGTCTTCCATCATCACGCCGCCCGGCTGAGATTCAGAGCACGTTTCCACTTGAGCAGAGTTCCAACGTTCAGCATTCAGCCCACGTGTGACGCAGCTAATTCTAATGCAGCTCCGCCACAGAGCCACCAAAACACCCTGCTGCCTTAAACCGCTCGGACCGTCCTGCCGCTCCTCCTGCTCCTCCTGCTCCTCCTGCACGACACGAAAATAAGAAGTTTGTCGGCTGTAGCTGCCAGAATTTTTACCATCATAAAAACTTTAGATTGAATATTTCAGTCAAAGGACTTTAGTCGTCTTCATGACAACAAACGAACAATATTCATATTCTCCACCTTCACGTACAGGAGCGGGTTTGGCGTCACCTTCTCACCGCGTAACGTTCGGTGTACAGATCTGCACATCCACCCTCAGACTTCACCCGAGCCCTCCATCACTTTGCTTTACTCTGTAAAAACTCCTTCTGTTGTAAAAACTGGCAGATTTTTACCGTAATATATATGGTAGACCTTTTTCAAAGATTACGGTAAAAGACTGTTAAGTTTCAGACATGCATACACGGAGCCAACAGATAAACGGCAGATTAAAGGATATTTTTCATGTGGTTTCTGACCTCCAACCTTTCCTGTTGTTGAGTCTTTACATCTGCCTCGACTACAGATATGATAATGAAACATGTTATTACACCAACACAGAGATTTATGTCATGTTTCATAAGTTAGGAGGGAGCCTTTTTCTAAAGTTACGGTAACAGGATGTTTGTCTGTTGATTTCATGTGTAATGTTTTATTCCATGTTCAGTCTGAAGATTTTGTACGACCTCACACAGCACTGTGTTTCACTCTCTAATATAAAATACTCCTGTATTCATACAGTATTTCTAAACAACAGAATGTTACCGTAATACATATGGTATCATCGTTCCCTAATATTGCTGTAAGTGCTTATTAAAACTGCTGATTTCTTTTCAGTATCCTGCGCGGTTTGAACTGACATGAAAGATCACGTGAAATATCCCAGTGATTTACCGTAGTTACTCTAATATGAAAATCCTTTATAGTCACATTTAAATAAAGGATTGAAATCTGAGTTTCAGTGTACTCAGACTTATGGTGTGTCTCTGTGATGGATGCAGGATGGAGGGTGGATGGACCGATGGGTGGATGGCCGGTTGGCTGTATGGGTGTGTCTTTTGGTTGAACCCCTCCCGCAGCCTCTCGCGCACACCAACACGGTCCTCAGCCAGTCAGTCACTCAGCCACGTGCGCCTCCAACACCCGCCTCCTACCGGCGGGAAGCACGCGCAGGAATCTGCGGCTGCAGTGTAAACTTTAACCCGTCTGTGAGAGTCTGTTCCCGGCGGCTGTCAGCGACACGGCGGAGGAGGCACCGGGCAGACGGAGGGACTGTGACCGGCGGTGGGTGGTGAGGCTCCGGGGCTGGCCGAGGATTACCGCGGTCTCTCTCTCCCTCCACCGGCGGCGGGGCGAGTTTTTCCTCCCCCTCTAAAAACAGCCAGTGTCGGTGCCGAGATGTTAACCTGAGATCCAAACTGTGCTTCATCTTCTCCAGCTGATCCCGGAGCTGCTCGGTGGATTAACGCCAACACTGTGTGTGTGTGTGTGTGTGTGTGTCTGTGCGTGTGTATGTGTGTGTGTGATTTACTGCTGATCGCGGAGGACGGAGCTGGACACCGCCCGGACCCCGTCGTCTTCTCCTTCCTCCTCTTCTTGAAGGCTCACCGGACCGGGATTGGTCTCGCTCCTCCGGTTCCACACAGACTTGCAGCCGTGCGTGCCGTGCGTGCTGCGCGTGCTGGCGGATGGAGACGGCGCACATTAGCGGAATATTTTTGGGGATAGAAATGTTTTGTTGGTGAGTGATTGCTGAAGTGCGGGGCCTGCGCCTGCACCTGGAGGGATAGCTGCGTGCTTCGTGCGTGAACGGATCCCGGAGAAGTGAAAAGGTTATCCGCACTCAAGGACACCGTCCCCGGTGTCGGTCGGTGGGTGTAGGTGGGTGCGCGCGGATCCAGCTCCACTCTGCTCTGGAATGAAACGGCGCGTTTGCTCGGATGGCACCGGCTCTGTAACGGTGATTGGGAGAGGCTAACGGGAGTTTATCATCCACCCTCCTCCATCCATCCACCCTGCTGCTCGGCTCTGGATCTACGCCTCCGGGAGTGTTGGTGGTGACCACCGGCACCTGGATTTTTTTATCCTTCTGCTGCTTCACCGCGCGCACACACACACACACTCCCGTTTATTCAGCCCCAGAAAACTCCCTCTCTCTCCGCGTGTGTGTGTGTGTGGATGAGGAGTTGGGATAAGCCCGGCTGTGATTTAACTCCTCCGTGAGTGGACGGACCGAGCCGGGAGAGGAAGAGGAGGAGAGCGGAGATCGATGAAGGTAAGGCTGATTGATCGGCTGTTAATAATGCAGTGTGTGTGTGTGTGTGTGTGTGTGTGTGATGGCGGAGGATGCTCGCTGGGACCGAGCTCTGCTCTGCAGTTGATTTTTCTCTCCTCGCCGCGGTGCCAACAATAGTTTGATTCTCAGAGAGCTGAGGAAATGAATCATCCATGTAATCTGATTACTTCTGTGTGTGTGTGTGTGTGTGTGGCTGCTCTCTGTTTCTGTCCTCTCGGGCTACACACAGTTTATTTCGAGCTCTCCACGATCGAGCTCAGGCGTGCCTGTATGGGAATGTGCGCGCGCGCGTATGGATGCACCCGTTCTCGCGCTTATGTTTGTGTGTGTGTGTGTGTGTGCGCGCGCGCCTCCTATCTGTCTCACTCTCTGTTTCTAAAGCTGCCTCATCATGCCGCTCCAGTTGACTGGCGTTACAGCCACATCTATTATGCAGGAGGCGAGGAGATGAGAACACAAGGAGGGAGGAGAGGAGGAGGTGAGGAAGGAGGTGAAGAGATGTTTGACTCAGATCGTGTGCAGGTTGATGAGAGCTGGCCATCCTGTGGAATCAGACTAAATGATGTCACCTCTGAGGTTACCAGTGCAGAAAACACACACACACACACACCAGGGTGAGACGTGGTTTGGGAACAGAAGCTTTCAGAGATCTGAAGATCTTCACTGACACAGTCCAGTGTGTGTGTGTGTGTGTGGACCTGATGTGTTCTGGATGGAGCAGACGTGTGTCAGCAGAGGCTGAGGTGTGTGTTGAGTGTGTGTGCAGATCAGACGTTTGCAGAGAGCTGCAGTGCCACACTGAGCAGCAGCATGCAGAGCTGCAGCAGGACGCTGAGATGTTCAGAGACCTTCACTGGAGCCTGGCTGTGGCTTCTTCATCACTCAGCTCCATTTTGCCCTTTGCAAACATTCCTATGGGCACCGAGAGTCCACACAGACTGTTGCAAAGGGAAACTTTCCCTTGGGAATTTTGGGAATATTCCAAATCAGAAACTCCATTATGGAAATGTTTGTGAATCAAGTGTTATTGAATAATATTTTGTAGTCCACGAGCTCACGTGTGTGTCAACAGTCTGTGTGTGCTCTAAGGTGTGGTACAGGTACAGAGATCACCTGTGCAGGTAGGGGGCGTGGCCTCAACACCCTGCAGTAAGCAGTGTGCTCTGTGCATGTGACTGAGGAACAGCAGATATTCAAGTGGACCTGCAGGAAATCTGGTTGTTTCAGTCAGATTATGATAAAATATATTTTCACAACTATATTTAAGTTCACTGTCAAAGGCTCGACCTTCAGTTTAGTAAATTCCTGCGTTTATTCCCATAAATTCACTTTTATTCCCATGGAAAGTTTCCAACATGGAAAATTTTGCAACCGTAGTTTCCTCTTTTATTTTGTAGTTCTCCCCTGTCTGTCTTGTGTTTCCACTTCCTGCCTTGTCTTTGTCTCTGATTGGTTTCACCACTCACCTGTCTCTCACTGAGTGGTCCTGTGTCGTTCTGTCGACCAATCAGAGCACAGAGCACCCTCCAGCTGTGAACGTGTCGATGTTACAGAGGCTGAATCACACACACTGCTTCTGTTCTTGTGTCTGAATGTTGGCACACACACCTCTGTCCAAAGACTGGTCATGTAAGACGCCGCGCTGTGATTGGTCGTAGGCCGACGTGTCGTCTGTCGTCTGCCTCGGGTCGAATCAGGACGAGACTTTGTGACCCTGTAATCTGTTAATCTGACACAGTGACTGTCTTAATACACACAGATCACAGAGAGCTGAATGTATGCACAGTGTAAGACAACATGTTCATGGTCCGCTGGTGTATCTTCAGGGGAGTCGGTGACAGACGCAGGTCTGTCTGACCTCTCTGGACTCTGAGGCTGTGATGATCGCTGCTTTACAGCTGAGCCTGACGTCTGCAGGGACGTTAGCTGAGAGGACATCTGAGGTAGAATCAATAAATATGAAACTGTGAGTGTGTTATTGTGGTTTCAGGCCATGGATACGTCTTCATGAGCAATAAACAGGCTTCGTGCATGAACGCTGGGTCACACTGGGCTGAATACAAAGCACAGACACACTGAGCAGAGATTGGAACCTGAAACAAGCCCAGAGAAACTATTCAGACCTGAAGACGGAGACGTAAACAGGCAGACAGTGTCTTACTCACGCGGTACAGACAGATCAGCAGGTAGGCAGGAAGAAAGACACGAAGCCAGGCAGGCACAAGAACATCCGGAGTCATGCCTGAGCGTGATAACAGAGCGCGATGTGTTAATGCGACTGGAGCCATGCGTTGTTTTGTGGCGGCGATTATCATACAGAGAGCATTACAATGTGCTTCACATCCCGTTAGCAGAGACACACAGAGAGAGACAGACATGAGATCTCCACCTCCACATTTACTCCTCGTGTTGTCCTCCTCCTCCTGCAGCCGTGATGACACATCGGCTGGCTGCTGTGTTTTCCCTCCTCAGACAGACGTTCACTTCTTCATTTTCTGTAACCGCTCGTCCTGATCAGGTCGTGGGAGCCAAGAGGAGACGGTTAGAGAGTCCAAGACCCGAGACAGAACCGCACTGTAAAAAGGAACAATCTATTTTAACTTCAAGTCTGTGTAAAGGAAGAATAAATGTGTTCATCAAAGAAATAAGTGTTATTAACCCCCCAGCCAAATTTGAATGATTAAAAATATTGAAGTTTATGAAATTAATTATTAATCTCCATCTCTCTGCTCAGGGTGGCCTCAGCGTGTCATCGAGCCACCCTGTAAGGACCGCCCACAAAATGTGAACAGACTTTCTTTCTTTCTATTGGCTGTTGTTGCTGTGCAGACCGTTACGACGCGAACGTAACCCGACTCCAGCTGACGGCGTGCAGCTCGTCTGACGTGGTTTTAATTTCCTTTCAGCGCCGCTCTAAAAAAAGAAAGAAGTTATTCTCCCGCTCTGAGAATTAGGTTGTGTTTTGATCTTTGCAATCTGTCGTGGGTAAACGCTCCTCTTCATCTCCGCAGACGTTAAACGTGATGCAGGCTGCTGCTGTTAATTCCACAGGCGGGTGGGGTTGTTACGTAACACCGCCCACCCCCACCCGTCCGCAGTGTCAGATAAGCAGGTAAGAGGCCATCACAGATATCCAGATCACAGTGTATGATTTTCCGTCCGGTGGAAACTCTGCATCCTGTCTAGTTAAAGAATTAATCTGCGGTTTAATCCCTCAGCCTGGAGCTATACCCCCAATCCCTCCATCCATTCACCCATCTGCTTCTTCATCCATCTGTCCATCCAAACCGGCTGGCTTGCTTTCCTGCATCTGCTTTCTTTCTGTCCAGAGATCCTCTGAGTTCTTCGGAGCTTCTTACCTGCAAATTTCATTCGACTTTCTCGACCCGCTCGGCGGTGCCGTGTCAACAAAGCACAAACACCGCCGCCGCTACGGCTGCAGAAAATAGGAAGTTGAAATGACTGTAATTCAGTTAAATTCCCTCCTGAAAGCACAGAGGACTGCTGTATATTTATCTTAATTCTCTCCCGTTTCAGACGAGCTCTGTGGAACATAAAGAGGTGCAGCTCGCTGCTCCCGTTACGATCACGTATCGGTGTGAAGCTGGACTGAACCACACCAGGTCCGGCTGTTAATCTCCACCTTGGCTGCCTGCTCACTCCTTCCTTCTCCTCCTCACGCTTTGTCTCCGGTTTATTTTCAGAAGTGATTTTTATAAATGTGCCGCTCAGGTGTGACCTACATTCCTGCCCAAACACGGCAGGCGCTTCCTTTAATGGAGGAATTATTAACCGAGCCTGAAACCTGCAGACGCGTCAGAGTTTCATCAGGATGGATCAACGTTTGAATTAAAGGTCAAGCTGTGCTGGGAGAAAATGCTGATTTCTGTTTGTTCCGGCACAGAACGATGACTCAGCATCTGTTCATTAGCAGAAATGATGAGTCGCTTGTCACCAAAGTGACAAGTTTGATCAGTGATTCTTGATTTGAGCTTCCAGCTTCTTAACCGTGTCGGTTTGCAGTGTTTGTTTTAAACTGCGTGTTGGACCAAATGCGTAATTTGAAGTTACCTTTGACTCTGAACGACGCCTGGCTCGGACAAGCCAGACTTTTCCCGTCTGTTGTTCCCCATCGGTGGAACGTCCTTCCTGTTCCTACCTTTAAAAAACCTCCTGAAGACCTCCAGCGCTTCAGAGAGGACCTCCTCCAGCAGACCTCCTCCAGCTCTTCAGAGAGGACCTCCTCTGCCTGCAGGACAGATGTTCTAGATGTTCGAAGAAGGAGCAGAAATGGATCCAAGCTTAAATGAAAATCCAGAGATTAAAAGTTGCATCTTAAAGGCACTGACCGTCCCATGGCCCGTTCAGAAACTTGTTTTCAGCGGTGGAGCAGCGCGTGACGCTCGTGTCCTCCAGTTCTGCCTCCTCTTCAGGTTTTCAGAGCTTCAGTGAAGACGAAGAGCTGCTGACCGAGCCATCCTGGTGACGGCGTGGTCGTTGGTGATGAATTGGTGGAGCGCGTTGACCCTGGCAGCGCACTGATGTTCTGTTGTGGTTTGACAATGCAGCTGCTGGTTGCAACACTTCTGCCTGTATGCGTGAAGGAGGAACTACGGTGGCCATGAAGTGACAATATCTAGAGCTTATGAAGTCTGGAAGATGTGTTGGATAAGATAAAGTATATGATGTTGATGATAACTTACTTACCTGTTCTTACCTGCCGCAGACGACCTCCGGCCGACTGTTCCGGAGCTGCTACAGCGAAAGTTCTGAGGTTGAAGAAGTTGGACCTCATAACAGAATTTGTTTTACACTTTAACGTTTTCTGAGTAGACTGGCTCGTGTTAAATGTTTTTTTCTTTCATCGTGAACGTGAAGAAGAAACCGGCTGGTCACAGGAAGTGAGGAATAAACCGAAGCGTCACTTTTCCAGACGAACGTCTCGTCTTTCCGACAGCTGGACGGTAAAGATCCTCGCTCAGAGCTGATGACTCTGAAGCGTAACAAGGAGGACGGCGCTCTCCGTCCTCGGCACTGGAGTGAGTCTTCACATGTGATCTGACAGCCCAGGGATTAATGAGAAAATGGTGCAATGTGTCAGGTTTAAATTGAATACGAGGCGGCGTGGTGCAGACCCCCCGAGAGCCGGCGGGCGAGAACACGCCACGAGCGCGGCGGCAGTATAAATTCAATATGGATGTCAGCAGGACGCCGATGTAATGCTCGTCACATCTCCGTCTTTCTGCTGCCACACCGTCTCACGCTCCGTCTTTCTCCTCTTTATCCACCCGTCTCTCTCTCTGTCTGTCTGTCTGTCTCTCTGTCTGTCTGTCTGTCTGTCTGTCTGTCTCTCTGTCTCTCTCTCTGTCTGTCTGTCTGTCTGTCTGTCTGTCTGTCTCTCTCTCTGTCTGTCTGTCTGTCTCTCTGTCTCTCTCTCTGTCTGTCTGTCTGTCTGTCTGTCTGTCTCTCTGTCTCTGTCTGTCTGTCTCTCTCTCTGTCTGTCTGTCTGTCTGTCTGTCTGTCTGTCTCTCTGTCTCTCTGTCTGTCTCTCTGGCTGTCTGTCTGTCTGTCTGTCTGTCTGTCTGTCTGTCTCTCTGTCTCTGTCTGTCTGTCTCTCTCTCTGTCTGTCTGTCTGTCTGTCTGTCTCTCTCTCTGTCTGTCTCTCTGTCTGTCTGTCTGTCTGTCTGTCTGTCTCTGTCTGTCTGTCTGTCTGTCTCTCTGTCTGTCTCTCTGGCTGTCTGTCTGTCTGTCTGTCTGTCTGTCTCTCTGTCTGTCTGTCTGTCTGTCTGTCTGTCTCTCTGTCTGTCTGTCTGTCTGTCTGTCTCTGTCTGTCTGTCTGTCTGTCTCTCTGTCTGTCTCTCTGGCTGTCTGTCTGTCTGTCTGTCTGTCTGTCTGTCTCTCTCTCTGTCTGTCTGTCTGTCTGTCTGTCTGTCTGTCTGTCTCTCTGTCTGTCTCTCTGTCTGTCTGTCTCTCTGTCTGTCTGTCTGTCTGTCTGTCTGTCTGTCTCTTTTTCAAGTTGAAGGTCAGCTCTGACAGCTCGCTGATGGATGGTGCAGTGTGATTTAAGAGAAGCCAACACAATAACTGAGTGTGTGTGTGTGTGTGTGTGTGTGTGTCCAGCACACTTAAATACGATCTAACTGTAAAAAGGTTAATTAATTCATCAGTCCATCCACAAAAAATTAATTGTCGGCCATTTTGATAATTGAATTTTTTAATTTACATGTTGAACAAAAATCTGAACATGAAGGATTTTCAGTGATAGGATCATAAACTGAGTAATAATAATATAAATAATATATAATTCATAATAATAATCAGCCGTTTATTAATCGATCAGTCTCAACGTGAATCCACAGATTCATAAATCATAAACGTGTCTCTTCATAAAAGTCACTGATAATGATGGTGCGTTTGTTTTACGTCCTGGTGCTGCCCTGTTTGTGGTGTCAATGCTCTGCTGCTGCCGGCTGCTCCTCCACCACAATCATGTGGAGCCTCCCAAACTGTGTGTGTGTGTGTGTGTGTGTGAGTGTGTGTGTGTGAGTGTGTGTGTGAGTGTGTGTGTGTGTGTGAGTGTGTGTGTGTGTGTGAGTGGCAGATGGAGGTTGCTATAAGGTGAAGCCTCTGTAGATTTAGCCTCCATTTCACTGTCCATCAAACACAATGAGCACACACACACACACACACACAGTAAATCAGCTGTGTGTGTGTGTGTGTGTGTGTGTGTGTGTGTGTGTGTGTGTGAAACCTGATCTCTCGCTCGTCTCTTCTTCTTCTTTGTTTTCATCATCTTGTTTCGTCGTTTGCTGGTAACAGAACAAACATGGACGAGTTCTTCTTGTTTCCTTCCCACTCCTTTCCTCTCCTCCCCTCCTCTCCTCCTCCCCTCCTCCCCTCCTCTCCTCCCCTCTCCTCCCCTCCTCTCCTCCTCCCCTCCTCTCCTCCCCTCCTCTCTAACAGACCTCAGCAGGTGTTAAATAACACGCCTGATATGAACCTAAAAATACCTCCAGAGACATTTTCCCTCCATCTCTTTGTGTTTCTCCTCTCCTTCCTTCATCCACCCTCTCCTCTCCTTCCTCCTCTCCTCTCCTTCCTCCTCTCCTCTCTTTCCTCCTCTCCTCTCCTCTCCTTCCTCCTCTCCTCTCCTTCCTCCTCTCTCCCTCACCGCCTCCCTTCAGCCTCAGTGTAAACACAGCCTGTGATTCAGCTTCAGCCTCCTGCTGGGACAGAAAATGGAAGCTTGGTTTTAGCTCCTGAACGTGACGCTCTGCACAGAGGAGAAGAGTGTAGGATGGAGGAGGCATGGAGGGAGAGGAGGTGCAGAGGAGAGGAGGCATGGAGGGAGAGGAGGCATGGAGGGAGAAAACCTGAATTAAAGAAACGGGGAGAGGCCGAGAGGATAGATGGCAGCCAATTACAGAGCTCAGCTTAGTGTGAACAGTGGGACAGGCTGCTGTCAGCGCCCAGATAGAAATAGACACTATCTGTGTGTGTGTGTGTGTGTGTGTGTGTGTGTTGTAGGGATGCCCCAATCATGTTTCTTTGCTGCCAATCATCTCTTGGCGTCTTTTCAGCCGAGGCTGCTCGTGTGTTTCGTTCGTTCTGTTTCACAGTGAGAGACCCTGGAAACTCACAAGTCCTGGAAAACCTTGAAATTAGCCCCCCTTTCTTCAAGGCCCAGTCCCCATGTTAAAATGTCCAACAAGAAATGTTCTCACATAACGTGTGTGCTCTCCCACACACACACACACACACTCTGTGGATGCTGTCATGTTTGATGTAATGAGTTTCATGGGTGAGTGTCTCTGTGTAAGGCCGGGTCATTAAATGGTGATGGTGAGATGAGAGCTAATCTGTCACACACACACTGACAGGGTGAGAGATGGACTGACAGACGGGAGGAGAGGAGAGGAGACAAGGAGACAAGGAGAGGAGAGATGTTCTCTCTTCCTGTTCACTCTCTCATCATGGCCGGCAGAGTGAAGGCTCGATGTGTCGCTGAAAGCTCGGCTTCTCTGCCTCCCAACGTCAGCCGTGATACAAACGCATGCTCATGGAAAATGGATCCTTGAAAGTGCTTGAATTTATATTTTTTGCCTTGCACTCTTGTGCCTGAAGCGCAGCGATGCAGGTTAAACAGCAGCGATTAGCGACCTTTGAGCTAAGCCTGGAAGGAAGTGCCGTGTCTTTGCCTTGGATGGTGAAGCTCTGCTACCTGCAGACCTGGAGGTTTGAGGCTTCCTGACTCTCAGACAGTCATTATAATTCATCATTCATTAACTAACCATCATATCGGCCAATCAGAGGCAGAGCTGAGCAGTAGCAAACCCTGATCTGTGTCTCAAATGTTGCTGATTGGTTTTTGGATTCCAGGGGATTTGGCCTGGAAAGTCCTTGAGCTGGCGTTTTGTGGTCTGTGTGTTTTTCAGTGAATATTTATGGTGCAGCTGAAATTGAAGCCGTTGTTCTCCGTGTGTGCTGGAGCTCAGCGGGGAAGCAGATTACAGCGCCGCAGGTTCAATTCCACCCGGAGGCCGTCGTAAAATGCGGGCACTCATGCAACGGCGAGGCGTTCCACGCGAGAGCGTCCATTAAACACTGTATGACCACCCTCTTATATTATGAGCCATTACGCTGCTTCGAAGCAGAGACTCTGCAGCAGCGTCTGACTCCTGCTTTAAACTCATCGAGTTGACCGAATGACACATCTCGTCGTCCGTAACTGAAGCCGAGCGCTGAGCGTCCATATTTTCAGCGCTGTGGGAAAATGAGCGGCTGTATTTGCATGACAGTGTGTCTCTATAGCTCTGCAGAGGATGAGGGTGGAGAGGTTTAATGGCGCTCCTCATAATGCCGTCTTTAATCATTCATGATTCACCTTTCCGTACACATTACTGAATATTTTAAAACCACTTTTATAGTTTAAATCCTCTGTCAGGAGGCCTGGCTGCAGGTAGAAGCTTCTAGCTGTCTGTGTGTGTGTGTGTGTGTGTGTGTGTGTGTGTGTGTTTAAAGGCACGGTGAATTGAGTTTACACAGTCCTGAATATGTGAGGGAAGCTCTCAGTCACGCCATGTGTCAAAGTGGCCTCGCGCCGACACAAACATCTGCTCAGTGATAATATTTAAGGTTTTGTGATGACGGTCGAGTTTGGGCACCGACGCAGAAAAAGTTTTTCCAGATCTCATTTCTGCTAAATCTCTCCAGCCTCGCTCTCATTTCTCTCCTGATATTTTCACCTCGAACTCGATTCATTAATTTTGACCAAACCAGAGTCACAGAGACAAACCGAGACAGTTTCAGCGAGGTTAGTTTTGCTTCTGTAAGATGCTCTGAGGTTTTTGTTACTCTGTAATATCTGTCTGTCTCTGCAGGGTCTTTCCATATTGTTGTCAGACACTCAACAATCTGAACCTGTCCGTTAAAAAAGAGACGGTGACAGTTTCACCTCTGCAAGCAATTTAAAATATTGTTGTCCCCATTTGTCACTTAGACATAAAAATCTGGGAAAATAGTGTCAGAGTTGTAAAATATCGACTTTAACTGACCAAAATAAATGAAACTATCAGTGTTTAATACTTTAACAAAAGTAAAAAAATCATTTTGTTTAGTGACAGTTTGAATTTTTGTACTCTGAAGGATTTAAATCTATTTTTTTAACATAACAATTTTTACAAAATATTCATAATCTGACTGATCCTCAGGTGTAAATACATAAAAATATTCAGAGAACATTTTGCTCTCATAGTTATTTAATGTAGTTTAATCTTGGAGTCCTCACAGACTGTCTAAAACCTGGACGTAGTCTCCGTGACGTCCCCGCAGACTGTCTAAAACCTGGACGTAGTCTCCGAGACGTCCCCGCAGACTGTCTAAAACCTGGACGTAGTCTCCGTGACGTCCCGCAGACTGTCTAAAACCTGGACGTAGTCTCTGAGACGTCCCTGCAGACTGTCTAAAACCTGGACGTAGTCTCCGAGACGTCCCCGCAGACTGTCTAAAACTTGGACGTAGTCTCTGAGATGTCCCCGCAGACTGTCTAAAACCTGGACGTAGTCTCCGAGACGTCCCCGCAGACTGTTTAAAACCTGGACGTAGTCTCTGAGACGTCCCCGCAGACTGTCTAAAACCTGGACGTAGTCTCTGTGACGTCCCGCAGACTGTCTAAAACCTGGACGTAGTCTCCGTGACGTCCCCGCAGACTGTCTAAAACCTGGACGTAGTCTCTGAGACGTCCCCGCAGACTGTCTAAAACCTGGACGTAGTCTCCGTGACGTCCCCGCAGACTGTCTAAAACCTGGACGTAGTCTCTGAGACGTCCCCGCAGACTGTCTAAAACCTGGACGTAGTCTCTGAGACGTCCCCGCAGACTGTCATCACTTGCTGGTGGGACGAGGGTTAGCGCTCGCAGGGTGACGCTCTCGTCTTACCTGGTACAGACCGGTTTACCTGAATGCTACATGTGACCTACATTTACCTGAAGACGCTGTATTCTTTGGCTGAAACTACAGGAAGTGCTGACTGTGTTCGCGTTGATGGCCTGTGCCGTGTAGCGATACCCTCAGACATTAATCACGGGGAAATACCTGCGATCAGCACATAAAGACGCTCAGCGGCAGAACTGAAAGTGATTATTTCGTCTTCTTCGACCTTCGTCCCACTTTTATCTCTCTGCAGGAGGAACGGGAAGTTATCAGCTCTCGCGCTGTCACCCGCGTTCATGTGCATTTGCTCATCATCTTATCAATATCGTGGATGAGTGAGCGGCTCTTTGCAGCGCTGCAACCCGACCCGTCCATTAGAAACCAGAGCGGAGGGATCAGAAGCAGCTTATTGATCAGGGGATCATTCCTCATCTTCCTCAGCTCCTCCGCTGACCTTCAGCGGGATTCCCGAGGCGGTTCAGGCAGATTTAGGCGAGCTTCATGACAATGGGATGAAGCCGACACGAGACAGTGGAAATTCGGCTTAATTGGTTTCCGGCTTCAGCCTCGGCGCTCGGCGTCGTCTTCAGGGACGCGTTTCACCGACTGCCTTTCTCTGTTGAGGCTCTGATGGAGATGTTATTTCTGCTAATTACATTTAAGTCGTATCATTTACTTTTCTCCTAATTGTAACCAATCCCTCTGACATGATTACTCACGCTCCCCTCAGGGATTAATAAATCATGTTTGATCCTAACTTGATTTCTTTCTAAATAAATTGGTTGATTTCCTGCCAAAGTGTCTGTCGGAGCAAACAAGATGATCAACCACCCAAAAAATTTACCTGCAGGTAATTTGCCATCCACGTTTCAACCCCAGCGACGAGCAAACAGCTTCCAGATGAGCTTTTATTGGCATTTCTGCTTCGTTAGAGGCCGCAGACGAGAAAGATTGAGGAGGAAATCTGGAGACACGTCGGCCCGTCAGATGCAGAGACTTATTGTGTTTGTTGACAGCTTCACTGCAGCCGTTGGAGGAATTCAATTCAATTCAAGCCAGTTTCCAAACCCCCAAATCCGACAGTACGCCCACGGTCCACTTACCAAACAAGAGGCCTCGGACTGTGGAGCTCAGCTGGTTTTCTGGAGCTTCACAAGTTTGAAATGAAAAATGTAGAAAATTTGAAATCTGGTGCATCCAGATCCAGGACAGACTCATTTTACTGTCAGCAACATATTCCCCACAGAAAACTGGAAACTTTTATTTTGACAGTCATATCCTCGTTTGGTGTTACTGCATCGACTTCTGGTGAGTGTAATGTCTCCAACACTCATCAAATGTCGGTTACTGTTCGAGGGTGGAGCCCCAGAAACTCCCGTCCTCCATCCGTGCACCTATGAGCTGACACCGGAGAGCATTTTAACTACGACTGCAGAGAAAGCAGCTGATCCTGCAGCATCTGCTCGGTCCATAAACAGCCCGGGGTCAGTGGGTCAAGCCGGGCCGAACCGGTCCATGCCAGACCAAGCCGGACAGTTACCATTAAAGCTTAGCTCCTGATCCTGTCGCCCTCCTTGTAGTCCTTTAGAGTTTCTCCTTCTCC
This sequence comes from Nibea coibor, assembly GCA_023373845.1. Lineage (NCBI taxonomy): Eukaryota > Metazoa > Chordata > Actinopteri > Sciaenidae > Nibea > Nibea coibor. The sequence goes on along the minus strand of CM041716.1, from coordinate 1,388,177 downwards.
ATCACTCTTCCCCATCCACCCTGTCCTCCACCTCACATCTCCATCTCCCCTCTGCTGCCCTAACCTCTCGCCTCATCTCTTTTCTCCGTCCTCATCACTTCTCCTCCACCTTCCCCTCGTTGCCCTCAGCCTTCACCCCCCCCCCCATCCTTCACGCTCCCTCGCAGTGTCCTCCACCTCACATTTACCCCTTTAACTTCTCCTCCTCTCTCCTCCGTCTCACCCTGACCCCTCCATCACCTCCTCACCGCCCAGTCTCCTCATCTCTTCCTCTCCTGCTCGCCATCCCTCTTTCTCCTCCTCTCATCTGTACTTCACTGCCATCGTGATTGTCATTACAGGAGAGGTTAAAGATCCTATCATTGCTCTGAGATGTCATCAGCACACACACACACTCACACACACACACACACACTCACAGCGTCGACGTGATGCAAGTTTGTGCAGGCAGAATTACCCGGAGCAGTGTTTGTGTTCATAATGACTGTGTGTGTGTGTGTGTGTGTGTTGATCCTGATACAGTCTCAGTAATAATCCGTTAGGTGCCGTGTGTGACGGCGTGGGCAGAAATAGCCGGGCTGTTTGGACTGATAGAGTCCGCCGTGCTGTCGAGAAATAATTCTCAGACTGTGGGATGAGGCCAGAGCTCAGAGTGACCCCCATTAACGCAACCTTACAACTCATTGTGAAGGGAGGCCGCCGCTTCATCCACAAGACACACACTCACCTCTCTGACTAATGGCTGCGCACTGTCGGCCTGTCCGTGGACCGGGACACATCGACCCGAAGACACGAGACGTGGCGACGTGCAGAGGCCCGACATGATCATTCCTGTGCTGAGGCGTCACGATGACGTCTGTCTGTGTGTGTCTGATCTGTCCTCGAAGTCTGAGTCACATTTTTATTCAAGACTTCAGCTGCAAACGCGAACATCTTCAGGTGCTTTCAGTTGAAGCTCTTCCTTGCCGCTGCCACTGTGTGTTTGCTCATGGTTGGAGTTGTTGAGTCTCTGTAGATTATAAAGAGTACACGGTCGATGATTTGGTGCTACATGAATAAAAGTAGATTGGTTATTTGAGGACGTCTCTTTGGGAAACTGATCAACATTTTTTATTCATTTTCTGACATTTTATGGACCAAACAATCAAGAAATTGAGTCTGAGCTCCCGTTCAGGTCATCAGACTTTGAAAGTGGAGGTCGTGTTTTGTCTCCTCGACAGTCCTCTCAGGCGGCTGGGAGTTAACTGAACCTCTGTCCTGGAAAACGCTGACAAACTGCCAGTTTTCAGCTCTGAGGACTTTTTGGTGACTCGCCAAACTGACCGAAGGGACGGAGTCAAAAACCACAGCGGGGGGTGTAGCGGGTAGACGTAGCTGTATCTGTTTACAGCTCTTCTTTCAGGCCTGTAGCTGCTGGAGCGCTCGCCTCCTCTAACTAATGACTCCCCGAGCTGTGCCGGCGTCAACGGCAGCTTAATCAAGACGGGAAACATCTAACGAGACAAAGCAGTGAGACAAAACCGATCCCAGCGTTTTATTCTGGAAACAGGTGAAATAATCAGGAATTAACGTTACAGCGTGAAGAACGTGAGAGATTAAACAGATTAAAACAGCCGCTCGGCGACAGATCCGTCCGCCCTGCACCGTCCAAACATGTTCCTGAAAGCTTTATTCATTCTGCACAATGAGATCAGAATACGGACAGGAGGACGTTCACGCTTCACGTCCACGTAGTAACACGGGAATGAACGCAGGCAGCTTTATGGACAGAGTAACGTTGGTCATCTTGGCCTGGGTGATTTGATCTGCTGTTCATGGTTTTATTAAGTTCTGTCCGTCTCATCCACGTTTCTATTTCCGTGCTTGTGTTTCTGTGTTGTGGACACATGGATCCTTTCAGCCCTGCTCTGGTTTCTCCTCTGTAATCCATACGTTTCATCGAGTGTTTCCTGAGGTCACACGTGGCTCTGCGCTGACTCTCAGCAGAGAGAATCTATCTCTGACAGGACGCCTATAGCTGCTACAGATTAGCGACCTGTTTAGCGATCGACGCTTTAAGGTTAAGGGTTAAAAATAATACTGAAGGAAGTGAAGTGCATGGAGGACGCGGTGCATAAAGATGGAGGTGATCTCTGTGACAGGCTTCCAGATAGATGTTATGAACTGAAGCGGACGTTGGATGAAGTGCAGTGTTTAGCTCTGCGCTGGCTTCTCTTCACAGCCACAGATGTTCACCACCGCGGTTCCCCGTGTTCGTCACATCAGGACGGACTCCTCTTCAGATGATGAGAACATGGCGGCTCGCCTGTTCTTCAACATGTCGCCGCGCTGCTCGTGGAGCTCCACAGCGCTGTGGTCTCCGTACGCTCAGGAGAATCCAAACTTCTCGTCTGTTGTTCCCCGTTGGTGGAACGTCCTACCAGCGGCGTCCCCCTCTGAAGACCTCCAGCTCTGCAGAGAGGACCTCCTCTGCAACACTCCCAACAGCTGGACCTTGATTCTGTGCTTGTAGCTGCCATGAAACATTCATAGAACAGTTTCTGCTGCTAAATGAATCTTTTTATGTGTTGATATCTTTTGTAATCACAACTCAAGGTCCAGTTCATGTTTTATCAAAAATATTTCCAGGGGTGAGAACAAACCATCACACTTCACAAAGCTGGATCTTTGTTTCATATTTGTCAAAGGGAAAGTGTTGCTGGGTAAGATTTCTCTATGAATAGATTTCGATCGTATCATAAAAAATGTATTAAACATACATACAGACAGCGTTCCCTCTGGCTGACCCTGTTCCCTGCCGTGTTTCCTGATACACTGTTTGCACTCCGACAGTATCACCGAGCGGCAGAGAAGGCCGGCGGCTCTGGATTTATGTCTCCGTGTTTGAATACAAAGCATACATCACTTGGTTAGATTTCATCCAGAGAGAGCGTTATTGAAGCCCGGCGCCTTAACGAGCGTAATATAAGCTGATATCAGAAATCATGATGACATTTGTGTACCGTGGCTGTGCCATAAAAATGCTAATGCCGCGTCTCTGACGGTGGAGGAGGTGGTTGGATGATTAGACAGAGTGCTGCTTTCTTATTAGATGAAACACTGCCATTCCACTCAGGCTGTGCAGCTTCACTCATAAAAACACTGATGGACCGCGGCTGATGTTCAGGTGACAGGATTCACACGAGTCCTGGACAAAGTTGGCGGGGTGTGAGAGACATTTAAAGGTGTCATCATAGGCGTTTCCACCCAGAGGACGTTGGTACAGGAAAACATCTCGGCGTTATGACGGCGAGCTTTAGCTGATGACGAGCAGTTAAAGAGCGTCTGCAGAGTCCTGAACGTTCCAGGATCAGGAACCTTCATGTCGTTATCTTAAAGAGACGTTCAATAAAGAGGCGTATGATTGTATATGACATGTATATTTTGTGTTTGTGTGCAGAGGATTGTTGCTGTTGCCATGGTGACCTTTGACATCATCATACAGCAGTGTTTTCCTCTCAGGCTCGGGTGTGTGTGTGTGTGTGTGTGTGTGTGTGTGTGTGTCACGGTGAAGACGTAAACGCTTGACCCTCACAGAAACGCCTACACGGATCAGACTTGAAATACATACATGACACGCTGAAGTAAACACACTGTGTGTGATGTTCAGCACACACCCACACACTTGATCTTCTCCTCATCACCTCCTCCTCTCCTCTGTTTTCTTCTCCTCCCTCGGACAGTGAAGGCGTTAGTGAGGCGAGGGGAAGGGAGGCAGTGATGAGACCTTCCCCCGGCTCCGAACACTCAAAGCTCCAAACACGAGATGAGAGGAACGACTGCCCGACACGCTGACCGACGTCCATGTTTCTCAGAGTCTGGCTCCGTGTCTGCGTCAGGTCTCCAGGCTGTCTGTGGTATTATCAGTGGTGTGTGTGTGTGTGTGTGTGTGTGTGCAGCAGCACACCGCCCTGGTTATCCAGCGCAGGTGACTGATAACGCTTTATGTGTTTATCTAATGGCATTTTAACCATGTGCTAATGCTGCTCTCCCAGTCACACACAGCACCACTCATCTTCCTGGTTTTATTTCCAAATCCTCGGAGCAGAGTGCTCGATCCATCTCTCCGACAGCCATTACCTTTGTCTCGGTGGCAATAATTGCAACGAGAACAGGAAGGAGGGGCCGTGCTTTAACTTTACATCTTGTTTGGCCGTCAGCTGATTTATGTGAAGCAGGAAACGAGCTCAGACTGCGACTAGTGCATACAGTAAAATTACAAGATCAAATCTGGGTCTGAGTACGGAGGGTTGGTGCTGAAGTCATTAGTCCATAATCAGGTGATCTGTGAGTCATCCAGTTTTTAACCTTTCTGCGGTTAATTGTGATATTTTGGGTGTTCCAAAAATCATTTCACGGCCGCCACGTTACAGCAGAACGATATTTGCTTTTAAATCTCCAAAATAAACCCGGCACAAAATGACAGGGTGAGAGTTCTGTCTGCGTCGACTTTGTTCAAGATATTTGACATCGAATCTCATCTAAGACAGATTAATGCCGACAGACGGACTCACGGGGAAACTTACTCGCTAAAGTTTGTGTCCAACTTCTTCCATCAGCGGTGCCACATCTACTATTCAGTTTTAAATTAGATTTTGTTTAATACAAATATAATATAACTAACTATAATTTAAATAAAACTACTTGGCCTCAAGCACCACTCAGCATTAAAATTACAGCCTAAATGGCAAGTGCATATTTGATTTTAATGGCTATTTTCCATTTTAATATTTATCCTTTTTTTTTCCACTTTCGCGGACGAGAAATCATCAAATTAAATTACCTCGAGTGGCTTCACGTGTTTTTGTTTTTAGCCGTGCGTCATGTTGGTGTCATTTTTTGCAGCGTCCGGGCCTTCACAGGAAGCCCCTGGGAGACATTTAAAAAAACCTGAGCAGCTTGTGATTTATCTCATAATGCCCGGATCTCCAGAGCCCCTCATTACATGGTAATTATTCGGTGACGCCGGGGGCAAAGTGCTTCGCTGATTTGCTTAGTGAAGTGGTGGAATTAGAAAACACTGAAGCAGTTTTTTAGGCTCACGTCAGATCTCTGAAGCTTCATTTAGATCTTGGTGCTTCTCTTGATTAAAGAGACACGCCCCGCCTCGGCGTGCTCGTCCTTCTTCAAACTGTAGTTTAATCATGCTCATTTGTTTTCCTGATTGCAGTGAGAGGTCCGCGTTCCCGGGGAGTGTATTTACAGATGTGCTTCACTTTAGGCATCAGGAACGTTTCCTGACTGTTACACTTTCACCATTGTCATAAATATTAACAGCTGTACTCCAGTATTTACTCTGATTACATTACTTCTGATCAAAAGCTAATATCACTGACTTCTTCTAAAGACAGTGGGCTGGAGGGTTACAGGCTCTGATGCATTAAACTTTTCTTTGGACTTGTAATAATTCCTCCTCAGCTCAGCTCAGTTCGTCTTGGCTCAGCAGTCTGTTCAGCGAGTCGATGCGTTGTCCATTAAAGGCATTACAGCAGAGGACGTCAGTGCTGCCCCATCAACAGGACGAGCACTCCGACCATTAGTCACCTCAGTCTTACTCATACATCACATCAACATAATGTTGTTAAAGGCTTTAAATACACGAGGAGCTTCTGCAGCTGCCACAGAGAGATGAGACGTTCCCTCCATAAGATGTTTGCTGTGAGACGCATACAGTACGTACTGATATCCAGCAGGAGTCCGAGGTCATTGAGTCTAAAGTATTGTTCTCTGAATTCAAACTCGGTCTTTGTCTGTCTGTATTTAACAGGCCGCAGGTGTCGAGGCGTCAAAGTCAGACAGGTGGAGCAGGCTGGAGACATTGAGACGTGGATTTTAGGGATTTCCTGTTGATTGTAGATCCGTTTCATTTGAGGGAAGTTAATTCGGAACCATTTTCCGTTAAATTAGGAGGCTACTTATTGGGCCATAAAACTTTCACAGCTCGTTTAGGAGCAAATGGTGTTTATGGCATCGTAAACCTTTGCAAGCTACGCATGGTTTGTCATACATAAATGAGAATTAGCATATGAGAGGATGTTAAATCTCTATTGAGGCAAAAAAAACGGATACATTTTTTTAATGGACCCCGACCGATCGTCTGTATCCATACCTTTTATTGCCCGGCTCCTAAATTCAATTTTCTAATGCTGCTCACATTTTATCTCTCAGAAACGTTGTTGTCTGTGTCGAGGAGTTATTAGTGTTCATCATTTTGGGCTGATCAATAAAATGGGCTTTGCTTACCTGCTGTTTTACTCGAGAGGCCAGACCATCAGTCAGCAGGGCGCTGGTGAAACACTAGTGTATACTCGTGTATAGGTTGAGTTGTTTGCCGGGTTAGCAGATCAATAGCGCGCGCTCTTCCCCCTTAGCAAGCGGTCTTGTTCATCTCTTTTTAGATATCAGGGTTAAACGACACCTTAGTGTGTTTCCACATTAGCCTGAGTCTATACTCTGATCTGTTAATGTGTTTTGAGATGGAGGCGTGGGGCTAATAAAGCGTTCTCATGTTCAATCAGTCTTTTAACGGATAAGCAAAGAGCTCACGCCCACTCAGTCTCCCGAGTCTTTAAGCATGCAGCAGTTGGCTGGTGTCCAGTGGTCATTTAGTCCGTGTGGCTCCCAACATTCAGCTAAACATGCCCTTGAAAACAATGAAAAACAAAGGGCTTCCTCCTCACAGCCTCCGAGATGGATGAGGAATAAACGCGCACAGCGGTGGAATATTAAGTGTGTTTATTTGACCTTTTCAGATGAGCCGGATGATCTCCTGAGATCAAAGCTGGAATTTAAATTTGGAAAGAATGGTAGCACAGGCAGAGTTTGATGGAGGAGGCAGACGAGACATGGCCCAAAGTGCAGGGACACACTCCTGATCACCTACTGATGCAGTCTGCTGGTGTGTTGTAGTTTAGTTTGTATCTTGTCATCCTGCCTTAACTTGATGTGTTTCTTAGTTTCATTGTCAGTTTGTCTTCAGTCTGTGTTCAGCTCTCCGGTCACTCCTTGTGTTTGCTTTCTGCTTTAGACTCTTCTGGACTTTGGATTTCACCGGGTCCTTTTTGCTGGTTTGGACTTCCTCTCTCCACTTTTTGTGCCTGGCCGTCAATCCGTAAGCTTTTGGACGTTCGCCTTTGTGAGATTAAAGCATTGTTCTGCACCAGCTCTGCCTGCACTTTGGGTCCTGTTCCCCATGTTCCCCATGTTCCCGTTTCTCGCTCAAACTGTGATATAAAGAAACGGACGTGATCCCCCAACATCAGTGTTGGACTTGACTAAAGCTCTTGTCAGCTTCAACATCCGAAGAGATGCACACAGTTTGTGAATCTCTTAGTGAAATGGGATATTTGAATGACTTGCACTCTCAGCCTTTTAGAAAACTGGGATCGTTTTCTGTGTCCTTGTCCCGTGGGTGTAATCAGTGCTTCAGAGGAGGGTTAATGGTTTTTTTAGTGCGTTCTGTCCATCGGTTATCAGTGACGTGGATGGATCGGTCTGTGATGCCTTTGAAAATCAATTTACATGCAAAAACGACGAGTAAAAAGATTGTTGCATGGATGGAAGGACAAGACAGGAAAGACTGAAAGACACAGTATAAAAGTCAAAGGTGGCGACACTCCGTGTGAGGACCACGATAAAAAAAGATTTTTAATGTTTTAGTCTTTCTTTGGGTTAATGAGACTCTGAGTCCATGATAAAGCCCCAAATCTAAAGATATTCAGTTTACTGTGGGATTTCCTGCCAATCAAGGCGAGAGGCTGCAAAAGAGAGAAAGGACGAGGTCTGGACAGTGAGGTGTTGGACAGGACGAGAGAAGTGGAGACTTGGAGGAAGGAGATATTTCTCTTTTGCTCTGTTGTCTCGCCCTTTTTGTCAGATTTTTATTCGTGTCTCCTTCTCTCTGTCTTTTTACAGAAGTATAGTCGCATGTTATCTGCAGAGGTTCACATCAGGTAGAAAGACTGTCAGAGCTGGAAGCAGCCACAAAACCACCTCCAGATTTATTCTCCCCGAAGCGCCTCTGTCTGTCTCTGCTAGTTTTCCCCAGAGATCCAAAGATTTGAGTCGGAGGATCAATCCGTGATCCAGACGGGAACAAAAAGGTCGCCTCCTTCCACAAAATTCAAAGCAGGATGGACGCTCAGCAACAGATTGATTAATTGACAAGTTGTCTACATGTTGTTTTAGCTGTTAGACAATCTTATTGACATTTTCCAACACTCTTTATTTCACTTGGTGTTGTTTGGCTTTAAACACAGTAATCATAGTTAACCGCTGATTGGCCCCTTGGACGATAAAGGTATATTCTTTGTCTCAGACCTCTTAAACCACATATTTGACTCCAGGCTGTCCATCGGTTGGGTAGCTGATGGCTACGGGGTCGGGTCCAGTTTGAATGTCCTCCCCGGCCTTTAGTGTATTTTCTGGCTTCCTCCTGCAGGCCAAAGATATCCCGATAACTGGTGACTGTAAATTGCCCATTGCATCTTCAGATGCACCGCTTGTTATCAGGTTGCAGTGATTTGATTGGCTCAGTTGCATTACATCAGATGATTTACATTGCATGCAGTTGGAATGCTAAAGCAGCAGGCGAAGAGCAGAGAAGCTAAAATAGAAAGACTCTGCAGGGCGACGTTTCTCCCAGATTGGTGCTCGACTAGCAAGGCCTTGGAACGGCGATTGTTGGATTTGGTCTTTTCAAAGAGGCAGATAACCACTCAAATATTTGATTTCACAGTTTACATTTAGTTTTATCTTGTACTCACTTGGCATATAATCAGCTGAGAGCTGCAGCGTGAACTTTCCTCGTGGTTCAGTGCGGTGAGCGATCTTTAGCACTCCAGCCGAACAGAGTAAGACGGCGCTGAAAACTCAATTTGTTTAATCAATGTGCAGCTTAATTCTGGTCGATAGATGCATCACTTTCCAATGAACCCACAGCAAAAAAACAGCCATTGACTCCCAGTAAAGCCTTCACACTCCACCGACCCAGACGCTGTTAGAATTGAGTGATTGGAGTGAGTAAAGTGTGCGGACACTTTCCCACTCACAGGCCTCTCGTCTCTAATTATCCACAGTCCTATGTCATGTGAAGTGACATGTGATGCATCATCAGCCACCATGAAGAAACAAGAGAGAGCAACAGTTACATTTTACATCCCTGGACAGTCCGGAGTCCTCTCTGTCCTTGAGAAGAGATAAAGGCAGAACAATGAAGAGTGGAATGAATGAAAGAATGACGAGATAAAAGTTAATGCCGTGTACTGGACTGGACTCCGACAGTTTTATTGGGCGCAGTCATATCCCGGTCCATTGTCTTTTAGTACGAGGCACTAAGACTAAGAAAAGAAGAGCGGCCTTTGGTAAACTAATTATTGATTTAACTCCCGCCTATAAAAACAGACACTTTCCGCAATATATATCAAAATACCA